>CM061142.1:471264850-471757104 GCA_030789695.1 Scilla litardierei
TATCTTGAACGTATTTGCATCACGTACATATTTTAATTAACTTCAAATACTTAAATACGTATTTTAAATAGCCATATTTACATGTAAATATGTCATTATTGGATTTCATATAAATAGTTATTCAAAAATTCAAATGTGTTAAGAATTTCAAATGGTTTTGAAATTTAAATTCTAATTCATTTAAAAACCTTCTTTTTATAATCCTAATTTAATAATAACTATTTTGGAAACATGTACTCATTCAACCCCTTTTAAATCGCTCTAATTAAATTTTTATATTCAAACTTTCCTTTCTCCTCTTACTCATAATTTCCTCTATTAATGACGTTATTCAAAATACTTTCCAAAGTCCAATTTCGGATATTTTTATTAAAACTTTTGAATGTTTGAAAATACTTTCTTTTATAAACCCATTAAGTCTTATTGACTATATTCAAAACATTTCCTTATCTGAAACCAAATAAAAATCCTGTTAATTTTCTTTCAAAGCTTTCTTTTTATAACCCATTTAATTATAATTGATTGGCCATAAGTCCTCCTAATTAGATCCCATTATTAACCATTGATGTTACCTTCCATTATTATACTTATCTAGCTTTCATTATAATACCTATAGTTAGTTTATTAATAGTAATGATATTTCAAACATTTCAAATATTTCCTTCTTATTTAAATTTCAATTAGTATTTTAGGGACTTTCCTTTGTAAAAACTTTCTAAATTATCTAGCTAGTCAATCCTACTTAAAAGCAAAACTTTTAATGGGTATTACTATAAATTCTTCCTAATCGATTATTAATTAAAACGAATCATTTCCTTTTTATTTATTACTATTAATTTCCCTAGTTAATACTATCATTCAAAACCCTTCCTTATTAATCCTTATTATTAATCCCCTCTATTAAATTTCAATTTCAAACTTTCCATTTTTCTTTACTCTTAATAGTATTTAAAACAAATTTTAAAACACTTTCCTTTTCTTTCTGTTTTCAAATCGTTTCTATTTTTTCCCTAAATCAACCTCAACGCCGCACGATAACACATTCTTCCCCTCTTAAACCCAGACAGACCTTGCCCCCTCTACAAAATCCCAACCCGTCTTCTCTTCAACCGTCGCCCTTCTTTACGGTGACACCCTCGCCTCCACCGACAAACACATCGATCTCCTCCACACATTGTCGTTCTCCCCGCCGTTCACATCTCTTCGATCTTCCCTCGCCCAGACCCCCTCGCCGCACGACAGCCCCGCCCATCTTCAAGCCCCTCCTTCACTGCCAAACTGTCATCGCCCAAGGCTGCCCTCCGCCAGAGCTGCTCACCGAGCATCCAAGCTCGTCGTCGCCACTGTTTTCATCCCCCGTCGAACCGCAACACCGACTAATCAGCCCTCAACTCCGGTGACCCGCCTGAGAAACCCTCACGGCCATCACCATCAACCCACACAAGCCCCATCGCCGTAAGCCTCCTCCTCCTCTTCCAAAACACACACCGCCGGAGCTCCTCCCCTCCGCCCAGCGACACATCCCGAAGCCGCAGCCCGCCCTCGTGTCGACACACACCCCGACGGCCTCCCACACTAACGTCGCAGCGGCCACATCTCTTCCATGCTCACGAAGGCAGGCCTCCCTCTTATCGGAACCCCCACAGGCCGCCGGAAAGCCCTGATCTCCTCCTCCTTCTTCTTGCAAAACCCAAGCTCTCCTCCGCGCGTCGACTCCCCATTCACACACGGAAGCAACCCTCGCCATCTCTCAGATCCGACGGCCATTTCGGTCATCCCCAGTCACCCGCCGCCACCCGTATCTCCTCTCCCCTGTCCCAGCTCCTTTCCCCTGTTCGTAACAGAGGATCCCAATCTCCCCTGTCCACCCCAACCAACTCGACGAGGCCGGCACCCTGCTCCCGCCACTCGCTGGCAACCTCCGTCCCTTCTAACTCCCCCTCAGTCCGCCATCTCCGCCCCACCCAACACCAGCCCTCGCCAAGCCCAATCCCCTCGGATCCCTCTCTTTCACCTCAGCCCTGAGCCACCGAACCCCCGTTACAAGCTGCCGCAGCCTCGCCGCGCTTAGATCCACCGTCGCCGACCTCGGAAGTGCGCCGTCCACCTTCGAGAGCCACGCCCGGATCTCCTCGCCCCGACCTCGCCCGAAGCTACCGCCACCGCCCGATCCGCCGTTCCCCGAGCCCGATCGCCTGAGACCGCCGTGGAATCACCGAGCCACAACCCGAGCTAGGCTGCGCCGCCGCCCGCAGAACCCCACTGCCGCACGAGTTCACTTCCCCCTCTCCTACCTCCAGCCGCCCTAAGCTCCTCTTCTCCCTGCTGTGGTGACAATGAGAAAGGAGATATATGAATAAAGAAAGGGGGTAGGTGAATTCTTTATAAGCTGATTATAATATTAGCTGTGTGTTGGATGATAATGGACTCAAGAGAGAGAGATATATCATTTCATTGCTAATAATGAGTAACCATAGCAAAGAGCCATGGTGCTCTATTTATTTATCTCATAGTGGGGAGGCCAAAAGCCTCTAGTAGACCAAGGGTCCCCATTACTCTAAGTAATGGGGGACCTAATGAATGAGTAATGAAGGAGGGGAGGCCAAAGGCCTCCCTCATTGTAACGACTGGTTTTCTTGTATCTGGATTTATTATATTATAATATATGTTTTGGTGGATTTTCTCCTCATGTGTGGTTTTCGTCTCCGTAACTTTCATTTTCGATCGTTTCATCGTGTTTTCTCGTAGCTTCCTTAGGATCGTCGATTTCGAAGTATGTCATTCGTGACGGGCTTTATAACGGTCGTATCTTACTATTAGATCAAGCCTAGGAGTCTTAGGAATCGATCCCGGGGCTCCGCGCTCCGTATCGGAACTTTTGGTGCTTATTAGCCGGTATAAGAAGGGGCACCGACCGACTAGATGACGATCCAGTCGGTCGGCAATCCTTCTTGGACCGACTAGTTGGCTTTCTAAATTTCTCAGGAGTTACTGTTTATCGTTAGTCGGTCTAAGAACGTTGGTTGACCGACTAGGTTGCAAACTAGTCGGTCAGCAATGCTTCTTTAACCGACTAACTCTTCGACTTATTTTTGGTATCAATACTGTTCACTCTTAGTCGGTCTAAGAACGTTCATCGACAGACTAGATGTTAAACTAGTCGGTCAGTATTTGTTCATCGACCGACTAAATCTAAAATCCTATTTTCGTTCAGAAGTTACTGTTTACACTTAGTCGGTCTGCGTTCGTCTACCGACCGACTAGTTGCCAAACTAGTCGGTCAGTGGTTGCTCTTTGACCGACTAATCTGTGTTAAAACCCTAATTTCTTGGCAGCCGCCAGCCCATCCTATTTAAACCCCTCCCAAACGTTTTCTTCTTCCCCCACTCGACCTAAAACCCTAGTTTCTCCCCCATTGAGCCCCCTTCTTCCCCAAACCCTAATTCCTTCATTCCTTGCCCAAGATCCATCATCCAAACCATCCCTCAACACTTTCTACCTCCCATCTTCCCCAAAATCTCATCAAATCCCCAAAATCCACCGAAAACCCTAGTTCTCCAAACTTCTCCAATCTTTTCCAGATCTGATCCATAGGTTCTCCGAAGTGTTTCTTCCGCTTCCTCACGGTAAGAAATCGATCTCTTGATGTTTTCATAACCTATTTGTATTTTTATGAAACCCTAATGAAGGAATGTTGTTTTGATGATTGTTTCCCCATAACAGCGATTTCCCCGTAGCTTAGCATCCGCGAGACGAACCTTCATGATCGTCATCCCCGGTGCTAGGCAAGTGAAACTTGCCACTTAGGGTTTAGGCCATGTTTTAGGCCATTTGCTTGTTGTAGGCGTAAAAGAGGCTAGGCGACGAAATGATACTCGCCTAGGCGCAAATTTGGGAACTAGCTTGACAACGAAGCTAGTTCCGACATATATCATGTTGCACAATTACCATGTCATGTTTAATTTCTATTAACGGTACGCAAATTAATTGTCATGTCATTGCATTCTTAAAGTGTTTCCGTGAATGCGTAGCTTCGCTACAATGTTTGTGTTCCTGGCTCGTGTTCCAAAAGCGGGCCATGTGTTGGTTGATAGCCAATGCCCGAATTGCTTGTTTCCGGCTAGGTGCACCCCTACGCCAATTGTTTATGAATCGTGAACTAGAATGCGAGCTCCTGTGTGGGGCAACCCCGGCTCATTTACTGAGCTCGTGTGCGGGGACCCTGGCTCGATTACTTGTGGGCATTGGGGGTAAGAGTTAAGCGGCCAATCAACTGGGAGTCTGCCCGATCAGCAACTGCAGTGGTAAGGCATAAACTCTGGGTTTTGGGGTAGTGTTAAGCGGCCAATCAGCGTGAATGTTATACCATTCAGCTGTAAGGTGTAAACATCTACAAACAACAGTGAAACGTGAATAGTGAATTGATTGAGATTGTTAGTAGCTTGGCTACTCTTGTCTTGTCCCGATAACTGTCTCTTGTACTTATTGTTCACCATGTCTTGCTTGTGCACTCATGTTATAACTGCCATGTTATGCATACTAAAACTGCTAGGTTGCTAGTTGCCTTACTTTCAGTTTCCTTGCCCAAGTCTTTTAGACTTGCTGACATGTGCCCCTTTACCCCTTTGGGTAACACATGTTAGATCCTGAGCCTGAGTACCTTGTTGAGGACGAGGTGTTTGCTGACGCCGAGACCGAGCTTGTGTTTGACGGGGAGTACGTGGACACTGGGGGCCAGTCCTAGTGTTTTCGTTGTGTTTTCCTTTTGTTTTAGACTGCTGTTTGTTGTCGGTGCGTAGCACCTATACTTTGTGGCGTTGTTGTTTTGTTGGCCTTGTTCTGGGCCTTTAGACTCTTCCTTTTAGCCTGGTGGCTTTTCTGGATGTTGGACTTATTTTCGGGTTGGACCATTATGAGATACGAGAATTTTATTTGTCTCTCCTTATATTATTATTGTTGCTCCGTTGTGGTTACAGGGACATGCTTACGTTTTATTGACTCTTATCGGGTTTGGGGCTTCACCGCTCCACTCTCGTGCGGACCTTTTCACGTCTCGCCTCCATTTTAGGGAAGCGGGTCGTGACAGGTTTTTTTGGTGGCCCATGCAGGTCCTTCTGTAACTGCGATTATCGGAATAACGATAATAATATTAGAATGTCCAATAAACTAAGTTCGACGTCCGAGTCATAAGCTATGAGTCTAATATGATTCGTTTCTGTGTCACTAGATGGCAGGAAGACGATTCACCCGTGGTGGGGGTAGTGGTGCGCTCCCTCATGATGAGGAGCCTGAGTAGGAACCCACCAACGGTGAGATGATGCGGATGATGCTCCAGATGATGCAAGTGCAGCAGGGCGTGCTCCTGCAAGTCCAGAATGCTCCACTTGCTCGAGCTGCCCGGGCTCTTCCGGATGTCCCTCGCTCTGAGCCGGGAGCGAAGCAATTTTGTGAGCTGGGTCCAGCATATTTTGATGGGTCTGAGGGTCCTCTGGCTGTCGATGAGTGGATTCGGAACATCGAGGACAATCTGAAGATGGCCAAGATCACCCCGGCTGGATGGGTTGATTTGGCGAGGAGGCAACTCAAGGATAATGCTCGGAATTGGTGGGATGCGGAAGAGAAGATGTTGGTGGAGCCGATAGCTTGGGCTATCTTTAAGTCCAGGTTTGATGAGGAATTCTTTCTGAAGGCTGCGAAGAAGGAGATGCTGCAGCGCTTCATTGATCTGAAGCAAGGTAGCTTGACGGTGGACCAGTACCACCAAGAGTTCACTAGGCTGAGTCGGTTCGCACCGAAGATGGTGCAGGATGCTGATGAGAGGGCTCAGAGGTTCCTGCAGGGACTTGCTTTGGAGCTCCAGAGTTTTGTGTCTTTCTCCGATCTGGACTCTTATCAGAAGGTTCTGGTCGCTGCGAGAAGGCAGGAGCTGAACCTGAGTCAGAGGAGAGGACATGTTTCTGGTGCTGGGAAGAGGCCTATGGAGCAGGCCAGAGCGGTGGTTAGGCCTGGTTTCAAGCCTAATCAGCCAGCTCAGTTTATGAGGCCAGGAGGGTCTATTCTGAAGACTTGCCATTTCTGCGGCAAGCCTGGCCACATCAAGGATCAGTGTCGAAAGTTTTTGGGCCAGTGTCTGGTTTGTGGTGATGCTTCCCATGCCGTGAAGGATTGTCGGCATGCGAATCAGCTGCGGAGGGCACCTGTTGCATCTCAGCCATTGCAGCAGCGAGCGTCTGTTCCTGCTGGACGTGGAGCGGCTCTTGTTCCACAGAGGCAGGCTTTTCAGCAGGCTTTTCAGCCGAGGAGACAAGCTTTTCTGATGACCGCTGTGGAGAGCGAGGCTGTGGATGAGGTTATTGCAGGTAATCCTCAATCTAGCTGTTACTTTCCTAGCTGGTTTTGATTGTTAGATTGTGTTGTTTGCTTGAACATGTTTGTTTGCTAGACTAGGATTTAATTGTTAATTTCTTGTTAGGTGTGGTTTTGGTGTACACATTTCCTGCACGAGTCCTCTTTGACTCTGGTGCATCGATGTGCATTATTTCTCGGAGCTTCGTGGAGAGGCATTCCTTGTCGACGTCCCCTCTTCCTAAGAGTTGGAACATCGTTACAGGGAATGGCGTGGTCTCGGTGCATCGGGGTTGCAATTCTTGCTCGTTGGTGGTCTGTGGACATGTGTTTTTCGCTGATTTCATTGTCCACGACATCATCAACTATGATGCAGTTCTTGGGATGGACTGGCTTGCGAGCTTCTATGCTACGATCGACTGTCGGAGAAAGAAGGTGGTGTTCGAGATTCCCGGACATCCAGTGTTTGAGTTCAGTCGTGGTAGCAGTTCGCTTGGTCCTGTCAGATTTCGGGCCAGGCCGGTGGAGGTTGTGGCTATGCAGATGGAGTTGGAGTGGCCACCTGTGGTGCGTGATTTTGGCGACGTCTTCCCCGAGGAGATGTCTGGTTTGCCACCTGATCGAGCTCTAGAATTTTCTATCGATCTTGTTCCAGGTGCGCAGCCGATTTCGAAGGCGCCGTATCGTATGGCACCTGCAGAATTGGAAGAGTTGCGGAAGCAGTTGGATGAGCTTTTGCAGAAGGGTTATATCAATCCTAATGTGTCCCCGTGGGGAGCACCGGTGCTGCTGGTGAAGAAGAAGGATGGTTTGCGTCGCATGTGCGTGGACTATCGGGAGTTGAATGCGGTGACCATTAAGAATAAATACCCGTTGCCTCGCATCGATGATATTTTTGATCAGCTTGGAGGTTCGAGGGTGTTTTCTAAATTGGATTTGAGGAGTGGTTACCATCAGTTGAAGGGTAAGAAGGATGATGTTTCGAAGACAGCGTTCAGGACGAAGTATGGACACTATGAGTTCATGGTTATGCCTTTTGGTGTAACTAACGCGCCCGCAGTTTTCATGAATCTGATGAACCTGATTTTCTACGACTTTTTGGATAAGTTTGTCGTTATCTTTATTGACGACATTCTGATCTATTCGAAGTCGGAGGAAGAGCATGCCTCGCACTTGAGAACGGTATTGGAGATCTTAAGGAATCATCGTTTGTATGCTAAGTTTTCGAAGTGCGAGGTTTGGCTGGATAGAGTTGCTTTTCTGGGGCATGTGGTGTCTGGAGATGGTATTTCAGTGGATCCCGAGAAGATTAGGGCCATCAGAGAGTGGCCTGTTCCGTCGTCTGCGTCGGAGATCCGGAGTTTCCTTGGACTTGCTGGTTATTATCGGCGATTCATTAAGGACTTTTCCCGTATTGCTGAGCCGATGACCAGGTTGACGCGGAAGGATGTTGCTTTTGTTTGGTCGGGTGATTGTGAGAATGCTTTTGGCGTTATGAAGGAGAGGTTGACGACTGCCCCTATTCTTGTTGTGCCTGATCGCAGCGGTGGATTTGAGATCTTTTGCGATTCTTCTGGCAAGGGTCTCGGTTGTGTGTTGCATCAGCACGGGCATGTTGTGGCGTACGCGTCTCGTCAGCTTAAGGTTCATGAGAAGAATTACCCGACGCATGATTTGGAGTTGGCTGCCGTTGTGTTTGCTCTTAAGATTTGGAGGCACTTCCTGCTGAGTGAGAAAGTGAAGATTTTCACCGATCACAAAAGCTTGAAGTATATTTTTACTCAGAAGGAGCTCAACATGCGACAGCGTCGATGGTTGGAGCTTATGGCGGATTATGAGATTGATTTGCAGTTTCACCCGGGCAAGGTGAATGTGGTCCCTGATGCGATGAGTAGGCTTCCAGCGGTGATGATTTTGACCTCGCAGTGGAGATTGCAGCAGAATTTCTGCGAATCTGGCGTTGAGATTGTCCTTCCTGGGGAGGCTTCATCGTTGATGTACATGCAGGTACAGTCAACGATCGTGGATCAGATTAAGGCTGGCCAGGCTGAGGATCCGAAGCTGGTGAAGATTCGGGAGCAGGTGAAAGCCGGTCTGCGGACTGACTTTTTGATTCATGATGATGGCTCGCTGAGGTTTGGAGCCAGGTTGTGTGTGCCCGCTGGGGATATTAGAGAGGAGCTGATGGTGGAGGCACATAGTTCGCCGTATTCTGTGCATCCTGGTGGCACCAAGATGTACCAGGATCTTCGTCTGAATTATTGGTGGCATGGTATGAAGAGGAGTGTGGCTCGGAGTGTAGCCAAGTGCTTGGTTTGCCAGCAAGTGAAGGCGGAGCATCAGCGTACGGCCGGGTTGCTACAACCGCTTCCGATTCCGGAGTGGAAATGGCAACACATCACTATGGATTTCGTGACTGGACTACTTCGGAGTCCGAAGCAGAATGACCCGATTTGGGTGATCGTAGATCGATTGACCAAGTCTGTGCACTTTATTCTGTTCAGAGTGGGACAGTCCACTGAGGCGCTAGCGAGGAGATATATGGAGGTAAAATTCTTTTACTCTCCGTTTATATTTCCTTTTCCTAGTTTGGGTGGTGAGGTGACGTGAATCGTGCAGGAGGTTGTGCGACTTCATGGAGTCCCCGTGAGTATCGTGTCAGACAGAGACACGAGGTTCACATCTCAGTTCTGGCAGAGTTTGCAGAAGAGCTTGGGTACGCGTCTGAGTTTCAGCCCGGCGTACCATCCGCAGACGGATGGCCAGTCCGAAAGGACGATTCAGATTTTGGAGGACATGCTGAGGGCGTGCATGTTGGATTTCAAGGGTTCGTGGGAGGACCATCTACATCTGGTAGAGTTTTCTTACAACAACATCTTCCAGACGAGTATTGGCATGGCGCCTTTCACCGCTCTTTATGGGAGGAAATGTCGATCGCCATTGAGTTGGGATGACGTTGGTGATCGGGAATTGTTGGGACTTGAGATGATTGTGGAGGCTGTGGAGGTTGTCAGGAACATTCGGGAGAGGTTGAGAATTTCTCAGGACCGTTTTAAGCATTGGGCGGATGCTAAACGTCGTCCTTTGGAGTTTCAGCCGGGCGACCATGTGTTCTTGAAGATTTTCCCGAATCGTGGTGTTATTCGTTTTGGGAAGCGAGGGAAGTTGAGCCCGCGATACATTGGACCGTTTGACATTTTGGAGAGGGTTGGCGAGGTAGCTTATCGCTTGGCCTTGCCGCCATCTTTGGAAGGAGTTCACAATGTTTTCCATGTGTCGCAGCTTCGTCGATACATTAGCGATCCGTCTCATGCTGTGGATTTCTCGGAGATTACCGTTCGCCCCGATATGACGTATGACCAGCATCCAGTGCAGATTCTGGACAGGCGTCAGAAATCGCTTCGGAACAAGATTGTCAATCTTGTGAGGGTGATGTGGCGACACGGCTCACCTGGAGAGTCTACTTGGGAGAATGAGGATGAGATGCGAGAGCGTTTCCCACTTTTGTTTCCGGACACGTGAGTGTTTGGAAATTTCGAGGACGGAATTTTTCTTAAGTTGGGGAGGATGTAACGACTGGTTTTCTTGTATCTGGATTTATTATATTATAATACTAGTCATAACCCGTGCCCGCGGGCACGGTTCATTTAAGATCTCCCCTTGCAAAATCTTTGTTCCCCGAAATTTTTTTTTCAAAGCCAAAATTTAAAAGAAAAATAAATTTACTAACAATATTTAGCGGCACAGGCGCCTTCGGCGTGGGTGCCTTCGGTGCGGAACAACAGATTCAGCGCATGCGCCTTCGACACAGAACACCAAATTCGACGTGGGTGCCTTCGGCGCAGAACAACAAATTCGACGTAAAACAACAATTTCGACACATGTGCCTTAGGTGCGAAACAACAAATCAGCGTTAAAAAATGGCGCGGGCGCCTTCGGCGCGGAATAACAAATTCAGCGCATGCGCCTTCGACACAGAACACCAAATTCGACGTGGATGCCTTCGGCGCAGAACAACAAACTCGACGTAAAACAACAATTTCGGAGCGGGTGCCTTAGGCGCGGAACAACAAATCAGCGTTAAAAAATTTAGCGCCGAAGGCGCAACCCGTGCCCGTGGGACACTGTTCATTTAACAAATTCGACGTAAAACAACAATTTCGACGCATGTGCCTTAGGTGTGGAACAACAAATCAGCGTTAAAAAATGGCGCGGGCGCCTTCGGTGCGGAATAACAAATTCAGCGCATGCACCTTCGACACAGGACACCAAATTCGACGTGTGTGCCTTCGACGCAGAACAACAAACTCGACGTAAAACAACAATTTCGGAGCGGGTGCCTTAAGCGCGGAACAACAAATCAGCGTTAAAAAATTTAGCGGGCGCCTTCGGCGCGGGCGCCGAATTCGTATACATATAACCAGTGCCCGTGGGACACTGTTCATTTAAAAATCTTGGACCCACTAATTTTAAACAAACATCAATAATTATTAGTTTCCCCTGAAATATCAGCAGATGAGATCGAAATTTTACAGGGTTTTGCAACGCGGATCAATGAGTTGGCAGTATCTCCCGCGTTCATTCTCCCACAGCTCACGTTCATTCCCAAGATGAGATTGTGTGTGTGCACAACATTTTTTTCATAACTAATATTAAAAGGCTATTCCTAATTTCAATGTTTTTGTGTATTCCCAACAAATTTCTCTTCAACCCAAAAATTTCCCTCCAAAACTTGATGTGACATTGCCACATATGACAAATTCAAAATCTGCCCTCAATTGTAATATAGATATATCTCTTATCCAATTTCTCTTTTCCAGTATCTCTAATCCAATTTCTCTTGATAACATCCCTCTTTTATAATATAGATATCTCTTATCCAATTTCTCTTGTCCAATATCTCTTATCCAATTTCTCTTGATAACATCCCTCTTTTATAATATAGATATCTCTTATCCAATTTCTCTTTTCCAATATCTCTTATCCAATTTCTCTTGATTACATCCCTCTTTTATAATATAGATATCTCTTATCCAATTTCTCTTGTCCAATATCTCTTATCCAATTTCTCTAGATAACATCAATCTTTTATAATATAGATATCTCTTATCCAATTTCTCTTTTCCAATATCTCTTATCCAATTTCTCTTGATAACATCCCTCTTTTATAATATAGATATCTCTTATCCAATTTCTCTTGTCCAATATCTCTTATCAAATTTCTCTTGATAACATCCCTCTTTTATAATATAGATATCTCTTATCCAATTTCTCTTTTCCAATATCTCTCATCCAATTTCTCTTGATAACATCCCTCTTTTATAATATAGATATCTCTTATCCAATTTCTCGTTTCCAATATCTCTTATCCAATTTCTCTTGATAACATCCCTCTTTTATAATATAGATATCTCTTATCCAATTTCTCTTGATAACATCCCTCTTTTATAATTTAGATATCTCTTATCCAATTTCTCTTGTCCAATATCTCTTATCAAATTTCTCTTGATAACATCCCTCTTTTATAATATAGATATCTCTTATCCAATTTCTCTTGTCCAATATCTCTTATCCAATTTCTCTTGATAACATCCCTCTTTTATAATATTGATATCTCTTATCCAATTTCTCTTGTCCAATATCTCTTATCCAATTTCTCTTGATAACATCCCTCTTTTATAATAAAGATATCTCCTTTCCAATTTCTCTTTTCCAATATCTCTTATCCAATTTCTCTTGATAACATCCCTCTTTTATAATATAGATATCTCTTATCCAATTTCTCTTTTCCAATATCTCTTATCCAATTTCTCTTGATAACATCCCTCTTTTATAATATAGATATCTCTTATCCAATTTCTCTTGTCCAATATCTCTTATCCAATTTCTCTTGATAACATCCCTCTTTTATAATATAGATATCTCTTATCCAATTTCTCTTGTCCAATATCTCTTATCCAATTTCTCTTGATAACATCAATATTTTATAATATAGATATCTCTTATCCAATTTCTCTTTTCCAATATCTCTTATCCAATTTCTCTTGATAACATCCCTCTTTTATAATATAGATATCTCTTATCCAATTTCTCTTGTCCAATATCTCTTATCAAATTTCTCTTGATAACATCCCTCTTTTATAATATAGATATCTCTTATCCAATTTCTCTTGTCCAATATCTCTTATCAAATTTCTCTTGATAACATCCCTCTGTTATAATATAGATATCTCTTATCCAATTTCTCTTGTCCAATATCTCTTATCCAATTTCTCTTGATAACATCCCTCTTTTATAATATAGATATCTCTTATCCAATTTCTCTTGTCCAATATCTCTTATCCAATTTCTCTTGATAACATCCCTCTTTTATAATATAGATATCTCTTATCCAATTTCTCTTGTCCAATATCTCTTATCCAATTTCTCTTGATAACATCCCTCTTTTATAATATAGATATCTCGTATCCAATTTCTCTTGTCCAATATCTCTTATCAAATTTCTCTTGATAACATCCCTCTTTTAAAATATAGATATCTCTTATCCAATTTCTCTTGTCCAATATCTCTTATCCAATTTCTCTTGATAACATCCCTCTTTTATAATATAGATATCTCTTATCCAATTTCTCTTGTCCAATATCTCTTATCCAATTTCTCTTGATAACATCCCTCTTTTATAATATAGATATCTCCTATCCAATTTCTCTTGTCCAATATCTCTTATCCAATTTCTCTTGATAACATCCCTCTTTTATAATATAGATATCTCCTATCCAATTTCTCTTTTCCAATATCTCTTATCCAATTTCTCTTGATAACATCCCTCTTTTATAAGATAGATATCTCCTATCCAATTTCTCTTGTCCAATATCTCTTATCCAATTTCTCTTGATAACATCCCTCTGTTATAATATAGATATCTCCTATCTAATTTCTCTTGTCCAATATCTCTTATCCAATTTATCTTGATAACATCCCTCTTTTATAAGATAGATATCTCCTATCCAATTTCTCTTGTCCAATATCTCTTATCAAATTTCTCTTGATAACATCCCTCTTTTATAATATAGATATCTCTTATCCAATTTCTCTTGTCCAATATCTCTTATCCAATTTCTCTTGATAACATCCCTCTTTTAAAATATAGATATCTCTTATCCAATTTCTCTTGTCCAATATCTCTTATCCAATTTCTCTTGATAACATCCCTCTTTTATAATATAGATATCTCTTATCCAATTTCTCTTGTCCAATATCTCTTATCCAATTTCTCTTGATAACATCCCTCTTTTATAATATAGATATCTCTTTTATCCAATTTCTCTTTTCCAATATCTCTGATCCAATTTCTCTTGATAACATCCCTCTTTTAAAATATAGATATCTCTTATCCAATTTCTCTTGTCCAATATCTCTTATCCAATTTCTCTTGATAACATCCCTCTTTTATAATATAGATATCTCTTATCCAATTTCTGTTGTCCAATATCTCTTATCCAATTTCTCTTGATAACATCCTTCTTTTATAATATAGATATCTCTTATCCAATTTCTCTTGTCCAATATCTCTTATCCAATTTCTCTTGATAACATCCCTCTTTTTTAATATAGATATCTCTTATCCAATTTCTCTTTTCCAATATCTCTTATCCAATTTCTCTTGATAACATCCCTCTTTTATAATATAGATATCTCGTATCCAATTTCTCTTGTCCAATATCTCTTATCAAATTTCTCTTGATAACATCCCTCTTTTAAAATATAGATATCTCTTATCCAATTTCTCTTGTCCAATATCACTTATCCAATTTCTCTTGATAACATCCCTCTTTTATAATATAGATATCTCTTATCCAATTTCTCTTGTCCAATATCTCTTATCCAATTTCTCTTGATAACATCCCTCTTTTATAATATAGATATCTCCTATCCAATATCTCTTGTCCAATTTCTCTTGATAACATCAATCTTTTATAATATAGATATCTCTTATCCAATTTCTCTTTTCCAATATCTCTTATCCAATTTCTCTTGATAACATCCCTCTTTTATAATATAGATATCTCTTATCCAATTTCTCTTGTCCAATATCTCTTATCCAATTTCTCTTGATAACATCCCTATTTTATAATATAGATATCTCTTATCCAATTTCTCTTGTCCAATATCTCTTATCCAATTTCTCTTGATAACATCCCTCTTTTATAATATAGATATCTCGTATCCAATTTCTCTTGTCCAATATCTCTTATCAAATTTCTCTTGATAAAATCCCTCTTTTAAAATATAGATATCTCTTATCCAATTTCTCTTGTCCAATATCACTTATCCAATTTCTCTTGATAACATCCCTCTTTTATAATATAGATATCTCTTATCCAATTTCTCTTGTCCAATATCTCTTATCCAATTTCTCTTGATAACATCCCTCTTTTATAATATAGATATCTCCTATCCAATATCTCTTGTCCAATTTCTCTTGATAACATCCCTCTTTTATAATATAGATATCTCCTATCCAATTTCTCTTTTCCAATATCTCTTATCCAATTTCTCTTGATAACATCCCTCTTTTATAAGATAGATATCTCCTATCCAATTTCTCTTGTCCAATATCTCTTATCCAATTTCTCTTGATAACATCCCTCTTTTATAATATAGATATCTCCTATCCAATTTCTCTTGTCCAATATCTCTTATCCAATTTCTCTTGATAACATCCCTCTTTTATAATATAGATATCTCATATCCAATTTCTCTTGTCCAATATCTCTTATCAAATTTCTCTTGATAACATCCCTCTTTTATAATATAGATATCTCTTATCCAATTTCTCTTGTCCAATATCTCTTATCCAATTTCTCTTGATTACATCCCTCTTTTAAAATATAGATATCTCTTATCCAATTTCTCTTGTCCAATATCTCTTATCCAATTTCTCTTAATAACATCCCTATTTTATAATATAGATATCTCTTATCCAATTTCTCTTGTCCAATATCTCTTATCCAATTTCTCTTGATAACATCCCTCTTTTATAATATAGATATCTCGTATCCAATTTCTCTTGTCCAATATCTCTTATCAAATTTCTCTTGATAACATCCCTCTTTTAAAATATAGATATCTCTTATCCAATTTCTCTTGTCCAATATCACTTATCCAATTTCTCTTGATAACATCCCTCTTTTATAATATAGATATCTCTTATCCAATTTCTCTTGTCCAATATCTCTTATCCAATTTCTCTTGATAACATCCCTCTTTTATAATATAGATATCTCCTATCCAATATCTCTTGTCCAATTTCTCTTGATAACATCCCTCTTTTATAATATAGATATCTCCTATCCAATTTCTCTTTTCCAATATCTCTTATCCAATTTCTCTTGATAACATCCCTCTTTTATAAGATAGATATCTCCTATCCAATTTCTCTTATCCAATTTCTCTTTTCCAATATCTCTTATCCAATTTCTCTTGATAACATCCCTCTTTTATAATATAGATATCTCTTATCCAATTTCTCTTTTCCAATATCTCTTATCAAATTTCTCTTGATAACATCCCTCTTTTATAATATAGATATCTCTTATCCAATTTCTCTTGTCCAATATCTCTTATCAAATTTCTCTTGATAACATCCCTCTTTTATAATATAGATATCTCTTATCCAATTTCTCTTGTCCAATATCTCTTATCCAATTTCTCTTGATAACATCCCTCTTTTATAATATAGATATCTCTTATCCAATTTCTCTTGTCCAATATCTCTTATCCAATTTCTCTTGATAACATCCCTCTTTTATAATATAGACTAGTCATACCCCGTGCCCGCGGGCACGGTTCAATTAAGATTTTCCCCCGTAAAATCTTTGTTCCCCAAAAAATTATTTCCACGCTCAAAATTGCACGGAACAACAAATTAGCGTAAAAATATTTAGCGACACGGACGCATTCGGCGTGGAACAACGAAATCGGTGCATGCAACTTCAGCGCGGAACAACAAATTCGGCGCGGACGCCTTCGATGTAGAACAACAAATTAGTTTAAAAAATTAGCGGGCGCCTTCGGCGCGGTTCATTTAAGGGCATTCAAGATTTTTCCCCGCAAAATATGTCCCAAAAAATATTTCTAAAGCCAAAATTTAAAAGAACAACAAATTAGCGTAAAAAAAATTAGAGGCACGCCCGCCTTCGGTGAGGAACAATAAATTCGAGCGGGCTCCTTCGGCCCTCTACTTGTGGGTTAATTGAAACAGACGCCCAAAAAACTCAGCCCTCCTCTTTGAATGCACATTCTCATTGTTTTTTTTTGTTTCAATTTTTTTGGGCGGGTGTTTCGGTGAGTGGAAAACGGGTGAAAATGAGAATGGTGGGTATGGGTGTGTGTAGTGTCTTGAGGGTTTTGGTTTTTTTTGCTTGGGGTGCATTCAATATTTTTTCCCCGCAAAATCTTTGTCCCCAAAAAATCTAAAAGAACAACAAATAAGCGTAAGAAAATTTAGAGACACGGCCGCATTCGGCGAGGAACAATAAATTTGGTGCGGGCACTTTCGGTGCAGAACAACAAATAAGCGTATAAAAATTTAGCCGCCTTCGGACCTCTGCTTGAGGGGTTAATTGAAACGGAAGCCCAAAAATCTTAGCCCGCCTCTTTGAATGCACATTCCCTGTGTTTTTTTTTGGATTCAATTTTTTAGATGGGTGTTTCGATGAGTGCAAAAACGGGTGAAAATGAGAATGGTGTGTTTGAGTGTGTATCGTGTCTTGGGGGTTTTGGTTTTTTGCTTGGGGGCGATTTTGGGTGTTTTGGTTTGGGTGTGTTTTTGGGGGGTTGGGTGAAGTTTTGTGTTTTTTGGATTTTGGGTTTAAGAAGGTTGTCGCATGTGGCGATGTGACATTGCCACATGGGACAAAGATTCAAAAACCTCTTTCTTTTGTAATATAGATAGTCATAACCCGTGCCCGTGGGCACGGTTCATTTAAGATTTCCCCCGCGAAATCTTTGTTACCCAAAAAATTATTTCCCCAGCCAAAATTTTAACAGAACAACAAATTAGCGTAAAAATATTTAGCAGCACGGGCACCTTCGATGCGGAACAACAAATTCGGCGCATCGCCTTCGACATGGAACCACAAATTCAGCGCGGGCGCCTTCTATGTAGAACAACAAATTCGGCGTAGAAGAACAAATTCGGCACAGAACAAATTAGCATGTTAAAATTTAGCGGGCGCCTTTGGTGTGGGTATCCCCTCAAAATCTTTGTTTTCTCCAAAAATTATTTCTCCCTCCAAAATTTCCCCAAAAATTATTTCCCCCTCTAAAATTTAAACGAACAAAAATTTTGCCTTCGGCGTGGACGCCTAAAATCTTTGTTATACCCAAAAATTATTTCCCCTTCCAAAATTTAAATGAACAAAAATTTAGCAATTCCATAAAATTACCAGTTCAAGCTAATGCAACTAAACCAAATGTACCCTCCAACGAATGCATGAGGAAGGGAAAGTTAAGAAGTACAACACCAAAAACATATCCTGCAAGACCTGCTCTTCTTCTCAAAGCGAAATATTCAACATACATACTCTTTTCAGTGTTGCTCATAATCCACCTAAAGCATCCCATTTTTCATAAAAATAGAAAAAAATAAAAGGCCATAGAACATAAACAGCAAGGAAACGAAATTACTGCAAAAACATTCCATTGCTTGGCAAAAAAATACATTGACAACATTGTTTCGTTCATACTTATTAAGATGCTCATCACATGCACTGATCTCATCTGAAATGAAAAAATAAATAAAAGATAGAATGACTAAGTACACTAATACATTGATCCGAAATCAACTCCTCCAGCTTTCCATCAGATCCCGGGTTAGGTTTTTGGTGGTTTTACAACCATTCTTGGCCATAAATACACTGATAACTGTCTATTAGTTTCTTTCTAGGTGATCACAACATCTCTCGGCAAAAAAAGTATCCAATCTAATTAAAATTTCAAGGTTATGCCGGGCAGACTGCTTGTCCTCATGTTCATCGAGATTCAACACATGTAATAGCTTGGATCCCTCCAGGAAGCTCCAGTGAACATACCTACAATGCAGGAAATTGAACAAATTGTAATACTTTCAGAAATTCACATTATATACAACTTCCAGGTTGCACATTTTCAAGGTTATATCAATGTTAAAAGATTATTTCCATGTTGGATGGTTGCTAGCACGTTGTGCGTACGGGCAAAATACCTATCAAGATGATATATTCTCAATGAAATTCTGTAAAACTCAATTTCATTCAAATATCTCAATGAAATTTTGTAAACATCAAGATGATATATTCTCATTGAGTAGATAAAACAAATTTCATTCAAGATAAAACAATTTGTAATCCTGTCCCAAACTCAAGATAAAACAATTTCACATATAACATTCTCATTGAGTAGATGAAATTTTGTAAAACATCACAATGAAATCCTGTCCCAAACTCAATTTCATTCAAATATCTCAATGAAATTTTGTAAACATCAAGATGATATATTCTCATTGAGTAGATAAATAACAAATTCAATGTAAGAGGATATGGGTGAAACAATCTCATTCAATTTTGTTCACAATCTCATTCAATCTTGATAAATTTCATTCAATCTCATTCAATCACAAAACAAATCTTGAATGGGTGAAACAATCTTGAACAGGATATGGGTGAAACAGGATATGGGTGAAACAATCTTGAATGAAATTGAATGAAATTTCATTCAATGTTTTACAAAATCTTGAATGAAATTTATCAAGATGTTTCACCCATATCCTCTCACAAAACAAAACATGATCCTCTCCCATATCCTGTTTAACCCACAAACATTTCTATGATATGTGAAATTGAACGCATATCATGGAATTGAACTCAAACTGTAATAACACTCTTGGTGTGTTAAATTTCACCCAAACTGAAACACTTGAATAATTTAACACATATGGAAAATTTGATGTGTTAATTTAATAATGTGTTCACCAAACTGACAGGATATGTGTTAATTTAATAATGAAACACCAAGAACATCTTTAACATATGGAAAATTTGATGTGTAAAATTTCACCCAAACTGAAACCCATAATTCAAGTTGTTAAACTATTCAAACTGAAACTCCAACTCAATGCCAACTTATCCCCTTCAAGTTCAAGTTATCCCCTTGCTATAAAGTTGCTATAAAGTTCAGCTAAACTCATAATTCAAAAAGTTCAAGTTTGCTATCATTCAAACTGTGTTAAATTTGATGTGGTAAATTTCAACCAAACTGAAACACATAATTCAACTTGTTAAATTATTCAAACTGAAACTCCAACTCAATGCCAACTTATCCCCTTCAAGTTCAAGTTATCCCCTTACTATAAAGTTGCTATAAAGTTATAGCAAGTTATCCCCTTGCTAAACTTTATAGCAAACATTTAGCTAAACTCAATTTGCTATAAAGTTCAAGTTATCCCCTTCAAGTTTGAAACATTTGAAATTATGAAATTATCACCCCTGTCAATTATTAGCCAAATAGGCAAGATTTCATATCCCCAGTTTATTTGCACTCAAACTTATTTGCAATTAGCATTGAGTGCATATCCTGATAAAATCACTCAGATAAAAGTTCAAGTTCAAAAGTTCAAGTTTAAGTTAATAATTGACAGGATATGCACTCCAATTTCTTGCACATAATATTTTAAGTTGAGAGAACAACTCAATTCTCAAGGGTGAAATGTCACATATAATTTCACATATAACATTCAAAAATACTTCACTGGTTTTGAATAATTCACAGGACATTCACCCATATCTCTTATGTATTTGACCCATATCTCACAGGATACTTCACAGGATACTTCACAGGACATTCACAGGACATTTAATAATCACAGGACATTTAATCTTGATAACTCAAAAACTGATATTCATATATTCAAAAACTTGATATACTTGTGAAAATTTTGATAAAACTTGTGAAAAATACTTCATTCAATTCACAGGACATATAATCTTGATAACTCAATTTGATTCACTTCATTCACAGGACATATACTTGTGAAAATTTTTTGAGGTTATTTTAGTAAATGATGTATATCAAGATTTCAACTTGTGTAAAATTGAAATATAACTCAAAATCAGTGAATGAAGTGAATGAAGTATATCTTGTGAAAAATACTTCATTCACTAAAATTTGATATAACTCAAAAATCATTCACAGATAACATGATAGCATTCACAGGATAAAATCTAAAATGTTAATCTTCAGGAAATCTTATGTGAACTTATTTGAACTTATGAGATATGATTTTGCATATCCTTCACCTAAAGTTAAAATGAACTGGATATCAAAAATTTCACAAATAATTTTGCATATGAGAAATTTCACATATAATTTCACGTATAACATTCAAAAATGTTGGTGTTTGACTGGTGTTAATGTTAATTTTCAAGTGATATGTGAACTTTTCACAGGATATCACCATTTTTGAATGTTAATGTTACTTTTCACAGGATATCAACATTTTTGAATGTTAAATTTCACATATAAGTTCAAATTTATAATTTCACATATAATTTCACATATAATTTTTGAAATTAACAGGATATCAAAAAGTTCACATATAATTAGAGTGAATTTTTGAACTTTAAGTGAAAATCTAATGTTGCAAATTATCAGATCATTCACATATAACTTTAGATGTCATGTGAAGTATCAACTCATTTTATAACTCAGATTGATAATTTGCAACTTGGTTATCAAGATACTTCAAAGGACATTCACATGACATTTAATAATTCACAGGACATTTAATCTTGATAACTCAAATTGATACTTCATCTTTAATCATTCACATTTAATAACTCAGTTCATGATTTTCAAATTATCTTGATATCCTGTTACAATTCACAGATAATCATTCACAGATAAAAGGATATCATTCACAGGATAAAATCTAATGTTGCAAATTATCAAATCATTCACATATAACTTGATGTTGCAAATTTTCACTCATTCACAGAGTTATATCAAATTAAGTATCAAATATTCACTCATTCAAATTTTCACAGATATTGCATTTAATGGTAAAGTTCACTTGAATATTCAACTGTTATATTCACAGGACATTCAAAAAATTTATACCAAAAATTTCAAAATTGATCCTGTTGCAATTCACAGGACATTTTCAAAATTTTCAAAATTTATACCAAAAAGTTCAAAATTTGAATGAGTTGAAATTAACAGGATATCAACATTTTTGAAGGGTTCAAATCACCTTGCAGAAGTTTCACCAAAGTGAATTCAAAAAATTAGAGTGAATGTTAAAGTTATCAACTGTTATCTAATTAGATAACATTATCAACTTTTGTGAATATAACACCAACTCTAATTAGATCACATTTCAATTTTATTAAATTACAAAAAGTTCAAAATTATTCAAAAAGTTCAAAACTGATTTTTCAAGTTTTATATTCAAATGTTATATTCAAAAAGGTCAAAATTTCAAAAATTTCAAAACACCAACTTGAACCCTTTATGGTATATTCAAAAAGTTCAAAAAGTGCAAAAAGATCAAAAAGTTCAAGTTGGTTATATTAAAAAAATTATTCACAGATGATACCTGAATTCACTTTGTAAACACATTTTTGATTCACATATGAAAAGTTCTTCACAGATGAAAAGTCCAAAACACCAACTTGAACCCTTCAATTTGAATAATTTTGAATTCACTTGATTCACCTGAGGTTGAATGACTAACACACCCAGCCACCTTGCACTTTTGAAGATCCTAGCCACCCAGACACACAGCCACCTTGCACTTTTGATTCACCTTGCAAACACATGAAAATGTCAACCAGACAAATTAACAGGATATCAAAAATTTCACAAATAATTTTGCATATGAGAAATTTCACATATAATTTCACATATAACATTAAAAAATTCACAGGAAAATATTAACATGTCCTGTGATATATTGAAAGTGAGTATATTGCAAACCTGTAATATATTGAAAGTGAGTATATTGAAAGTAACAGTTGAATATTCAAGTGAAAATCAAATATTGAATAATTTGCAATATATCACCCAGACATTTTGTAATATATCATAGGACATTTGCAATATGTATCACAGGACATTTGCAATATCACAGGACATTTGTAATATATATCACAGGTTTGTAATATTTGTCCTGTGAATTGTAATATATATCACAGGACATTTGCAATATATCACCCAGACATTTTCATGTTTGCAATTCACAGGACATTTTCCTGTTTCAATACTCACTTTCAACATTTTTGAATACTCACTTTCAACATTTTTCAATACTCACTTTCAACATTTTCCTGTTTCAATACTCACTTTTCACAGGATATCAACATTTTTGAATGTTAAATTTCACATATATCCCAGGTTAGGTTGGTTTAAGTATCAAATAAAATTGCAATTCATCAAGCTCAATTTCAGCAATATCTGGGATTGCCCATGCCTGAAAGACTGAAAGCCTATCCATTTTGAAACTATAGGACTAATATTAGCATGGAGCTATTTTCAAAATGGGTTTAAAACTGAAAGATAAATCAAATTCACTTGATATCAAAAATGAATTGAGATAATTTGAATTTGAATTGAAATTGCTTTTGAACTTGAATTTTTGCTATCTACTGCATAGAGATGTATGCAAAAATTCAAGTTCAATCCAAATTGCAGTCACATTATTGATTTTGAAGAGGTGATCAAGCATTTTGAAGAGATGATCAAGCATTTTGAAGAGGTGATATGAATTTGTTGATTAACAGTCACATTTTGCACAGTTATATAACCATTTCTTAAAATATTAAGTATCTGTATTCATATAACCATTCATATTTTGCAAACATCTCATTCATATAACCAGTCATATGGTGTAAATACCCAAATTTTGAAAAATTAAACCATCTAGGAATGCTAATCAATTTTTTTGGGTCCTGTCATTTAACCATTATTGCAAACATCTCTATTGCAAACATTGGAATCTGGATTTGGATTGAACTTGGGTGATGAGGTAGAGATTTATGTTAAATGAAGAACTATTGCAAATCTCTATTCAAGTTCAATCTCTATTGCAAACATCTATTGCAATCTCTATTCAAGTTCAATTCATCAGAATATCTCTATGCAAATTTAAGTTCAATTCAAGAACTTGAATGAAGAACTATTGCAAACATCCAAATTTAAGTTCAATAGTTTTTGTTTCTGTGTAGATGGGGGCATCATGTTTTTAGTTCAAGTTCAATAGTTTTTTGCAAACATCCAAACAATGAAATAGTTCTATTACAAACAATGAATGTGGATTTGGGCATCAATGAAATATGTTGCAGGAAGTCACTCATTTTTGAGCAATCAAGTGATATCCTTCAATAAGCATAGGTTGCAGGAAGTCACTCAAGCAGAGGTTGAGCAAGCATATCAAAAATGTTATAAACAAAGTTTATTGGGTATAACCAAAAATGAAGTCACTCAAGCATATGTTGCAGGAAGATTCCCTCAATAAGCATATCAAGTCACTCAAGCAAGTATGCAAAATTTTGTTTATAACATTATCAGTTTTGCTATAAATTCCATGTTTCCATGTTTTGCTATAAACTCACCAACTGTGAACTCACCAACTCAAACTCAGAATTCACATGATTAACATTAAAACAGTAAATTAGCAAATACATGTCAAGTTGATTATGAAGAGCAAGCAACTCTCACAAAGCACTCCTGTCAAGCACTCCTGTCAAGTTGATTATGAAGAGCTAATCAGTGATACCTCACAAAGCTATACTATTGGAATGTGAGGATAAATTAAAAAAGCTAACCAAGGGGACATGTGATAATGTGAAGTGTATTCATTTAGAAAAAAATGGACTGAAATGTTTTGTTTGAAATCCTGGCAATGCATTGTCCTGTTAAACACCCTGGAATGTTTAAGATTACTCAAGCATACACTAATACCCAACTATTCATATTGTTAAACATAATCAAGCACCAAGTTGAGTATACTAAAAACAGGATTCTCAACTACTCAAATGCTGAATAGTTGATTATGTTAAACATACTCAAGAACAAATACTGAACTATTCATATGCATACTCAACTACTCAATTTTCAAACTGGAATTTATTTTAGCATCTCTCAATTTCAGTATATTCAATTTATTTTAGCATCTCTCCTATATTTATTTTAGTATTTTCAGTTTTTACCAGGTTTTAGCCATTGGTTTACAATACATATGAAGAGAATAGAATATTGGCATTCCTTATTTATGAATATGAAAAAAAATATTGCATAGAAATTTCCCACCTATATAAATTAAAATCACATCAAAAGTCATCATGTAAATATGAAGAGAAAATCCTGTTGGTTAGCCATTGGTTTGCAATGAAAAAAAATATAAACAATTTATAGCAAAACATCACACCAATTTTGCATAGAGAAGTGATAATGTTATAAACATGGAAACATAGAGAAGTGATAATGTTATAAACATCACACCAATTTATAGCAGAAGTGATAATGTTATAAACATCACACCAATTTTGCATAGGGTAGTGATATCCTTCAAATTTTGTTTATAACAATATAAGCATTAGAGAAGTGATAAACAATTTTTGCATATGAAACATAGAGAAGTGCTAAACATAGAGAAGTGCTAAACATAGAGAATAGAATAACAAACATAGAGAATTATGCATATGAAAAAAACCATTTTTTTGGTGGAGAGGAAGCTCGCAAGGTCAAACTCAAAACACACCAACTGCCAACAAAACTCACCCAGCGTTGAGGTGGAGAGGAAGTGATGAAGCTCTCAAGCTCTCTAACTCAAACTCAGCAATGGGGGGCTCTGCTTGATGTGCTTACTCTTCGTGATAATGGAGGTAGAAGAAGAAGAGGATGCGCTTCGTGATGTGCTGACTCTGCGTTTGTGAAGGTAGAAGAAGAGGAAGCTGGAGGTAGAAGAAGATGGAGTGGGTGAAATGAGAGTAGCTGCGATCTCAAACACAAAAGAAAAATCCCAAAGAGGTGATCAAAAATCCCAAACAGCTGATATTGGCGTGGGTGATTTGATCAAAAATGAATTCCCGCCCTAAATTCCCTCACAAATTTGATGTGAAGAAGGAAACGTAAATTTGAATTCAATTTTTTAAAAAAAATGAGATGAATGAGCTGTGATAGGAGGTGAGGTGATTTGAGGGAATTCAAAAAAATTACACATATAACCCTATATACAAACTATCATCATACCCTATATAAAATTCAATATCTCATATCTCAATTTCTCATCATACCCTATATACAATCTATCTATATAAACATCACACCAAATTACACATAACCAAAAACAAATTCTCTTATCCATTATCTCTAATCCATTTTCTCTTAAACAAAATCTCTTATCCATTATCTCTTATACACATAATATCCATCTATCCACAAACAAAAATACACATAACCAATATCTCTTATCCAAATTCTCTTATCCAAAAACCCATGATAACATCCCTGTTTTATAATATAGATATCTCTTATCCAATTTCTCTTTTCCAATATCTCTTATCCAATTTCTCTTGATAACATCCCTCTTTTATAATATAGATATCTCTTATCCAATTTCTCTTGTCCAATATCTCTTATCAAATTTCTCTTGATAACATCCCTCTTTTATAATATAGATATCTCTTTTATCCAATTTCTCTTTTCCAATATCTCGTATCCAATTTCTCTTGATAACATCCCTCTTTTAAAATATAGATATCTCTTATCCAATTTCTCTTGTCCAATTTCTCTTATCCAATTTCTCTTGATAACATCCCTCTTTTATAATATAGATATCTCTTATCCAATTTCTTTTGTCCAATATCTCTTATCCAATTTCTCTTGATAACATCCCTCTTTTATAATATAGATATCTCTTATCCAATTTCTCTTGTCCAATATCTCTTATCCAATTTCTCTTGATAACATCCCTCTTTTATAATATAGATATCTCTTATCCAATTTCTCTTGTCCAATATCTCTTATCAAATTTCTCTTGATAACATCCCTCTTTTATAATATAGATATCTCTTATCCAATTTCTCTTTTCCAATATCTCTTATCCAATTTCTCTTGATAACATCCCTCTTTTATAATATAGATATCTCTTATCCAATTTCTCTTGTCCAATATCTCTTATCCAATTTCTCTTGATAACATCAATCTTTTATAATATAGATATCTCTTATCCAATTTCTCTTTTCCAATATCTCTTATCCAATTTCTCTTGATAACATCCCTCTTTTATAATATAGATATCTCTTATCAAATTTCTCTTTTCCAATATCTCTTATCCAATTTCTCTTGATAACATCCCTCTTTTATAATATAGATATCTCTTATCCAATTTCTCTTGTCCAATATCTCTTATCAAATTTCTCTTGATAACATCCCTCTTTTATAATATAGATATCTCTTATCCAATTTCTCTTGTCCAATATCTCTTATCAAAGTTCTCTTGATTACATCCTTCTTTTATAATATAGATATCTCTTATCCAATTTCTCTTGTCCAATATCTCTTATCCAATTTCTCTTGATATCATCCCTCTTTTATAATATAGATATCTCTTATCCAATTTCTCTTTTCCAATATCTCTTATCCAATTTCTCTTGATAACATCCCTCTTTTATAATATAGATATCTCTTATCAAATTTCTCTTTTCCAATATCTCTTATCCAATTTCTCTTGATAACATCCCTCTTTTATAATATAGATATCTCTTATCCAATTTCTCTTGTCCAATATCTCTTATCAAATTTCTCTTGATAACATCCCTCTTTTATAATATAGATATCTCTTTTATCCAATTTCTCTTTTCCAATATCTCTGATCCAATTTCTCTTGATAACATCCCTCTTTTAAAATATAGATATCTCTTATCCAATTTCTCTTGTCCAATATCTCTTATCCAATTTCTCTTGATAACATCCCTCTTTTATAATATAGATATCTCTTATCCAATTTCTGTTGTCCAATATCTCTTATCCAATTTCTCTTGATAACATCCTTCTTTTATAATATAGATATCTCTTATCCAATTTCTCTTGTCCAATATCTCTTATCCAATTTCTCTTGATAACATCCCTCTTTTTTAATATAGATATCTCTTATCCAATTTCTCTTTTCCAATATCTCTTATCCAATTTCTCTTGATAACATCCCTCTTTTATAATATAGATATCTCTTATCCAATTTCTCTTGTCCAATATCTCTTATCCAATTTCTCTTGATAACATCAATCTTTTATAATATAGATATCTCTTATCCAATTTCTCTTTTCCAATATCTCTTATCCAATTTCTCTTGATTACATCCCTCTTTTATAATATAGATATCTCTTATCCAATTTCTCTTGTCCAATATCTCTTATCCAATTTCTCTTGATAACATCAATCTTTTATAATATAGATATCTCTTATCCAATTTCTCTTTTCCAATATCTCTTATCCAATTTCTCTTGATAACATCCCTCTTTTATAATATAGATATCTCTTATCCAATTTCTCTTGTCCAATATCTCTTATCCAATTTCTCTTGATAACATCCCTCTTTTATAATATAGATATCTCGTATCCAATTTCTCTTGTCCAATATCTCTTATCAAATTTCTCTTGATAACATCCCTCTTTTAAAATATAGATATCTCTTATCCAATTTCTCTTGTCCAATATCACTTATCCAATTTCTCTTGATAACATCCCTCTTTTATAATATAGATATCTCTTATCCAATTTCTCTTGTCCAATATCTCTTATCCAATTTCTCTTGATAACATCCCTCTTTTATAATATAGATATCTCCTATCCAATTTCTCTTGTCCAATATCTCTTATCCAATTTCTCTTGATAACATCCCTCTTTTATAATATAGATATCTTCTATCCAATTTCTCTTTTCCAATATCTCTTATCCAATATCTCTTGATAACATCCCTCTTTTATAAGATAGATATCTCCTATCCAATTTCTCTTGTCCAATATCTCTTATCCAATTTCTCTTGATAACATCCCTCTTTTATAATATAGATATCTCCTATCCAATTTCTCTTGTCCAATATCTCTTATCCAATTTCTCTTGATAACATCCCTCTTTTATAATATAGATATCTCCTATCCAATTTCTCTTGTCCAATATCTCTTATCAAATTTCTCCTGATAACATCCCTCTTTTATAATATAGATATCTCTTATCCAATTTCTCTTGTCCAATATCTCTTATCCAATTTCTCTTGATTTTATCCCTCTTTTAAAATATAGATATCTCTTATCCAATTTCTCTTGTCCAATATCTCTTATCCAATTTCTCTTGATAACATCCCTCTTTTATAATATAGATATCTCTTATCCAATTTCTCTTGTCCAATATCTCTTATCCAATTTCTCTTGATAACATCCCTCTTTTATAATATAGATATCTTTTATCCAATTTCTCTTGTCCAATATCTCTTATCCAATTTCTCTTGATAACATCCCTCATTTATAATATAGATATCTCTTATCCAATTTCTCTTTTCCAATATCTCTTATCCAATTTCTCTTGATAACATCCCTCTTTTATAATATAGATATCTCTTATCCAATTTCTCTTGTCCAATATCTCTTATCAAATTTCTCTTGATAACATCCCTCTTTTATAATATAGATATCTCTTATCCAATTTCTCTTGTCCAATATCTCTTATCAAAGTTCTCTTGATTACATCCTTCTTTTATAATATAGATATCTCTTATCCAATTTCTCTTGTCCAATATCTCTTATCCAATTTCTCTTGATAACATCCCTCTTTTATAATATAGATATCTCTTATCCAATTTCTCTTTTCCAATATCTCTTATCCAATTTCTCTTGATAACATCCCACTTTTATAATATAGATATCTCTTATCCAATTTCTCTTTTCCAATATCTCTTATCCAATTTCTCTTGATAACATCCCTCTTTTATAATATAGATATCTCTTATCCAATTTCTCTTGTCCAATATCTCTTATCCAATTTCTCTTGATAACATCCCTCTTTTATAATATTGATATCTCTTATCCAATTTCTCTTGTCCAATATCTCTTATCCAATTTCTGTTGATAACATCAATCTTTTATAATATAGATATCTCTTATCCAATTTCTCTTTTCCAATATCTCTTATCCAATTTCTCTTGATTACATCCCTCTTTTATAATATAGATATCTCTTATCCAATTTCTCTTGTCCAATATCTCTTATCCAATTTCTCTTGATAACATCCCTCTTTTATAATATAGATATCTCTTATCCAATTTCTCTTTTCCAATATCTCTTATCCAATTTCTCTTGATAACATCCCTCTTTTATAATATAGATATCTCTTATCCAATTTCTCTTGTCCAATATCTCTTATCCAATTTCTCTTGATAACATCAATCTTTTATAATATAGATATCTCTTATCCAATTTCTCTTTTCCAATATCTCTTATCCAATTTCTCTTGATAACATCCCTCTTTTATAATATAGATATCTCTTATCAAATTTCTCTTTTCCAATATCTCTTATCCAATTTCTCTTGATAACATCCCTCTTTTATAATATAGATATCTCTTATCCAATTTCTCTTGTCCAATATCTCTTATCAAATTTCTCTTGATAACATCCCTCTTTTATAATATAGATATCTCTTATCCAATTTCTCTTGTCCAATATCTCTTATCAAAGTTCTCTTGATTACATCCTTCTTTTATAATATAGATATCTCTTATCCAATATCTCTTGTCCAATATCTCTTATCCAATTTCTCTTGATATCATCCCTCTTTTATAATATAGATATCTCTTATCCAATTTCTCTTTTCCAATATCTCTTATCCAATTTCTCTTGATAACATCCCTCTTTTATAATATAGATATCTCTTATCAAATTTCTCTTTTCCAATATCTCTTATCCAATTTCTCTTGATAACATCCCTCTTTTATAATATAGATATCTCTTATCCAATTTCTCTTGTCCAATATCTCTTATCAAATTTCTCTTGATAACATCCCTCTTTTATAATATAGATATCTCTTTTATCCAATTTCTCTTTTCCAATATCTCTGATCCAATTTCTCTTGATAACATCCCTCTTTTAAAATATAGATATCTCTTATCCAATTTCTCTTGTCCAATATCTCTTATCCAATTTCTCTTGATAACATCCCTCTTTTATAATATAGATATCTCTTATCCAATTTCTGTTGTCCAATATCTCTTATCCAATTTCTCTTGATAACATCCTTCTTTTATAATATAGATATCTCTTATCCAATTTCTCTTGTCCAATATCTCTTATCCAATTTCTCTTGATAACATCCCTCTTTTTTAATATAGATATCTCTTATCCAATTTCTCTTTTCCAATATCTCTTATCCAATTTCTCTTGATAACATCCCTCTTTTATAATATAGATATCTCTTATCCAATTTCTCTTGTCCAATATCTCTTATCCAATTTCTCTTGATAACATCAATCTTTTATAATATAGATATCTCTTATCCAATTTCTCTTTTCCAATATCTCTTATCCAATTTCTCTTGATTACATCCCTCTTTTATAATATAGATATCTCTTATCCAATTTCTCTTGTCCAATATCTCTTATCCAATTTCTCTTGATAACATCAATCTTTTATAATATAGATATCTCTTATCCAATTTCTCTTTTCCAATATCTCTTATCCAATTTCTCTTGATAACATCCCTCTTTTATAATATAGATATCTCTTATCCAATTTCTCTTGTCCAATATCTCTTATCCAATTTCTCTTGATAACATCCCTATTTTATAATATAGATATCTCTTATCCAATTTCTCTTGTCCAATATCTCTTATCCAATTTCTCTTGATAACATCCCTCTTTTATAATATAGATATCTCGTATCCAATTTCTCTTGTCCAATATCTCTTATCAAATTTCTCTTGATAACATCCCTCTTTTAAAATATAGATATCTCTTATCCAATTTCTCTTGTCCAATATCACTTATCCAATTTCTCTTGATAACATCCCTCTTTTATAATATAGATATCTCTTATCCAATTTCTCTTGTCCAATATCTCTTATCCAATTTCTCTTGATAACATCCCTCTTTTATAATATAGATATCTCCTATCCAATATCTCTTGTCCAATTTCTCTTGATAACATCCCTCTTTTATAATATAGATATCTCCTATCCAATTTCTCTTTTCCAATATCTCTTATCCAATTTCTCTTGATAACATCCCTCTTTTATAAGATAGATATCTCCTATCCAATTTCTCTTGTCCAATATCTCTTATCCAATTTCTCTTGATAACATCCCTCTTTTATAATATAGATATCTCCTATCCAATTTCTCTTGTCCAATATCTCTTATCCAATTTCTCTTGATAACATCCCTCTTTTATAATATAGATATCTCATATCCAATTTCTCTTGTCCAATATCTCTTATCAAATTTCTCTTGATAACATCCCTCTTTTATAATATAGATATCTCTTATCCAATTTCTCTTGTCCAATATCTCTTATCCAATTTCTCTTGATTACATCCCTCTTTTAAAATATAGATATCTCTTATCCAATTTCTCTTGTCCAATATCTCTTATCCAATTTCTCTTAATAACATCCCTCTTTTATAATATAGATATCTCTTATCCAATTTCTCTTGTCCAATATCTCTTATCCAATTTCTCTTGATAACATCCCTCTTTTATAATATAGATATCTCTTATCCAATTTCTCTTGTCCAATATCTCTTATCCAATTTCTCTTGATAACATCCCTCTTTTATAATATAGATATCTCTTATCCAATTTCTCTTTTCCAATATCTCTTATCCAATTTCTCTTGATAACATCCCTCTTTTATAATATAGATATCTCTTATCCAATTTCTCTTGTCCAATATCTCTTTTCAAATTTCTCTTGATAACATCCCTCTTTTATAATATAGATATCTCTTATCCAATTTCTCTTGTCCAATATCTCTTATCAAAGTTCTCTTGATTACATCCTTCTTTTATAATATAGATATCTCTTATCCAATTTCTCTTGTCCAATATCTCTTATCCAATTTCTCTTGATAACATCCCTCTTTTATAATTAGATATCTCTTATCCAATTTCTCTTTTCCAATATCTCTTATCCAATTTCTCTTGATAACATCCCTCTTTTATAATATAGATATCTTTTATCCAATTTCTCTTTTCCAATATCTCTTATCCAATTTCTCTTGATAACATCCCTCTTTTATAATATAGATATCTCTTATCCAATTTCTCTTGTCCAATATCTCTTATCAAATTTCTCTTGATAACATCCCTCTTTTATAATATAGATATCTCTTTTATCCAATTTCTCTTTTCCAATATCTCTGATCCAATTTCTCTTGATAACATCCCTCTTTTAAAATATAGATATCTCTTATCCAATTTCTCTTGTCCAATATCTCTTATCCAATTTCTCTTGATAACATCCCTCTTTTATAATATAGATATCTCTTATCCAATTTCTGTTGTCCAATATCTCTTATCCAATTTCTCTTGATAACATCCTTCTTTTATAATATAGATATCTCTTATCCAATTTCTCTTGTCCAATATCTCTTATCCAATTTCTCTTGATAACATCCCTCTTTTATAATATAGATATCTCTTATCCAATTTCTCTTTTCCAATATCTCTTATCCAATTTCTCTTGATAACATCCCTCTTTTATAATATAGATATCTCTTATCCAATTTCTCTTGTCCAATATCTCTTATCAAATTTCTCTTGATAACATCCCTCTTTTATAATATAGATATCTCTTATCCAATTTCTCTTGTCCAATATCTCTTATCAAATTTCTCTTGATAACATCCCTCTTTTATAATATAGATATCTCTTATCCAATTTCTCTTTTCCAATATCTCTTATCCAATTTCTCTTGATAACATCCCTCTTTTATAATATAGATATCTCTTATCCAATTTCTCTTGTCCAATATCTCTTATCCAATTTCTCTTGATAACATCAATCTTTTATAATATAGATATCTCTTATCCAATTTCTCTTTTCCAATATCTCTTATCCAATTTCTCTTGATTACATCCCTCTTTTATAATATAGATATCTCTTATCAAATTTCTCTTGTCCAATATCTCTTATCCAATTTCTCTTGATAACATCAATCTTTTATAATATAGATATCTCTTATCCAATTTCTCTTTTCCAATATCTCTTATCCAATTTCTCTTGATAACATCCCTCTTTTATAATATAGATATCTCTTATCCAATTTCTCTTGTCCAATATCTCTTATCCAATTTCTCTTGATAACATCCCTCTTTTATAATATAGATATCTCTTATCCAATTTCTCTTGTCCAATATCTCTTATCCAATTTCTCTTGATAACATCCCTCTTTTATAATATAGATATCTCGTATCCAATTTCTCTTGTCCAATATCTCTTATCAAATTTCTCTTGATAACATCCCTCTTTTAAAATATAGATATCTCTTATCCAATTTCTCTTGTCCAATATCACTTATCCAATTTCTCTTGATAACATCCCTCTTTTATAATATAGATATCTCTTATCCAATTTCTCTTGTCCAATATCTCTTATCCAATTTCTCTTGATAACATCCCTCTTTTATAATATAGATATCTCCTATCCAATTTCTCTTGTCCAATATCTCTTATCCAATTTCTCTTGATAACATCCCTCTTTTATAATATAGATATCTTCTATCCAATTTCTCTTTCCCAATATCTCTTATCCAATATCTCTTGATAACATCCCTCTTTTATAAGATAGATATCTCCTATCCAATTTCTCTTGTCCAATATCTCTTATCCAATTTCTCTTGATAACATCCCTCTTTTATAATATAGATATCTCCTATCCAATTTCTCTTGTCCAATATCTCTTATCCAATTTCTCTTGATAACATCCCTCTTTTATAATATAGATATCTCCTATCCAATTTCTCTTGTCCAATATCTCTTATCAAATTTCTCCTGATAACATCCCTCTTTTATAATATAGATATCTCTTATCCAATTTCTCTTGTCCAATATCTCTTATCCAATTTCTCTTGATTTTATCCCTCTTTTAAAATATAGATATCTCTTATCCAATTTCTATTGTCCAATATCTCTTATCCAATTTCTCTTGATAACATCCCTCTTTTATAATATAGATATCTCTTATCCAATTTCTCTTGTCCAATATCTCTTATCCAATTTCTCTTGATAACATCCCTCTTTTATAATATAGATATCTTTTATCCAATTTCTCTTGTCCAATATCTCTTATCCAATTTCTCTTGATAACATCCCTCATTTATAATATAGATATCTCTTATCCAATTTCTCTTTTCCAATATCTCTTATCCAATTTCTCTTGATAACATCCCTCTTTTATAATATAGATATCTCTTATCCAATTTCTCTTGTCCAATATCTCTTATCAAATTTCTCTTGATAACATCCCTCTTTTATAATATAGATATCTCTTATCCAATTTCTCTTGTCCAATATCTCTTATCAAAGTTCTCTTGATTACATCCTTCTTTTATAATATAGATATCTCTTATCCAATTTCTCTTGTCCAATATCTCTTATCCAATTTCTCTTGATAACATCCCTCTTTTATAATATAGATATCTCTTATCCAATTTCTCTTTTCCAATATCTCTTATCCAATTTCTCTTGATAACATCCCACTTTTATAATATAGATATCTCTTATCCAATTTCTCTTTTCCAATATCTCTTATCCAATTTCTCTTGATAACATCCCTCTTTTATAATATAGATATCTCTTATCCAATTTCTCTTGTCCAATATCTCTTATCCAATTTCTCTTGATAACATCCCTCTTTTATAATATTGATATCTCTTATCCAATTTCTCTTGTCCAATATCTCTTATCCAATTTCTGTTGATAACATCAATCTTTTATAATATAGATATCTCTTATCCAATTTCTCTTTTCCAATATCTCTTATCCAATTTCTCTTGATTACATCCCTCTTTTATAATATAGATATGTTTTGGTGGATTTTCTCCTCATGTGTGGATTTCGTCTCCGTAACTTTCATTTTCGATCGTTTCGTCGTGTTTTCTCGTTTCTTCCTTAGGATCGTCGATTTCGAAGTATGTCATTCGTGACGGGCTTCATAACGGTCGTATCTTACTATTAGATCAAGCCTAGGAGTCTTAGGAATCGATCCCGGGGCTCCGCGCTCCGTATCGGAACTTTTGGTGCTTATTAGCCGGTATAAGAAGGGGCACCGACCGACTAGATGACGATCCAGTCGGTCGGCAATCCTTCTTGGACCGACTAGTTGGCTTTCTAAATTTCTCAGGAGTTACTGTTTATCGTTAGTCGGTCTAAGAACGTTGGTTGACCGACTAGGTTGCAAACTAGTCGGTCAGCAATGCTTCTTTAACCGACTAACTCTTCGACTTATTTTTGGTATCAATACTGTTCACTCTTAGTCGGTCTAAGAACGTTCATCGCCCGACTAGATGTTAAACTAGTCGGTCAGTATTTGTTCATCGACCGACTAAATCTAAAATCCTATTTTCGTTCAGAAGTTACTGTTTACACTTAGTCGGTCTGCGTTGGTCTACCGACCGACTAGTTGCCAAACTAGTCGGTCAGTGGTTGCTCTTTGACCGACTAATCTGTGTTAAAACCCTAATTTCTGGGCAGCCGCCAGCCCATCCTATTTAAACACCTCCCAAACGTTTTCTTCTTCTCCCACTCGACCTAAAACCCTAGTTTCTCCCCCATTGAGCCCCCTTCTTCCCCAAACCCTAATTCCTTCATTCCTTGCCCAAGATCCATCATCCAAACCATCCCTCAACACTTTCTACCTCCCATCTTCCCCAAAATCTCATCAAATCCCCAAAATCCCCCGAAAACCCTAGTTCTCCAAACTTCTCCAATCTTTTCCAGATCTGATCCATAGGTTCTCCGAAGTGTTTCTTCCGCTTCCTCACGGTAAGAAATCGATCTCTTGATGTTTTCATAACCTATTTGTATTTTTATGAAACCCTAATGAAGGAATGTTGTTTTGATGATTGTTTCCCCACAACAGCGATTTCCCCGTTGCTTAGCATCCGCGAGACGAACCTTCGTGATCGTCATCCCCGGTGCTAGGCAAGTGAAACTTGCCACTTAGGGTTTAGGCCATGTTTTAGGCCATTTGTTTGTTATAGGCGTAAAAGAGGCTAGGCGACGAAATGATACTCGCCTATGCGCAAATTGGGGAACTAGCTTGACAACGAAGCTAGTTCTAACATATGTCATGTTGCACAATTACCATGTCATGTTTAATTTCTATTAACGGTACGCAAATTAATTGTCATGTCATTGCATTCTTAAAGTGTTTCCGTGAATGCGTAGCTTCGCTACAATGTTTGTGTTCGTGGCTCGTGTTTCAGAAGCGGGCCATGTGTTGGTTGATAGCCAATGCCCGAATTGCTTGTTTCCGGCTAGGTGCACCCCTACGCCAATTGTTTATGAATCGTGAACTAGAATGCGAGCGCCTGTGCGGGGCAACCCCGGCTCATTTACTGAGCTCGTGTGCGGGGACCCTGGCTCGATTACTTGTGGGCATTGGGGGTAAGAGTTAAGCGGCCAATCAACTGGGAGTCTGCCCGATCAGCAACTGCAGTGGTAAGGCGTAAACTCTGGGTTTTGGGGTAGTGTTAAGCGGCCAATCAGCGTGAATGTTATACCATTCAGCTGTAAGGCGTAAACATCTACAAACAACAGTGAAACGTGAATAGTGAATTGATTGAGATTGTTAGTAGCTTGGCTACTCTTGTCTTGTCCCGATAACTGTTCTCTTGTACTTATTGTTCACTATGTCTTGCTTGTGCACTCATGTTATAACTGCCATGTCATGTATACTAAAACTGCTAGGTTGCTAGTTGCCTTACTTTCAGTTTCCTTACCCAAGTCTTTTAGACTTGCTGACATGTGCCCCTTTACTCTTTTGGGTAACACATGTTAGATCCTGAGCCTGAGTACCTTGTTGAGGACGAGGTGTTTGCTGACGCCAAGCCCGAGCTTGTGTTTGACGGGGAGTACGTGGACACTGGGGGCCAGTCCTAGTGTTTTCGTTGTGTTTTCCTTTTGTTTTAGACTGTTGTTTGTTGTCGGTGCGTAGCACCTATACTTTGTGGCGTTGTTGTTTTGTTGGCCTTGTTCTGGGCCTTTAGACTCTTCCTTTTAGCCTGGTGGCTTTTCTGGATGTTGGACTTATTTTCGGGTTGGACAATTATGAGATACGAGAATTTTATTTCTGTCTCTCCTTATATTATTATTGTTGCTCCGTTGTGGTTACATGGACCTGTTTACGTTTTATTGACGCTTATCGGGTTTGGGGCTTCACCGCTCCACTCTCGTGCGGACCTTTTCACGTCTCGCCTCCATTTTAGGGAAGCGGGTCGTGACACTCATTCATAACACTCCTCCTTACACATTCATCACTTCGGTCTAAGCTACTGAGGCAAGGGGTGGATACTTCTGGATCCAGAGTAAGTGTGTTTGCCTCGTTAAAACCTTAGCTGTGGAAAACCCAGTGGGAAAACCCAACAGCTTAAGGAAAAAGAGTGCAACCCACAGGTTACTCCCCCTGATCCGTACAAGCTTCAGGCTTGCAGGTCTTTCAACTGTCGCATACCAATGTTTTTTACAAGCTTTACAAAAGTACATTTAGGCAATGCCTTAGTAAAAAGATCAGCTAAGTTGTTGCATGACTGGATCTGTCGAACTTCAATCTGCTTGTCGTTCTTCTGCTCGTGCGTCTAGAAAAACTTGGGAGAAATGTGCTTTGTCCTGTCGCCTTTGATGTAGCCCTTCTGAAGCTGAGCAATGCACACGGCGTTGTCTTCGAATAGGGCAGTAGGCTCCAGATCACCGGTCTTCAGGCCAGTGGATTGGAGGATGTGTTGGACGACGGAGCGTAGCCAAAAACATTCTCTGCTCGCTTCATGGATCGCGATGAGCTCTGCATGGTTGGAAGATGTAGCAGTAGTGGTTTGTTTTACCGATCTCTAGGAGATAGCAGTTCCTCCGTAATTAAAGACAAAACCAGTCTGTGATTTTGTCGTATGCGGATCTGAAAGATAGCCTGCATCGGCATAACCAAGTAACTGGGAGGAGGCACCTCTCTGGTAGTAAAGTCCAAGGTCTACGGAACCCTGGAGGTATCGCAGAAGATGCTTTACTCCATTCCAGTGGCGCTTTGTAGGCGCTGCACTGTGTCTGGCTAGGAGATTGACTGCAAACGTTATATCGGGACGCGTGCAGTTACCCAGATAGAGAAGTGCACCAATGGCACTTAGGTAGGGTACTTCTGGACCCAGTATCTCCTCCCCCTCTTCCAGAGGCCGGAAGGGGTCCTTTTGTACGTCTAATGATCTCACGACCATAGGGGTACATAAAGGATGACATTTATCCATTTGGAACTTATTTAAAAGCTTCCTGGTATAATTGGATTGATGTAGAAGGATTCCACCTTGTAGGTGTTCAATCTGCAAGCTAAGGCAATACTTCGTTTTGCCTAGGTCTTTCATTTCAAAAGTGTGCTTTAGCCTTGCAGATATCTCATTAATCTCTGCTGGAGAGCCTATGAGATTTAAGTCATCAACGTAAACTGCTATGATGACGAATCCTTTTCCCATTCTTTTGATAAAGATGCACGGGCAGACTTCGTTGTTAGTGAATCCTTGCTGTGCAAGGAAATCACTTAGTCTGTTATACCACATTTTGCCCGACTGTTTTAGTCCATACAAGGATCTATGTAGTCTAACAGAGAATACGTCCCGAGGTATCTCTTTCATCTCTGTGGGTAAGTTAAACCCATCTGGTAGTTTTATATAGATCTTTTTATCTAAATCGCCATAAAGATATGCAGTCACAACGTCCATGCGCTGCATTTCTAGGCTTGCTAGAGATGATAGGCTTATTAAGAATCTGAATGTATTAGCGTCCATTACCGGGGAGTATGTATCTTCATAATCGATACCCGGTCTTTGGGAAAAACCCTTTACTACAAGACGCACCGTGTAGCGGACGATCAGATTTTCTTCATTTCTTTTTCTAATGAAAACCCACTTATATCCCACAGGTCTAACACCTACTGGTGTTTGGACTACAGGTCCAAAGACTTTGCGTTTCGAGAGTGAGTCCAACTCTACTCTTATCGCCTCGTCCCACTTTGGCCAATCATCTCTGCGTTTACAATCCGCTAGAGAAAGTGGTTCGACGTCATCGTCGTATTCAGTGACGTGAACGACAATAGTGAACGCAAAATCGTCGTCGTCGACTGTGCTATGTCGGTCCAGTACCTCCCCAGTACGTACAAAGTTTAATGATGTTTCTCCTAATGTTTCCTCTGTGGGGGAAATTAGGAGGGGAGAGGTAGCTGTCCTGAGCTCAGTATCCTGTGGAGGGATAATCTTATTTTCACCAGGAATCTTCCTCTTTCGAGGAAATTTATCTTTTGAACCTGGTGGCCGTCCTCTTTTCAATTGAGGTACAGCCATTTCTGCTGCAGGTGGATTGCATCCATTTATAGGGATGTCAATCCTAGCTGAAGTGTTAGCAGCAGGGACGTGTGAACGGACAATCTTCTGGCTGTCCGTGAATTTATCCGGCAATTGGTGTACTGTATTCTGGATGTGAAGGATCTTCAGGATCTCATCTTCACACATATTAGTACGCGGATCATAAAAGGACAAAGACTTATTTTCCCAATTAATGGTCTCCGAAGCTTTAGGCTTCTTGGAATGTTTGCCCAACTTTGGAAAAGTTTTCTCATCGAATTCACAATCCGCAAGACGTGCCTTAAATGCGTCCCCCGTTAGGGGTTCTAGGTATCTAATAATCGAGGGTGAATCAAAACCACTATAGATTCCTAGACGACGTTGAGGACCCATTTTGGTCCTCTGAGGTGGTGCTATTGGAACATAGACCGCACAACCAAATATTCTCAAATGAGATATATCTGGAGTTGAGCCGTATGCTAGTTGCATCGGGGATAATGTATTGCCTCCAGAGGGGCGTATCCTGATAAGAGATGCGGCATGCAGAATAGCATGCCCCCAAGCATCCACCGGCAATTGGGATTGCATAAGCAATGGACGTGCAATCCATTGGAGTCTCGTTATAAGAGACTCTGCTAATTCATTCTGGGTGTGAACATGAGCTACTGGATGTTCAACTTCTATACCCGTTGCCTGGCAATAGTCTTCGAAGACTTGAGATGTGAATTCGCCCGCATTATTAAGACGTAGTTTCTTGATATGGTTATCGGGGAAATGAGCACGTAACCTAATTATCTGTGCCAACAGCTTTGGAAAAGCTAGGTTACGGGTGGACAAGAGGCACACATAAGACCATTTTGTGGATGCATCTATTAGTACCATGAAGTACCGAAATGGGCCACTTGCGGTTTGAATAGGCTCGCAAATGTCACCATGTATCCTCTCAAGGAAGCCAGGAGACTCTAAACCCACTTTTAGGGGCGATGGTCTCGTTATTAGTTTCCCCTTGAAACAAGGGGGACAAGGAAATTCACCCTTCTGAAGAATCTTCTGGTTCTTCAAATCATGTCCGTGGGATTCAGATAAGATGCGTCGCATCAGAATGGATCCAGGGTGACCAAGTCTGTTATGCCATAGTTGAAATGGTGGCATTGGCTGGCACGTCTGCTGCTCAGTCATATTGGCTTCAACTGGTTGAATGTATTTTTGGTAGAGACCCGACGGGAGTCCCTTAAATATTTCGCAGATGGTCTTCTGGCCATCTTTACGAAGAGTGACATACATGTATTCAACCTTATTTTCATCTCTAGTTTCTAAGTGATATCCGTTTAAACGGATGTCCTTGAAGCTTATGGGATTTCTATTTGATCTTGGAGAAAATAGTGCATTATTGATTTTTAGTCTTGTGTTATTTGGGAGCAATAATATTGCATCACCAGATCCTTCGATTATTTTGGACAGTCCTGAAATTGTAATGACAGGACTGTCATATTTACTTATGCTATTGAAATAGCATTCATCGCGAAGGATAGTATGCGTCGAGGCACTGTCCACTAGGCACTCATACATCATCTATATAAGCAAAAAACGATAATTTATTGATGAAAATGTAAAATGCATACATTCAAAATAAAAGATCGTCTTTATTAAGCATGCTAGAGATGAAGCTACAATTTATTCTTTGAAAAGCATAGATAAAGATAAGGCTCAATCGAGCAGGTCGTCATTTTCGAAATCCTTGGAAGTGAACTTCGTCGGATTTTCCACATTTGCCATGTTTGTTTCAGGCGGAGGCTTCTGGCTCGCCTGATACAGTTCCTGAAAGTGGCGAGGTGTGCGACAGTTTCTGGACCAATGTCCAGTCATGCCACAACGATGACATTTGTCCTCCCATGTCTTCTTCGGATTTGACACTGTATCAGTGTTCTTATGCTTCCAAGTGAAGTTTTTCTTTCCTTTGTTATTCTTGTTTTGGGGAGGAGCATTGGCTGGTTTCATAGGGGCATTTCCTTTGTTCTTTCTGCCCCTCTTCTTATTCTTCCACATCGGGGGGTGAACACTGTGGGCTTTGGGAATAGGAGCTGAGCCTGCTGGGCGCTGGTTATGAGTGGCCAGTAAAAGGTCTCTATTCTGCTCTGCCCTCAGGAGGCAAGAGAGAATGTCAGAGAACTTCGTGAAATTGCGTTCACGATACTGTTGCATGAGGATAGCATCTTTCTCGTGAAACGAGGTAAATGTCTTTTCCAACATGCGGTGCTCCGAGACTACTTCACCACACAACTTCAGGCGTGAGGTGATGTTGTGAAGTGCTGAGTTGTACTCAGCAACGGACTTGTAGTCCTGAAGTCGGAGGTTCTCCCACTCATAGCTGGCACGCGGGAGTATGCCATCAATTTGATGTCTGTAGCGTGCCTCTAACGCTGTCCATAACTCCAGAGGGTCCTCTACCGTCAAGTATTCGGCATTCAGGGTCCGATCTATGTGTCGTCTGATATAGATAATGGCTTTCGCCTTATCCATGTCAGAGACAGTGGTAGAGGTATTGCCAGCTGAAGGGGCCGCTTCTGGGGCTTTTCTAGCAGATGCATCGGATGCAGCGGGAGCCGATGATTGGGCCACTGCGGGGGCCAGGATGGAGTGCAGGAGCGCCATGGAGCGCAAGTGGAACTTCAGGTCCACTCGCTAGCTCAAGTAATTCTTGCCAGCTGCATCGAGCACCTCGAAATCGACGCTTGCCAATTTAGCCATTTTATCTATGAAATTTAAAGATAAGCATGAATTAAAATAAATTCAACAATCCATGCATAAAGAAATTAATAAGTAAAAATGCGGGGATCGGCCAGATACCCAAAATAATACACAGTCCAAAGAAAAGAGAATGAAAAATACAACTTTGGAAACCCCGGGTGGGTCCCTATTTCTGCATCCGTCTTCTTATGCTGTTACACCGAGCCTTGGCTATTTATACAATTTCCTCACTTACAAATTCTCTCACAAAAAAAAAAATAAAAAGTGCTGGAAATGTAAATAGGTATGCAATGGGCGATCCCGAAAGACACATTTTTACTTATTTTAAACATCCACTCAGTTTATATGCTACAGGCATAAATTAAACAACCACACATATATCTCAAGCACAAAAACTATGGAAAAAGTAAACTAGAAAATATAATTATCTCGTAGACCACGGGGAAACGTCATACACCGTTAGGTTAGTTAACTAACAGCAGAGCGGTCTCAGGATCTCTGAGATGATTATATTTTTTAAAAATTCTAGTAAACCATACATAATAATTTGCAAGAGAGATGTTTAAATAAATAGAGGAACATATAAATGTAATTATTGATTTAACAAAGTTTTTCTCATAAATTTCAATTTGCAAATTTAATTCTTCTTTAAAATTATGAAGAAGCCGAATTTGTGTAGAATTTTATGGCTTCGGGCCAAAAATTATTTTTAGTATAAGCGCTTGTGGCCCGTTCCGCAGTTCTGCAAAGTTGTTTGCCGCAATTATTATAGCTTCGGGCCAAAAATAAGCTATTAGCCTCGGCCTCGGGCCTCGGGCCTCGGGCTCGGCCTCGGCATTTTCCAGCTTGGCCTCGGCCTCGGGCTCGGGCCTCGGCCTCTGCGTAAGGCTCGGGCTCGGGCCTCGGTCTCGGCCTCGGCCTCGGCCTCGGGCTCGGGCCTCGGGCCCCTGCAGCGGGGGGCGGCGGCGCGGAAGGCCCCCCCTGCAGGGGGGATCGGCCTCGGGCCGCCCCCCTGCAGCGGGGGGTGGCGGCGCGGCAGGCCCCCCTGGGGGGCTGCGGCGCGGAAGGCCCCACCGCTGCAGGGGGGATCGGCCTCGGGCCGCCCCCCTGCAGCGGGGGGCGGCGGCGTGGAAGGCCCCCCTTGCAGGGGGGGATCGGCCTCAGTGCGGAAAGGCCCCCCTACAGGGGGGAGCGTGGTCGGCGTTGTGGGAAGGCCCCCTCCTCGTCAGGGGGAGGGGAGGATTTCATTTCGGTTCTTCTTCCCACCGAAGAATTTTAATGGCAAAAGGAAAAAAATTTTCAGAGAAAAAACTTTGTAATAGGGAAATTTTTTTTATTATTATTTTTTATTTTTTATTATAAGACTAATTTTTTTACTTGTATATTAAAACAATGTAAAAATTATTTAGTCTAATTTTATCTACATGATTATATGGTTTTACCTCTAGATCAATGATCTAGGGAAGAACGCGATGATGATCCGTAGAAATAATAATCCAAGCTCCCGAACGCTTTGAGGATGCCGCAACGCTCCAACGAACCGCCGCAGCAACGTTAGATTCCTTGCGCGTCGGGATGAATTTAGATGAAGATTTTTGCTCAATAATGGAGAATACGTGCTGATAACGTGTTGGATGATAATGGACTCAAGAGAGAGAGATATATATATCATTTCATTGCTAAGAATGAGTAACCATAACAAAGAGCCATGGTGCTCTATTTATTTATCTCATAGTGGGGAGGCCAAAAGCCTCTAGTAGACCAAGGGTCCCCATTACTCTAAGTAATGGGGGACCTAATGAATGGGTAATGAAGGAGGGAAGGCCAAAGGCCTCCCTCATTCATAACACTGTGTATATTATTGTAACTTCTTTATAAGCTGATTATAATATTAACGATCCAGTTATGTGCAATAATTAAAAGAATGCTGATGTTAGGACACTTATGTGTAGCCTGATATTATAGAATTAACCGTAACTCAGTAGACGTAGGTACAACTATGTAATCTTATTTTGTTCTGATATGTAATTGATTAGTTGCACGAATTAGTTGTTGACCCCCCATTAAATGTCATGTTAGTAGTTAGGGCTATAAATTAGTTAGTATTCTTTTAAGTCAGTATTCATTATAGGTTATTTTTAACCTAAGTTACGTTATGTGTTATATTAACCGTATCAACAATAAATTAGATACAGTAATACTCGTATAGAAATTTATTAGTTGATCGCTGATAGCTTGATATCGCAAATCTAATGTCCAAGATAAACCGCATCTCCCACTGTGATCGCCTGGACACCATAATCGACTATATCAGGCAAGTGTACTTTTTACATGTCCTGCTTAGTCGCTTTGATTTGAGACATTCTAATATTCAAGTGTGCAATCTTCCCAGGTGTTTTAAAGTGCTGTTACATTGTTTGTTAAACCAAGACTCGCTATTAATGTGTTCTACTATAATGCCTGCTGATAACTTTCTATGATCGTGCACCCTGATGGAATGTGTTGATGGAATATAATGACGGAATTACATAACTTGAAAAATCGTGAAATTATGAATCGTGCGCCCAAGAGGCGAAATCGTGAAATCGTGATGTCATGCAAGTTGACAAACTCGGGCGTGCTTGTAATATGGATTAGGCTGGCTCGTGTTCCAGCAAAACACTTGGGTGGGGTAGTCTAGTGTAGTAGAGGCTGGAAAGCTGGATTACACTCTAGTGGTGAACTTGACCGACACCTGGCCGGGTCGGTGAGTATAGAGTCACGGGTAGCTCCCGTCGACTTGGGTGTGATGCTGGTCACCTCCCCCTCAGACACTGGGCTTGTCACTAGATTAAGTACAGGTTGGCACTCTTGTTTACTTCAGCTACTATCGTGAACTGTCGACTAAGTTTATGTCATGTTTACTTTGTACATCGCTAATGTCATACCTTTACTTTATGCATTACAAAATCCATGTACGCCACTTGTTACTTTATGCACTACATTTGTCATACTCATTGCTGTACGTATTACACCTGTTACACTTATTGCTGTACACACCACATTTCCATGCTTATTGCTGTACACACCACATTGCCATGTTTATTACCTTGCACACTACAATTGCTATGCTTGTCATTCTATGCATCTCATCTGCCATGCCATATGATTCCCATGCTAACATGCTTTACTTATTTGCAATCTTATTATGTCACTCCTTTTGCCATATTAATGATTTTGAAAACCTTACCGAGGGTCCTTTTCCGACTAATGTTTTAAATCTTGCCGAGCGACCCTCGCTGACGTATATTTCTTGTCTTGAAATATACGTCAGGTATTAGACAGATTTGCAGAGGAGCAAGGCTTGAGACTGATCAGCTTGACCAGGGTGCCCAGACGCTGAGATCTGCCGCTGGAGAACAACGTGCCTTCGCAACGCTGCTTAAGAATAATATTTGTTGTATTTATATTCAAGTGTAATTCTGTTTGCGTTTCTGTATCTAATGGCCAAGTTGGCCTTATTTGTGTACTTGTAAATCTGGGCATCGATATAATGATAATGAAATTTCCTTTTGTTCCGAGTTTGAATGCAAGAACCTGATTACGGTTTGCCCACAGACGCTTATTGGGTTGGAGTTCACCGCTCCAGCCCAAGCAGGCCCGCTCACGTCCTCGCTCTCAAGTATAATGGGAAGCGGGGCGTGACAGAGCCAGTTGTCAATCCAGTCTAAGCCCACATTCCATTTGACCGTTGAGCTTTCGTTGAATAAGGCGATGGTTGAAAATGTCTCATAAATGGCAGTAAGAGCAGGCTAAAATTATCCCTATTAATGAGGGAGGATCGTGTCACCATAATTGGCGACCGTTAGTTCCCCTAACATCACTAACGGGACACGGAGGTCTATAAATACAGTAGAGGCAATCAGAATGGGGATCAGACTTCCAAGGTACAAAAGACCTAACACTCTAAATCATTCTTCCACACTTATATTTCTTCCTCCATATAGCTTGAGGAGACTGACTCGAGACGAACCTCCGTGGGTCGATCTCGACAACCCTGAGCCTGTACTTAAGTCCATCAATAACTTAAGCATCGGAGGGGATTTAGGTCGGAACCCAGATCCGACTCCCCTGACGTTCCTTTGTGGTGTAAGAAGATCGAGGTACGACCCAACAGAAGGGTCGAATGGTCGTTGAGATCAACGACGAGATCGTACGAGCCTCCATTTTGCGTTCTCATGCCAACCATCATAGACCCTGGTTTTTCAGACCAAGGGTCTCACTACCTATACTGACGAAGATCCACTTCGTCAAGGGAGTCCACGTCAGCCCAAATACTGTTATAACAAATTTGGTCTTTAACAGTTGGCACCGTCTGTGGGAAACACCAGTCAACATCCCGAAGAAATAAGTAGAGCCCCATGTCGACTGAACCCAACAACCCGGGAACACTCCTCTGTCTCATCAACATCACTTTGAATGAGAGTGTTATGAATGAAGCTCCTGAAGGCTCCAGATCCCTGGCGTGTCACGCGAGTGATGCCCCTGCTTCATTATGCCGCAGACGGCCGGGGTACCCGCGTGACAGGGTTTAGATATTTGTAACCGCAAGTGCACGGTGTTGTAGTGTGGCTTGGGGGTCGAACACAGGGAAGCTAGGATGTTCTTGTGTCAAGGAGGACCAAAATCACCCCGTGGGCGAGCTAGCCTGAATCGGTTGATGGGTTGTCACGGAAAGGAATGCAAGGTATGAACAATAAGAAAATAAACCCGGGACTTTGGTTTCCACCCCAACGAGCGACTCTCGCCGATGCGGCCTACGGGTAGGATGGCGATCGGAATTAGGGTCTAATGGTGAGACGTTGCCTCTGAAAGTGGTGCCGGCATCCCATGGGCCCAATATTCCGGTCGGTGCCCAGGATGATACACCGGACTTCCCGGATTCGATCAGTGGGCACTCCCGTGTCCATTAACACTGATCGATTCCGGGAGCACTAAGCTCGCAACGATAACTCCCAATGTCTCATCCTGCCACTCTCGCGCGCTAGGACTCGGCGTCTACGCTAAGGGCGTGAGCTATGGCTAGGGAGTCAACCGCCAAGTTTATTCCCCCTTGGCCCAACGGTCAAAGGCGGTCTTTTTCCCGCCGATGACAATGAAACACCCCGCGTAACCGTTAGATTCCTAATCCCTATCGATTTCCTAACCCTATGGATGCATCGGGAAGAGCCCCCGAAGGGGTTTCAGCCAAAATCCCAGATTTGGGAACTACTCACAAAAATTCATTAAAAAGCGATCTAAACGAAAATGAACCGTTGGAATCATAATCAGACGATTAGAATGCGAAGGTAGTAGAGCAATTAAGATAATACTAAAGTTTAAGAAAGATCCGAAAACTTACAATAGAAAAGTAATTACAGCCGTCACAATAGGAGAAAACAGTAAAAACTAGCAGCTCCTGGTTTCTGGAACCCTAGGGGTTCTATTTATAGGCTCTCGTATCACCCGATCGGTTGACAAGGCAACCGATCGGGTGATCCGTTACAGATAATAAACAGAAAACGGCGAACTTTCACCCGGTCATATGAACCAGTCTGTTGAGTTCTTGGAGTGACCGGTTGGATCTTGGCGCCATCGGGTGAAGGGATCGGTTGGGTGCCCGTGTCGTTGGCTCTTTAGCATCAGCTACAGATGAACCGATCGGGTGAGAGTCACCCGATCTGTTGAAATTTGGCTTGAGAAGACAGAGAGTTGGCCCCCGTTGAACCGGCCTGTGAACTGGTCGGGTGACTTTCACTTGAGCTCCGGCTGAGACCGGGTGGTGCACGCGTGCATCACCCGATCGGTTGGAGATGACCAACCGACCGGCTGAGGGGCTGAAAGATGTAAACTTCGTCGTTTGACCCCCTAGATCACGCGTGACTCCTCCCGTTGCTCCGGGGACTTGAGATATCATCGTTAAATGTCCCCTACGCGGGCAATCTCCTGCAAACATGGAGAAACAAAGAAAAGTGAAAGAAAACGAGAAAATACGAGAAAACGAATAAAAGACGGTGGAAAACACGGAGAAACACAAAAGAAAACGTGCGTGAATATATGAAATATAAACGCACATCAAAATCCCCCAAGCTGAACTCTTCCTCGTCCTCGAGGAAGACGAGTGAGAGTAGGAGCTCGGAGGGGAAAAATAGAGAGAAAGAGAGAAAAAGAAAACTCTATATCCTAGATCGTCCGTCAGACCCAACAAAATCAAAAACGACACACCAAGCAAGCAAACGTCAAATCACATCACTAAACCTAGGGAAACGAGTCCAAATAAGTGTCGTGGGCCCACGCGGTGAAGCGCGAGTGAGTGTGGTCGTGCGTTAGCAGTCGGTGTCGCTATCTACGATGTGCAATAAAGCTCGATATACACAGACCCAGGAAACGACCCAAATACCGATTCGAATTTGAAATTGAGGTGAATATTAGTTCAAGCATGCATGAGAAGAGTATAAGAATAGAAGCGTATCATGCATCGGGGATTCCACAACTAGGGTTAAGGAAATCATGCCACTATAGCCTAGATACTAGCTAAAAAGTTCCTAAGCCAAGTGTTTTCGAAAACGATAGGGGTTGAGATGATGTGGAGTAGGACACTCGGTGCAAATTCTCGCCTTCCCTTTATTCTCGGCAAGTAGGAAAAAATATTCACACTGGAATTTTTTTTGGGTTTTGGGTATTTGTATTTTTTTTGGCTTTTTGGCTATACAAAATTTTTCTTTTCTTTTCTTTTTGGGTTTTTCGTTTCTTTTTGGGTTTTTCTTTTCTTTTCTCTTTTTTTGGATATTTGGGTTTTTGGCTATACACATGTGTACTCTCCCAAGTGGGAGAACGGTACACGACGAGGGGATTTGCACCAAGTAAAACAAAAAAGAAGTCGAAATCTAAACACTTGGGCAAAGGAAACTATTCTCGATAAATAGAGCATAGGCTGAATGGGTTATCCTAGTCCTTAATTGTGGAATCCCGACACATGCGAATTGAAATATACGATATAAATATAGCATGCATATAGTAGAAGCAAATACCGCATATTCAAATCGAAGCATGATAATCTAGGGGTCATTCCTGGACTGGTATATAAAATAAAATCACAAAGTAGAAGCACACCAAACAGCTAAGCACGACGCATGACTCACAAAAAGCTAAGTGGACCCACGATGCGTGAAATGCAAGAGAACTCGAAATCCTAGGGTCAGTGAGTGTGATAATCGATGCCATGCTAGGTGTGTGTGATTTTGTGGCGATTCATCATAGGGTTCATCTCTAGGAGAAAGAGATAAAAAGATGAGAAGAGAAAAAAAGAAAAAATAAAAAACACGATGAAAACGACACAAAAACGAAAAAGAATGACTCAAATGACGCACACAGTGCGACTCCCCCAAGCTGAAGCTTGCATTGCCCTCAATGCAATATAAGTGAGTACGGGAGGGCAATGAAGATGGCGGGGAATACGCACCGACACAAAAAGAAATGAAAACGAGGAAAACACAGAGATGAGACTGAAAATAACGAAAGATCAAAATCAAAATCAAACGACAAAAAATAGAAATAAAACCACACGACACGACACTCAAAAGGGGAAAAACAAGCACACACACAAAAATGAGAAAAACAACAAAACACGACAACACACCAAAATAGACGTCCCCCAAGCTAGACATGATAGTGCTAGCAAATAAATGTGATCGTGAAATGCAGAAATATGCAAGGGGGAGTCAAAAACAAACAAGGGCAATCAAAATAAAAGATAAAAAGGAAGTGATGCGACACGTGAATCGGTCCCCCCTTGACAGAGAAAAAGCAGGGCCCCGAAAAGACAGATGGGCACAAATACGGGGGGTGGGCAAAAGCGGGAAAGAAAAGTCAAGCAGGGGCACCACCCTCTGGGGGTGGTGATGGGGGCCTGCGCTGGGGTCCAGGAATCATGGGGGGTGGAATGTGGAGCTCGGAGACATCTGGTGGGTCTTCACGGACGTGGCGAATGAAGCTGTGAAGAAAGGGGAGGTCTCGGTCGACGGACTCCTCGGTTATCCAACCACCCTGTCCAGCTAGGAGGATCATGGCCGTGAATCGGTCAGCTTGGTCGTCGGCTTGGAATTGAGCGGGGGTAGATGGGTTGGAGGTGGTGGGTTGAGCGGGGGCTGTGTGCGACGAGTACGACGGGTGGGCCTAGGGTTCGAAGAGCTGGTGTCGGTGGGCTTAACACGGCGGGGAGGCATTGTGCGAGTGTCGTGTGTGTGCGTGAGTATGTAAAAATACAATGAATAAACACAAACACGACCAACGAGCAAATGGAATATTTTAGGGCAAAATTAAAATTGAGTTAAGGAGCGAGTTTACCCAAATGGGATAAAGATCGTTGCTCGTAGACGCCCCGATGCTACTCGACAGGAGCACGCTGTGAAGCCGCGGCGATTTCTTCAGCAAGTTTCGTAATTGGGGAAAACGAGTGAAGGTTAGGGTTTTGTGTGTGGGTGGAATCGAGGAGAATGGAGAGAAATCGATGGTGGGATGGATAGGGAGATGAGGGGAGGTCGATTAGGGTTGATTTTGGGGAAGATCGGGGTCCGGCGCAAGAGGAGGAGGCGAAACGTCGGGTTGGGATTCGAAACTGGCGAGGGTGGAACGAACGGGTGGTCGGGGGTATTTATAGGGTTTTAAGTCGAACCGATCGGGTGACTTGTCACCCGATCGGTTGACTGTTAAGTCAAAAATTCTTGCCGAAGAAGTGCTACAGGCGAACCGGTCGGTTGACTTGTCAACCGATCGGTTGGCCGCTCCACTCATTTTCCTGAGAATTGAGGGTTGCTCACCCGGTCGCCTCAACCGATCGCGCTCTAACTCAACCGATTGGTTGATATTTCCCAAAAATTTTCCGAGACTTCTCCCCAGATCACCCGGTCTGTCACCCGGTCTCTCCAGTCTTCACCCGATCGGTTCATTTGGGGACAGATGTGGCTTGTATCTGATACATCCCAACCGATCGGTTAAGTTTTCAACCGATCGGTTGGGGCCTTGCTTCCTGCAAAAACCAACAGATTGTCTAAGTCCCTGAACGGATGTTCTTGCGGCTGATTTTATTTATAAAAAATAGATAAAATAAAGTCAAAAATAACACTAAAAAGTGGGGCAAAAGTTTAGAGCATGGGTTGCCTCCCATGAAGCGCACTTGTTTAACGTCATTGGCTCGAGCCCCGCAAGTGATGTTCACGGTGGTTGATACGGGTGATGCCCTAAGTTCGGCATCGCTTCTTCATCAGAGCTTAAGGCCTTTGGAGTAGTCAGCGGTTGGAGAAAGATTTGCTCGACTACCCTCTCCTTGTTCTTGGGATCCGGGGGCTTCTCTTTCGTATTGGCGTTTACCGCCATCTTCTTAAGGATCCGGACCTCGTCTTTGGTGAGGTCCATGGGTTCTTTCCCCGTTTTCCTCACAGGAGGAGCCTTGGGGAACCCGGGAGGGGTCGTACGTGCTGCACTCGCTTTCCCAGCAGCATCATTATTCTTGGGGCCGTATTGGTCTTCTGAATTCCCCAAGTCATCGGGGGGGTTTCTTAAGAGAATCTCCCAGGAGCTCTCTTCAGCAGCTTTATCTTTTTCCACCTCCAGCAAATTACACCGAGGGTCATCTGGGGGATCGGGGTACTTCATGGACAACCCCAGATCAAATTCAACCTTTTCTCCGCTGACGTTTAGCGAAAGTTTTCCGTTCTTCACATCAATCAAAACGCCAGCAGTGGCCATGAAAGGCCGTCCCAGGATGATGGGAGTGTGTGCGTCTTCAGGCATGTCCATGACAACGAAGTCCACTGGCACATTGACCCCTTTTACATTGACGGGGAGGTCATCCACAATACCAACCGGATATTTGACCGACCGGTCAGCAAGTTGTAGGGTCATACCGGTGGGCTCCAAATCACCCATTCCTATCCTTTTATACATCGATAAGGGCATCAAACTTACACTCGCTCCGAGATCGACGAGTGCTCGATGAATCTTTACTGCCCCGATCGTGCATGGAATTGAGAAGCTCCCCGGGTCTTTAAGTTTCGGCGGATTTGCCCTCTGGATGAGAGCGCTACATTCCGCCATCAACACTACTTTCTCCTTTCTAGACCCTCTCATCACCAAATCTTTCAGGAATTTCGCATAGGAGGGGATTGTTTCGATTGCTTCCAGGAAGGGGATTTGCAAGCTCAGGTCCTTGACCATGGCGAAGAACTTGCCATATTTCTCGTCGATTTTGGCCTGATCTAATCGTTGTGGAAAAGGCACAACGGGTTTGAACACTTTTGGGCTCCCTTCCTCGTTCTTCTTCTTCTCTTCTTCAGAGACTCCCTCCGGAGTCGTAGGATTTGATGACGAAGCACCGGCGTCGTTTGATTTTTCGATCGGTCGCTCGATGACCAACGGTGCTTCCGGTCTGTTAGGGGGCACTCTAGTAGGGATTTGTGTCCCGCTTCTCAGAACGATAGCGGGCACATTTGCGTGCTCGTGCACGAGTGCCGACGTTTGGGTTGCTCCCCTCGGGTTCACCTCTGGTTGTGGTGGCAATTGGTTTTGTGAACTTGAAAGGTTCGCCACTTGTAACCCCAGCTGGGTTACTTGGTCTGTGAGGGCCCGTTGACCCATTTCCAGATTTTGATTGATCTTCTCCTGGTTGGTTGTATATTGAGTCAAGAGAGACTCAACCGGAGAGACGGCCCTCTGTTGGCCATACTGCTGCTGCTGCTGGATTGGCTGCTGATTCCTGGGGGCGTAAAATTGTTGCTGAGGTTGCGACTGATATTGTTGCTGCTGAATCTGACTCTGCAGTGGCCTAGTCGGCTGATCTGTTTGTTGTTGCGGCTGCTGAGGCGGCGAGGGCTGGAATGGTGGCCGGTAACCAAAGTTAGGGTGGTTCCGGTTATTTGGAGAGTAGGCCGGGTTGGAATTGGTTCTTGGTGGATACGGCGCATTTCCTGTGGGGTTGTAAAATAGTGCGCTCGCCTGATCCAACGGTGGTGAGACGTCACCACCGTCGAATTCCCCAAAGAATTCGGATTCTACCGCTGAAATCTGTTGTGTACCGGCCCCACCGGCTCCTACCATTATTGCGGAGATCTGGGTCGAAAGCAAGTCGAACTTGCTTGAAAGTTTGTCGACGTCCTCGACTCTGTGTATACCCCCAGACCTGGGTGTGGCTCTCTCGTCACACCACCGCTCATTGTTGGATGCCATATTTTCCAGAATATGTCCGGCATCTTCCTCGCTCCTTGACATGAAGGAACCCCCAGCTGCGGCGTCCATAGAAGATTTTAGGTCATCCCTCAGCCCATTGTAGAACAGATTAATAATCTGCCACTTCGGAAGCTCATGGTGAGGGCATCTTCTCTGCATCTCCTTGTATCTTGTCCAAGCATCATGCAAGGACTCGTGGCTGGCCTGGGAGAAGGAGGAGATCTCACTCCTCAACTTCATGGTCTTCCCCGAAGGAAAGAACTTCATCAGAAAAGCGTTGGAGAGCTTCTCCCAGGTATTAAAAGTGTTGGGGTCCTTCCCCCTAAGCCATTGCTTGGCTTTGTCCCGCAACGAGAAGGGGAACAGCTTCAGACGGATCGCCTCAGTCGTGACACCATTAATCCGGAAGGTGTCACATTTCTCCAAGAAGGAGTCTAGATGCTCGATCGGGCTCTTCATGGGTGCACCCGAAAACTGATCTTGCTGGATCCATGTCACCAAAGACGGCTTTAGCTCAAATCTTTGGGCCGCAATAGCTGGAGGACGGATGGCGGAAGTGGACTCGATAGATGGCATCGAGTACTCCAGCAGGGACTTGTGAGGCGGGGTGTTCTCCTCCATGGATTCGGGATCCTCTCTTCTTCGCTTCTCAGCGGCCAAACGCCTAAGGGTGGCGTTAATCTCTGGATCAACGGGGATCAAGTCGTCGAGACTTCTTGAACTCCTGCGCATGAAAAACAACAAACACCCGTGAAGCGACAAGTGGGAAAGAAACAGATAAGATAAGAAATAAAAAAAGAAAATAAAAAAGGAAAAAGGAAAATGAGAAAATTATCGCGAGGTAGGGATGAGAGCTAGACACTAGGGTTCAAGAGATCCTAAAATAACAAGCACGTTGCCTCCCCGGCAACGGTGCCATAAACTTGGCGTGTCACGTGAGTGATGCCCCCACTTCGCTATGCCGCAGACGGCCGGGGTACCCGCGTGACAGGGTTTAGATATTTGTAACCGCAAGCACACGGTGTTGTAGTGTGGCTTGGGGGTCGAACACAGGGAGGCTAGGATGTGCTTGTGTCAAGGAGGACCAAAATCACCCCGTGGGCGAGCTAGCCCGAATCGGTTGATGGGTTTTCACGGAAAGGAATGCAAGGTATGAACAATAAGAAAATAAACCCGGGACTTTGGTTTCCACCCCAACGAGCGACTCTCACCGATGCGGCCTACGGGTAGGATGGTGATCGGAATTAGGGTCTAATGGTGAGATGTTGCCTCTGAAAGTGGTACCGGCATCCCATGGGCCCGATATTCCGGTCGGTGCCCAGGATGATACACCGGACTTCCTGGATTCGATCAGTGGGCACTCCCGTGTCCATTAACACTGATCAATTCTCGGAGAACTAAGCTCGCAACGATAACTCCCAACGTCTCATCCTGCCGCTCCCGCGCGCTAGGACTCGGCGTCTACGCTAAGGGCATGAGCTATGGCTAGGGAGTCAACCGCCAAGTTTATTCTCCCTTGGCCCAACGGTCAAAGGCGGTCTTTTTCCCGCCGATGACAATGAAACACCCCGCGTAACCGTTAGATTCCTAATCCCTATCGATTTCCTAACCCTATGGATGCATCGGGAAGAGCCCCCGAAGGGGTTTCCGCCAAAATCCCAATTTTGGGAACTACTCAAAAATTCATTAAAAAGCGATCTAACCGAAAATGAACCGTTGGAATCATAATCAGACGATTGGAATGCGAAGGTAGTAGAGCAATTAAGATAATACTAAAGTTTAAGAAAGATCCGAAAACTTACAATAGAAAAGTAATTACAGCCGTCACAATAGGAACCCTAGGTTCTGGTTTCTGGAACCCTAGGGGTTCTATTTATAGGCTCTCGTATGACCCGATCGGTTGACAAGTCAACCGATCGGGTGATTCGTTACAGATAATAAACAGAAAACGGCGAACTTTCACCCGGTCATCTGAACCGGTCGGTTGAGTTCTTGGAGTGACCGGTTGGATCTTGGCGCCATCGGGTGAAGGGATCGGTTGGGTGCTCGTGTCTTCGGCTCTTCAGCATCAGCTACAGATGAACCGATCGGGTGAGAGTCACCCGATCGGTTGGAATTTGGCTTGAGAAGACAGAGAGTTGGCCCCCGTTGAACCGGCCTGTGAACCGGTCGGGTGACTTTCACTTGAGCTCCGGCTGAGACCGGGTGGTGCACGCGTGCATCACCCGATCGGTTGGAGATGACCAACCGACCAGGTGAGGGGCTGAAAGATGTAATCTTCATCGTTTGACCCCCTGGATCACGTGTGACTCCTCCCATTGCTCCGGGGACTTGAGATATCATCGTTAAACGTCCCCTACACGGGCAATCTCCTGCAAACATGGAGAAACAAAGAAAAGTGAAAGAAAACGAGAAAATACGAGAAAATGAATAAAAGACGGCAGAAAACACGGAGAAACACAAAAGAAAACGTGCGTGAATATATTAAATATAAAAGCACGTCAATCCCCATCCGATGTTCGATTGGTGAATCAGGAACAATTCGACAAATTCGTTGAGAAGATTGAGGACTGCCTGGTTTTATTGGCTATGGCTATTTAGCAGAACATCGAGCGTCCATGACCGGGTGATGAGCAGCCACCCCCAACATGATATGAACATCAGTAGGAGGGTGAGCTACTCTGGGAAACCAGAGGAATGACGAGAAAGGACCCGAATTGGAGGCAAACTTACAGCTTAATACAACTCCTACGTCTAAGTGAAATGCATATATGTGGAATAACAACCGCAACTTCAGGTACAATGGAGGTCTTGGGCCCTCCAATAATTGGCAAACCACCTGCAGCGCCTTGGACCAGCTGAGAGATCATCTCATCCAAGGCCGAAGTTCGCTTATACCTACGACTGGCGCAAAGAAAAGGAGAGGGAAGAAAGCCCCGTCCAGTCTTCTAGCGTCACTCACCATTAGCATGGGGAGGAACGCACCCCACTTACCCATCCTGCTAACCAGCAAACTCCACTGAAGGAGAACATCACGTCTGCCCCACTACTCACCGAGTTCAATCTTCCATCCTTACATATGTACGACGGTACGGGTGATCCATGGGAACACATCCATGTTGAGTATTGGACTTCTCCCTACTTGGTGTTAATGATGAGCAAACATAAATACTTGTGACTAATCCCCTATTTGTAGTTAATCCATTTCCCATGCATGTCATGGAGATCTATTAGCAATGGATGATACTCAAAGATCATTGAAAGCAAATGAAATGGATTGGATGATCATAGATGGTGATTGAAGCTCCTAGAAGACTTCAAGCTCATTCGTTGGATAGAAGAGAGAGTTTGTCAAATGTAACTTTCTTATTTCTCTTCTAGTATGTAGCTTAGAAGTAGAACTTGTTGGAGCATACACACATCTTCATTTCAGTCTTAGGATATCATTAGATCAATCTTCCTTAGACTCCAATTCATTTCCATCTAGATTGTGCATGTCTTGTTTATAACAGTCGACTGCTGAATGATTTACAGTCGTCTGTCTCAAAACCGTCGACTGTGTTTTGTTCTACAGTCGCCTGTTATGCACAAACTTTTTCAGTCTAGTTTTGGGCTTCTTAGCTTTAACTCTCACAGGTGACTTATAAACGATTTACATGCGCCTGTCCAAGTGACAGTCGACTGTGTTTTGTTTAGCAGTCGCATGTCTATCTTTAGACCAAAATCTATTTCTCTGTTTAATTTGGCCAGTCGACTACTGTTGGATTTACAGTCGACTGTCCAATGGAATAGTCAACTATCAATGCTACAACAGTCGTCTGTCTTTGAGCCTATTTGATGACTCAACTCTCTGGAAAATCTCATGGTTTTGACAGTGGTCTGTAGAAGGAATTACAGTCGCCTGTTCAGTTTAACAGTTGACTGTCTTCTCTTCATCAGTCGTTTGTCCTGTTCTCCCAGACTTTTCTCAAATTTCCTCTACTTACCCAGCTTACGGCCAGTCGCATGTTGGTTCAACAGTCAAATGTCTATGCCTCATCAGTCGACTGTTCACGTGGTAAGTTACCGTTATGAATTATCACCTACCCTCTGTCATTGTGCAGCAGTTGACTGTGATCTCTTCAACAGTCGACTGTCGCGGGCACGGATTCTATCTGTTGAGTTTTTCCTCACGGATTTCAAAGGGGTTTTTGTTAATTTCGTTTGAGGGGTTTGAGAAACCTATAAAAGAAGCCTCTACTATTCCATTGAGAGGTTAGACACTTTGATTATCTCTTGCTCAAACATTCAAGCTTTCATTGTCTCAAGATCAAAGCTCTCAAATCCTAAAGCCCTAGAATTTCAATCTTCAATCTTTTGCACTCCAACCTAGAACCAAAGAGAAATCTTCTAGGCATTTGGTGTAGTCAAGAGAAAGGGCTTTCCTCTCTTCCAAGAGAGTCTTTCAACACCCAACACACTTCTCCTTCAAGTTCTACTTCAAGGCATAGGTGATTGTAAGTGTTGCTCTATTTCATATTTTCATAAATTTCGTTATTGGATTTACTCTCGGTTTGTGAGAGTGGTTTGCTTGCTCCCAAGTTGTGGGAGTCAAGGTCAATCGATTGTATTTCGAGGGGTTGCTACAAGTGGGTTTTAAGGAAACCTCAAGTTAGGGTTTTAACTTGAGTATCCGGTTGTTAACCGGGTGGAAGGGACGTATGATTACCGGAAACAAGTCGGGAAGTGACTTGGATAATCCGAACCCTTGAAACATCCTTGCGTTTGCACTTATTTCATTTTGGATTTATTTCTATTCCGTAGTATTTGTTCGTTAGGAATTTAATTTGGTGTAACTATATTTTTAAATTACATAAACACTATTCAACCCCCTTCTAGTGTTTTCCTCATATTCAGGGACCTTACAATCCACAGATATCAGAGCGTGATGCAACTTCATGGAGCCGACAAGCTATAACTCTGCAGAGCTTTTCATACCACTCTGACCAAGGCGGCAGATGGATGGTATAACAAATTGCCCAATGAGAGCATAAGGTCATTTGACGAATTGTCTGACGTGTGTTTGCAGGCAGTTTGTTACAGTGAGATGCCCTTAACAAAATTCATCTCACTGCTTCAATTTGAAGCTAGGTGAGACGGAGTCGATTCGAGACTTCGTTCAGCATTTCAACGAAGAAAGGCTGGAAGTCGAGGATGTCCTAAAAGCCATTATCATTGTGGCCTTCACTCAAGCAGTCCGAAGCAAATATCTGTTGAGGTCATTGCATCAATTTCCACAGAGCAATCTCGTGGAACTATTCAGCACGATAAACGGATTCATGACCTCGGAGGAAGCACTCGCAGCTGCGAAGAATGACATTCCTAAGCGTCATGAAGATACAAAGCGAGATGCACGACCTTGAGGAAACCCCCGTCAGGAACCACGAGATCGACGGCAAAGAGGCAAAAGTCCTAAAAAGCAAGGAACGTCTTGCTAAATATGCTTATGTCAGGTCGAATGCTCCTAAGGCAGAAGTCATGTCATATGCCCAACAAGAAGGACTCGTCAACGAACCTGTCAAAAAGAATTGGTATGCAAAAAGGGATGACCTTAAGTTTTGCAGGTACTACAACGATCAGGGGCATGACATCAATGATTGTTGGACCCCGAAGAAAGAGATCAACACCCTTGTCAAACGAGGTCATCCAAAGAGAATTGGTGACTGTTGGATCATGTGGATAGCAAACAACACTAGAAGGGGTTGAATGGTGTTGTGTAAATAGTAAAATTTTTCGTTTGTTGATTAGCACAATTAAAAACCTTCAAATGTTGCCTAAGAAACCAAGTAGAGTGATCTACGATTGGTTCTTAATCAACAAGGTAATCTTACAAAGAATATAAATATGAGTTACAAGCAAGATATGATTACAAGCATTAGATCTTTAAACATCGGAAATAAATAAATACATGAATTTTGTGATTATATGAAAGAATGAATTACAAAGATACAAAGTATCAATAAATAAATTAAAATACTGTTGCAAGGAATATAAACAAACTCAAAAAATGCAAACGCAGAGACAAGGAATTTTACCTGGTTCCCAAAACTTGGGTGCGTCCAGTCCCCGACCAATCCGGTACGAGATTTTTCCACTATTGCCTTAGCAATACAATTACATAACTCCACTCGTTAGGATTTCCAAACACCTAACCTTGACCAGGATTTCCGACCATCTAGACTTGTCTAGGATTTTTCCGTCCCTTACAACAAAGGGAATCCACAAATAAAAACAAGTTTCAAGCTCACCACAAAAATTAGTGGAGTTTGGATTACACCCAGAATTCTATAGCCAAAGTAAATATAACAAATGTTTATGTGGCTAAACAGAGTTCATATCGATCTTTAAATCACACAAAAATACACGATGATTCTTTGTGATATTAGATCATTTGTTTTTCAAAAATCCTTTAAGAATAGAAATTTAAGAACAAGGACTTTAAAACCAACTTTAAAAATTAGCCAAACAAAAATTAGATCTAAAAAATAATGACTTTAAAATGGGATTAGAGATCAGAGATTAAAACAGAGTTGGCTATATGATGAGAGCAAATAGAACGAGAGAACTTTTAGAATTTTAGCACGATAGAGAATAGAGAACTTTATGCGTTTAGAAATGATCTCAAGGGGTCTAATTATAGGTTTCAAGAGAAGAATTTGAATTTCAAACCATTTGACTTTCAGCTCAAACAGATATGGAAATTAAGCGAAATCAGGAAGCAGAGTCGTTGGAAAACGACAGCTGGTAGTCGACTCCCTGAAGGTGATAGTCAACTCCCAGAGAATTTCAGTAGGAATTCGGCTTCTGGCTGGTAGTCGACTCCCTCCACTGGTAGTCGACTCACAGAGCAATTTTCACTGAAACTCAGCTAGCAACGATGTAATCAACTCATGGGTGAATGGAGTTTGATTACTGATCACTCCATATTTTATATCTTTTTTCTGGATGTTTGCAAGCCATTTTGATCGCCCATATCGCATTTTTCATGATTATTCGACAATATTGCGATACTTTCCACTATTTCTTGTTTTTGTCGTATTTCAGGAAATATGGAGCGATTTTGAGCGATTTTGAGTTCAATGGGTTTGCAAGCGCTCAGAAGTGTCATCCACGGCTCATTTGAGGGCTTATCAGCGATGGAGGATGAGCGGAAGAAGAAGGAAATCAATAGGAGCGACGAGGAGACAAAAAGAAGAGAAACACGCATTTTAGCACATCACTCGGCCGAGCAGAACAAACACTCGGTCGAACAAGAAGTCCCACACGGCCGACCAGAACGGATACGCACATAGAGTTAATTTCAGCGTATACTCGGCCGAACTAAGAAAGCCTACTCGGCCGAATGAGAAATCTCACTCGCCCGAGTGGTACATGGAAATTGTCCAGAGAAAGGCCGAAGTTACTGTAATTTTCAGAGATCTTGTCGAAGCCAACTAGGCCGATCGATAAAGCCACTCGGTTGAATGGATAAGTCTACTCGGATGAGCCATCCCCCGAAGACAGACCCTGAAACATCCGAAGTTACTGTATTTTTACAGGGTTTGTCACTCGGCCGAGTGACAAGGTCACTCGGCCGAGTGACAAGCCGAGTGAACCGCTATGCCTGCTGCTAGGGTTGCGATTTCTGGGCTGCGCAGGGGTATTTTTGGCACGATTTTTTGGAAGATTTTAGAGGGTATTTAAACCCAGTTTTTGCCCTAGTTTAGGGAGCTTTTGAACAATTAATTTTTAGACTTTCTTTTAGGGATTTGAGGGCTACTCTTTGGTGAATTCTCAGCTGGAAATCGTTGGCATCTACATTGGTTTGTCTATTCCTATTGAAAACTCTATTTTTATGCATTATTTATCTTTTACAATGAATTGTGATGATATTATTGTTGATTTTTCTGAGATTTGCATGATGTCTAGTGAGTAGTGCCGTCGTCTTAGGGTGTAGGGATGAACCCTATGGACCCTATTTCTAAATTGTGTTGAATTTGTGGAATTGTTGCTAGAATTGATTAGGGTTAGGTTGTGATTGATTAATTACGGATAGCTAGGAATTCATATCGATTGGGATTTGCAAGAGATTGGATCCCAATTGATAGGAAGGCCTAGATATTCGATTTAGATTGACAATTGGATTTCTCTAGACTTGGTTTGCAATAGATTGGACCAAAGCTAGGATTTTTAATTGTGATTCTATACCCATATCCGTTTGCAAGAGATTGAACGGATAGGAACTATCACAACCTAGGTCGTAGCTCGAGTTTGCACGAGAGTGGACTCGAAATACGATTGAACAATGATGTCGTTCTTCACGCTAGCGGCTTAGGCATGGGTTTGCACGAGAGTGGGCCATATCCTAGGTTTGCTATCGACCGGCAATAGCGTTAGAGCGTGAGCTTGGTTCTACATTTTATTGCGACTAGTTCACCTATATTCAAGTTTAGCAATAACGAAACTTATGAATCACAATGATGAGAGAAGGTCCGTAGTGGGGATTCCCTATCCCTAGACGTTTTATTAAATTAATATTTCTCTTGATATTTGAACAATTGTGACTATTATACCCCAAACTATTCTCGATTCTCTTGATAGCTAGGTGATTGGAAAGAGACACGGTCATTTGTTCCTCCCTGAGTTCGATACCCGCTCGCCGCTACACCGTGCGCTTGAGGTAAAACTACAAGTCGTTTTTCGTGTGTACACTCGGACACGATCTAGTTTTTGGTGCCGTTACCGTGGATTCATCTCCGTGTAAATTGCACCATACTTGGTTGTTCTCGGAGTTACATTTTGGATTGATCAAGTTTTTGGCGCCGTTGCCGGGGAGGCGACAGTGTTTTATTTTCTCTATTAGCTATTTCTTTTTGTTTTATTTTTTTATTTTACTCCTCTATCGTGCTAACAATTCCATCGAAACTCTGTTTTTATTTGCATGTACACGAGATCGACGGCGGATCCAGAGGATATCATATTTGATCCGGAGATCGAGCGTACTGAGAGGAGGATCAGAGCTGAGAAAAGGCTAAATATAGAGGATAATTGTATGAACCGCCCGGAGACACCGGAGGAACTACCGGCAGGATTATATCCATCAGGGATAGGCTTCGACCTAAGACTTCCTCCACTACCTCTTCTATCGCTATGCCGGAGTTGGCGGCGAAAAAGAATTTTGAGCTCAAAACGGGATTAGTGGTCTTAATGCAACAAGACCCATTCCATGGAAACTCCCTTGAGAATCCACATTATCACATCCAGTTATTCTTGTCCAAGTGTGCCACCTTTCTAATGCCGGGTGTCTCCATCAATGCGATCCGTTTGAGACTCTTCCCTTCACCCTCAGAGACACAGCTCTGTATTGTCTGAGGACGCAGGCGGAAGGTATATTCACTACTTGGGATGAGTTGGCCAGTGCTTTTGTTGATAAATTCTACCCTCCATCTAAGACGGTGAAGATTAGAAGTGCACTCATGTTCTTCAAGCAAGGACCGCAGGAGACCCTATACGAGGCATGGGAGCGCTTTATGGATTTGCAGCATCAGTGCCCCCATCACAGCATAGAAGCACGGGAGCTAGTTCACAGTTTTTATAATGCACTCCAACCGGGCACTAAGCAAATCATAGATGCAACCGCCAACGGAGCCATTCTTTCCAAAACACCGGATGAAGCTACGGCCCTATTAGAGGAGATGGCCTCTAATAATCAACAATGGGGTGACGAGCGAGGGCAATCTTCTACTTTCTTGAAGCCAACGAGCATATATGAGGCCAAGGCCGTAGCAGAGCTTTCCAATAAGTTCGACTCTCTCCACAAGGTGGTGGAGAGATTGGAGAAGTACATCACTGAGCCATATGAAGCTCCCTCCACACCTACGACGGGAAGCAATATGAGTGATTGGCAAGACCAATCTCAAGTCATGTTCGTAGGAGGAGAGCATGGAGAGGGAGCCTTGGAACAAGTGCAGTATGTTTCGGGGAACTCCGGTTATTGGGCCAACCCGACCGCAAGGAACCATTCGGGATTTTCGTATGCAAACAATGAAGGGGCTCTAAACCCACCACCGCCGCAACAAACTCAAGCTAGGCCTCCACCCCCACAACCTCAATACCAACCAAGGGGGCCAACGCAACAAAATTACCTGCCTAGATAACAAGCGGGACCGTATAGGCCGCCCGGTTATAACCAAGGTTGGAGAGCTCCGAACCCACCACAAGCTCAACCATGACCGGATCATGAATCTAGGGTGGAGGAATTCATGGTGGAGCAAAGAAAAATCAATGCTAGGTTGACGGCGCAACAAGATTTGCTAAATACCGTCGTCGCACAACTTGGAGAGCAACTTGCGTTGCTAAACAAAAACACTCAACAATTGCTGGCTCAACCGGAGCCCAATCCAAAGAGCAATACCGGCCACATAAATGCGGTGGCGGCGGTAACAACTGGAGGCGGGAAGGATACTACTCCTGCCATGTTCCAAACCAAGAAGCCCGTGGAAGAGATTTTGAACGACAAGGAGCCGGCTATTGAAGAGGAGAGCACAAAGGAGCCGCAAGAAGTTGGAAATTCTGAAATGGAGAAGCCTAATAAGGAGCGCACCTACATGCCACCGGTACCCTTTTCACAACGGTTGATAAGAGCCAAAATTGAGAAGAGGCTCACCAAGTTCCTTGAATATTTGAGGGGAGTAAGCCTCAACATACCTTTTTTGGATGCTATAGTGGAGATCACGTCCTATGCAAAGTTCTTGAAGGATGTAATATCGGGAAAGAAGAGGAAGGAGAAAATAATGCTTGCCGAACAAGGAACTTGGTTCACCCGGAGGGAAAAGGAGCCTGCAAAGTTCAAGGATCCCAGAAGCTTTCACATCCCATGCACACTTGGAGGAGTCCCATTGCAAAAGGCCTTAATTGACTTGGGAGCAAGTGTGAGCCTAATGCCCCTTAGCATGTTCTGGAAATTGAATATGGGGACCGACTTGAAGCCAACCGACATGAGAATACAACTAGCGGATGGTCAGGTTACTAAGCCGGTGGGGATAGCGAAAGACATTCCACTTCAGGTTCCGGGAGGGATATGCTTGCTTTGCGACTTTTTCATTATGAACATTAAGGAGGAGGGCGACACTTCACTTATACTTGGACGCCCGTTCTTAGCCATCGCCGGCGTTATAGTCGACGTGAGAGAAGGTACAATATCCTTGAATGTTGGGAACATCGAGGTTGAGTTCCACATACCCAAAGCCATGAAGCATATGCCTTACCAAGAGGAGTTGGACTATGTAGACCTCCTTGAAGAGGTAATCGACGAAGCCATTCCGCACTCCATCGGTGCTCTCCATGATGATGGCCTTGAAGAAGGCCAAATTTCTAGCATTGAAGAAAAGTTAGAGGACCCACCGGATAGCTCTATGGTCGATGATAAAGACAACGCTGATGTCGTGAGGATAAGGGAGCTTTGCAAGCTCTCAACGACCAACAATTCGAAGAAAGCTCCACCGAATAGAAGATCAGTGTCACCGGTAAGGAAGAAGATTGGTTCTAGCTCAAGCTTGGGGGACTTATCCCCCAACTCTACCCATGATGAGGGGATGCCAAGGATGGCCGACGAGCACCAACAACCAAATCCAAGTTGCCTTCCCGACAAATTTGACGGGCGTATCTCGCATGCGCCCAACATCACACGCTAAACGAAAATCATAAAGGGTCGAGCTCGTGACCATAAACGAGCACTTGTCGAGAGGCAACCCGATGGTTTCATATCATTTTTAGTTGATTTTCATTTTTATTCTAGATTTTTCTTAGTGTTTAGAGTCTAGTGTCTATAAAAATCGTGACAACTAGCTTTATTTTTGGATGATAGGAGATGGAGAACGAGAGATCATTCATATGGAGGATGACCAAGGAAAGGGAGAGCGCTTCGGAAACACGCTCAGGCCTTAGAAGAAGGCAGGGACTGACTGGAGGAAGAAAAATAAAGAATGGAGCGAAAACAGAGAGCCGTTGCAGAAAACAGGATGTCACTCGGCCGAGTTACATATGTCACTCGGCCGAGCAAAGAATCCATTCGGTCGAGTGGAGTACAGATCAGGGAAGATCGTTCTGACCAACTCTCTGTTATTTTTTCGATTTACTAGTATAATTTTCCACTCGGGCGAGTGATTTGTCACTCGGCCGAGTGAATCAGATACCATGAACGCTCTTAAAACTTACTGAGTGGCAATATCACTCGACCGAATGGAACTTATCCATTCGGTCGAGTGGGAAAAGTCATTCGGCTGAGTCGTAAGTTGCGACGAAATTTCGAAATCCTTTCTACTCGGCCGATTGAGTTAGTTACTCGGCCGAGTCACGACTTTCCTATATATATTGTGAGCGGCTGCGCGAATTTCGAAACATCAAAATTTCCCAAATTTTTGCCCGAATCACTGTCGCTTCTTCTTCCTTCGCCAGAATCGCACCCCCTAGCTCGCGCCACCGCACGCCGGCCGACGACCCACCGCCGACCGGCGCCGACGTCGCCCCGCCGTCGCTCGCTGCCGACGCCGCCATCCCCCACTGCCGGTCACCCTAATTTCACCTAGATTTCAATTTTATCATCCTTTCTCCTATTTTGTACGTCCATTGCGCCCCAAACTCAAATCAACTCCGATATATATCTGTTATCCCCTACCTCCCCTATGTATTTTGATTATTATTCTCTGATTTTATTGTTTGCGTTTCAGGTTAGCTTGGGGGAACTTGGGGGAGCTTTTTGGACGCATTCGGAGCCCCGCGGAGGAGGTGTTCTTCGCACACATCAGATTTTGCTCTCGCGTCGTGCTCAGGTATACTCGTTCTATCATCTAGCACTTCGCATTTTTACTTGGGTAGTGGGCACTTCTCGCGGCACATATGCCGCCTCGCCTTAGGCCACGCACGCGGGAGCCTGCTTCGAAGTGGAAGAAGTCAAGTGATCCTGGCTCCTCTTCTGCTAAGGCGGACTCTCCTCCACCTATCCCACCACCACCTACACAGCTGCTTCCTTCCGATCCCATTCCACCACCTACACAGCCTGCCCCCGCGTTCGATGCGATGGGGATTACGTTTCAGGATGACGCCTAGCCCGCCAGATTCGAGTGTATCTCCCATCGCTCGATCGTACCCACTAGGTTCACGCACCTCACCGACTTTGAGCGCCTAGGGGGTTCTAGAGGGGCTACTCACGTTGTACGACAATGTGGGGTGGTGCGATTTCTTATCGGTGTCGGCAGACACTTATATCTTCCCAACACTAGAGGTCCTTAGCTCTATTGAGCGGACCTCTGGAGGATGCTCATTTCACCTGATGGATCAGGAGTGCCAGGTCACTCTTGACATGCTCCGAGCTTTCTTCCAGTGGCCTGTTGTCCCTGACCCAGACCGCGCTTACGCTCCCATGCACATCCCACCCCCGTCGTTTGACACACACGCTTTCCGGACCCGGATTATAGGATCACCTCTTGCCTTTGACCCTAGTAGGGCCAAGGCCTCTGCCGTCCTCCACCCATGCCTCCGCATTGCACAGCGCCTTATGGCGACTACTTTTCTTGCGAGGTACGAGCCCGGGACGTTGTCGACACCTGAGCTCTACATGCTATATGCGATGACACGTCCCAAGGTTTTTGATGGAGCCGACGTTCTGGTCCCCGCTATAGAGATTGATATCGCCAGTTGGTACATTGACCACATCATCATTTCTGTCGGCGCTCGTACGCCCATTTGTTGCGGCAATCTGATTACCCTCTTGGCTCTTTTATGCGAAGTTGACCTGCCTGCTGACTTGCCTCGACCACCGGGCCCCACTTCACTATCGATGGACGTTATGGCCCGGATGAGGATGCTGCGTCCTCATGGTCGTCGGCACTGGGTGTGGCTCCACGGTCCTTTCGCTGCTGATTACATGATTCTTCTGAGCCCTGCTCGGACTCATATAGGACCCACAGGCGGAGATTGGATTCCAGCGATGGATCTCCTCATCCCCGCCGCTTAAGTACTAGAGCCCGAGGGTGATCAGCAGGAGCCCCTCATTCCACCCCAGGACCCTGTGATCCCTCAGCCTGCACATGACCCGTCTGCACCTCCCGACACTTCTGTCCACACTTCTGTCAGTGTCGGAAGCACTTTTGCTAAGTCCTCGTCCACCACTGCCACCACCTATGTGCCCATTTCTGTCGATCCCATTTCCGATGCCAGCCCTGAGCGTCCCACTACCATTTTAGAGAGCGGCGAGACCTCCTTTACCGCCACAGTGGCGGCCCTGTCCTCACTTTTATTCACGGCCACCCCAGCCGTTGACCCTTCTATCCCCACTGATGTTGTTTTCTCTGAGAGCGTCGCGACTTCTGTCCCCACCTCTGGGTCACTGACCTCTCTGCCCGCCTCGTCGCCTGTTTCCACCTTAGCTTCTGCTGCTGCTCCTTCCTTGTCATCCTTACATGTGTCTCAGCCTCACACAGAGGTCGAGCGACACTTAGCGAGCACAGCACTTGAGCACCACCCCATAGCTGTACCCATCCTTTATGGCGACCGTGTGAGACAGCCCCGTTCTTCACCTGTCCGACATGTTCGACCCTCTGCTCCACCTACCTCCCCCCCGACACTCTAGTTCATAGCATTCGTGCTCTTGAGGGGGCAGTCAGTGGACTCAGAGGAGACTTTAAGGCTCTCTCTGCCACCGTTAGTGCAGTCCAGACCTGTGTCGCCATACTTCCTAGTATTCAGTCTTGCTTGAATCAGATTCTTGCGCGTCTGTCCCTACCGCCTACACCCACCCAGCAGCCCCCACACCTGCCACCTCCTCCCCCACAGGACGGTGCTGGTGCACCCCCACCCCCTTAGGCACCCACTGGATGCCTTCCACATTTTTGATGTTGATGCGCTGGATACTTTTTGTGAGCCTGCTGCTTTTACACCCCTCCTCCACACACTGTTTTATTGACATTTTGGTCCTATCCGTATATATATTTTTGGAAGAGAGGGAGTACTTTTTGGGGACACTCATATATGCATAATTTTGATCTCTGCATGCATCACCTGCTTTCTAATACCATTTTCTTTCTTTTTTTCTCCATCATGCATGCATCCTCACCCACCCCACCCACTTTTTGTCTCTCGGTGTGCCACACTTTACACATTGAGGACACTGTGCACTTTAGCTTGGGGGAGTGAGTTCTCACACTTTTTATTTTTTGTCACCTTTTATTTTTATTTTCCCGCATTTTCTTTGTTTTTACACCTTTTTCACTCACTTTTTTCGCTTTTACCATGCATCACGTTTTTCTTACTTTCTTTGTGTGCTGTATATGTACAGTGGTTTTATTTCCTTTTTATCCTTATTTCTTTCATCTTTTTGCTAGAGATGAATTTTCTGTGATGATGATGACGTGGTGCCAGCTTATCTCTATATGCATATTACTTTGTCATGCCATAGTTTTCATTTCAGATATCATATGATGTGTCGTGCTATGCATTTGAGATAGTCACCCGCACTTTCATGTATGAATATGGATGAAATTCTTTTATTAGCTGAATCTGATAATTTATATGTATACTCTTCGTAGAAAACACACCAAGCTTCACACATTGATTGCTTATATCTGGAGTACTGCTTTCCTTTCTTATATCACTTCTTATTGCATGAAAATTGCCTCACTTTCAGGTTGAATGAGTGTATGTTAGGTTGATATAACTTGACTAGTTTACTTTCTGAGATTAAACTGAGTAGATTACATTACTCTGCTGAAAGTTGTCGTGCACGTCCTATAGAGTGAACCGAGTGTTACATTTATTTCTTTCTCCACATATCTTGAGCATTATTTCTACACTTATATTCATTGGTGAATCCCCCTTTAGCGAGTCTATCATTGGCATTTCCCCCGCTATTAAATTCCATGCTCCAATTCCCCAAAATCAAAAATAAAAAAATATGTGAATATCTTTCTATCTTTTGATTTGGGATCTCAGATGTATATATGCTATGAAAAAAATGAAAAGTGGAAAAAGAAAAGAAAAGAGAAAAGAAGCTTATACATGATCCCATATCACACTCTTCCTCTCTTTCTTCCCTCTTTTGTTTTTATTTTTTTATTGGAGCTCCAAAAATGGGAATGTACTTATTGATTTACTTATGCCACCACGCTTATAGATAAGCTTGGGGGAGAGGATCCAATTATGTGTGAGAGTGTGACTACTTGACTGTGCATGACAACCTAAGCTAGGTAATTTTCTATACTCGGTGACATTACTAAAAGTTTTACGAAATCCAGGAATTGATACTTAGCATGCACTTCATGAAAACCATACCTTTCTATTCTTATTGATCCATATTGTGTGATATCTCTTATACTCCAAATAGAAAGTATTCAATTGAAAAGTGTGTGGTCTATGATTATGTATACCGCTTTAGATGCTTCAGACGATGTTAATTCTAGAATGATTACATATTTCATACAATTTTGCTATTCTCGGGTTTTCAATTTTGAATGCATCCATATGAATGTGATATCAAAATAAAAATCTTTGGCATGTGTTTTATATTCGCCGTATGCTATATGAGTAAGCAAGGCCCACGTCCTGAGAAAATGATCTAGCATCTCTCTCTTTGCTTTCTTACTTTATTTTATATCTCTTCCGTATTTTTCTTTTTATTATTTTTCGCGTCAAGTTCGCCTTTTACTTATCTTCCTCGAGGACGAGTAAGAGGTAAGCTTGGGGGATTTTGATCACTCCATATTTTATACCTTTTTTCTGCATGTTTGCATGCCATTTTGATCGCCCATATCGCATTTTTCATGATTATTGAACAATATTGCGATACTTTCCACTATTTCTTGTTTTTGTCGTATTTCGGAAAATATGGAGCGATTTGGAGCGATTTTGAGATCAAGGGGTTTGCAAGCGCTCAGGAGTGTCATCCACGGCTCATTTGAGGGCTTATCAGCGATGGAGGATGAGCGGAAGAAGAAGGATATCTATAGGAGCGACGAGGAGGCAAAAAGAAGAGAAACATGCATTTTAGTACATCACTCGGCCGAGCAGAACAGCTACTCGGCCGAAGAAGAAGTCCCACTCGGCCGACCATAACGGATATGCACACAGAGTTAATTTCAGCGTATACTCGGCCGAACGAAGACAGCCTACTCGGTCGAATGAGAAATCTCACTCGCCCGAGTGGTACAGGGAAATTGTCCAGAGAAAGGCCGAAGTTACTGTAATTTTCAGAGAACCTGTCGAAGCCCACTCGGTCGAACGATAAAGCCACTCGGTCGAATGGATAAGTCTACTCGGCCGAGCCATCCCCCGAAGACAGACCCTGAAACATCCGAAGTTACTGTATTTTTACAGGGTTTGTCACTCGGCCAAGAGACAAGGTCACTCGGCCGAGTGAACCGCTTCACCTGCTGCTAGGTTTGCGATTTCTGGGCTGCGCAGGGGCATTTTTGGTATGATTTTTTGGACGATTTTAGAGGGTATTTAAACCCAGTTTTTGCCCTAGTTTAGGGAGCTTTTGAACAATTAATTTTTAGACTTTCTTTTAGGGATTTGAGGGCTACTCTTTGGTGAATTCTCAGCTGGAAATCATTGGCATCTACCTTGGTTTGTCTATTCCTGTTGAAAACTCTATTTTTATGCATTTTTTCTCTTTTGCAATGAATTGTGACGATATTATTGTTGATTTTTCTGAGATTTGCATGATGTCTATTAAGTAGTGCCGTCGTCTTAGGGCGTAGGGATGAACCCTATGAACCATATTTCTAAATTGTGATGAATTTGTTGAATTGTTGCTAGAATTGATAAGTGTTAGGTTGTGATTGATTAATTACAGATAGCTAGGAATTCATATCGATTGGGATTTGCAAGAGATTGGATCCCAATTAATAGGAAGGACTAGATATTTGATTTAGATTGACAATTAGATTTCTCTAGACTTGGTTTGCAAGAGATTGGACCAAAGGTAGGATTTTTAATTGTGATTCTATACCCATATCCGTTTGCAAGAGATTGGACGGATAGGAACTATCACAACCTAAGTCGTAGCTCGAGTTTGCATGAGAGTGGACTCGAAATACGATTGAACAATGATGTCATTCTTCATGCTAGCGGCTTAGGCGAAGGTTTGCACGAGAGTGGGCCCTATCCTAGATTTGCTATAGACCAGCAATAGCGCGAGAGCGTGAGATTGGTTCTACATTTTGTTGCGACTAGTTCACCTATATTCAAGTTTAGCAATAACGAAACTTATGAATCACAATGATGAGAGAAGGTCCGTAGTGGGGATTCCCTATCCTTGACGTTTTATTAAATTGAAATTTCTCTTGATATTTGAACAATTATGACTGTTATACCCCAAACTATTCTAGATTCTCTTGATAGCTAGGTGATTGGAAAGAGACACGGTCATTTGTTTCTCCCTGAGTTCGATACCCGCTCGCCGCTACACCATGCGCTTGCGGTAAAACTATAAGTCGTTTTTCGGGTGTACACTCGGACGCGATCAAGTTTTTGGCGCCGTTGCCGGGGATTCATCTCTTTGTAAATTTCGCCATACTTGGTTGTTCTCGGAGTTACATTTTGGATATATCAACTACTAAGATATAGAATAGCTAGCGAATGCTCTCAAGAGTTAAAAATGGATTTTAAAATCATTTAAAACATTTTTCTTCGAAATCATTTGTGTGTGTGTGCAATATCTACTTTGGCTTTGACTTAATCATAAGAAACAAAACTCACACACTTAAACTAAGACGAGTCTTCAAGAAGCCGATCATATGATTGAAGTAAATGCAAGCTTCTCTTGAGTTTGAGCTTCTTCTTCATTGAAGCTTGGGCTTCACCATTATGCTATGCTTACATGACGTGGAGCTACTAACATCGTCTTCGTCTATTGAGAGTAATTGAGCTTCTTTGGAGTATGCATAAAAGCTTATTGTTTGCACAACCTACACACTTGAGTAATAGTGTAATTAGTACACTAATATCATTTGGTGTGCTCTTCATCAAAACCACTTAGGAGTGGGATTCAATTTCCCATCACTCTATCCCTTTTTGACGATGACACCCAAATGAAAAATAAAATAGAATGAATATGAATTTAAAGAAGTACTGAGTAAGATAGCTTACTCCCTCTGCTTAGATGCGGTACTCCTCCTGCATCTAATATGGTTAGCATAACAATATTCATTCTCATTTTTGCATTTACCAATTTCACCCCCTTGTCATCAATCAAAAAGATGGCATATAATATTTCATCAAGAATCAATCAAGCTATATTTAACAACTATAAAACTTGGAGAGAAAATAATTCAAGGTACTTTAAGATTTTTCTGCAAAACAACGTTAGTAGATAAAGATATATGATGTGATTAAAACATGCCTAATACATTAAATCATAAGCACAACCAAACCATAAGTGTATCAAACCACAACACCATAGCAGAGTTCAAGGATGTCCTCCATTTTTCTCCTTCTTGAACTCCTTGATCTCCTCAAGGATTATGCTAAGTGTTTCTTCCGTCATCTTGTTGCTTTTCTCGACAAATTCTTTGAGACTGTCCACCTTCTTGTTGAGGTCTTCAAATCCGCTCTCGAGAAATATTCAGCTTTCCAATTTTCTTCAAGCGCATGTCTTGAAGCTCAACTATGCAATCTAGCTGTTCTTCTTCTTCTTCTTTGTCATCATTGCCTTCTTCTTCTTCATTTGTGTCAGAAATGAGGGGTTCTTTACCTTTCTTCTTTGAGGATGATGATCCTCCTTCAGTAGCGAGCTTCTCTTCAGGAATATTCTGGTCGAGATCTCTGTGATGATTCATTCGGCCAAGAGCATGTACATCAAAGATAGGGTCGGTTCCAGAATTTCGGTTTCATTATCCAAAGGTATACTATACCCAATAAACAAGATGGTAAGATAGTGACCATGGGCTAAAGATGATGATGGTCTATCGAAAGAAGCAGATGCAAGGATGGAGTCCATAATGACTTTGGCCCAATTTACACGAATGTTTCCTAGCAAGGCGTAAATGCATTTGGGTTGTTTTTGGATAAGACTGAATGACTGCCCGATTTTTGTGTGATATTGTAGGATAAAATACGTGTTAGAATTCTTGCACGGTAGCAAAGATCACTACAGGGTAATTTTGTCTGAAAGAATCAACTAGGCAAATACATTCTCTCTAAAATATCATTATCCACCATTTCAATGTCAACAAGCAGCATTCCTGACGGTGTATTCCTAAGGCTTGACCAAGAGATTTGACAGTTATAGCAAGCTTAGAATCAAAAACTTTAGTAATAAATCCACATTTAGCAAGATCATAATCCATGTTGGTAAAAAATAGATATACTAATCTAGGATGACACAGATAGATATTTTCAGATGAAAAAAGATTAGCAAGATTCTGAAATTCTAAGATGCTATCGATACCATAATTCTCAACATGATCAATTTTGACAAACCTTTCATAATGGATTTGTCTTTTGGAAATTTTGAGAAATTTTTCAAAAGAAGCAGTCTTGAAAAGATATGGTTCGATGATTTCTTTTTCAGTAAGAGAGGATTCATTAGCAACCTTCCTCTTCTTAGTAGCAATCTTCTTGAAAGGCATTCTAGATATAAAAAAATTTGATTTTCAAGACTAGATATGCAAGATTAACAAGAAGTAATTAGAAGTTGATGAGAAAGAATTATACCTTAGAAGTCTTCTTGAGAAGTTGAAAGAGGTTCAAGAAATTTTACCAAGGGAAGTAAAAAAAATTTCAAGAGGATGACAACAATGGGGTTAGTTGACTACCTAGGGTTTGGGCTTGGGGTTTTTATCTTTTGAGATGAAAGAGGATGAAGTTTAGGAGCCTTTGGATCATAAGATTGGATGGTTGAGATCTTATTATCTTACTGGGTTTAAGTTACCCTTTGGATGTGAACCCAATAACTCAATGGAAACCCAAAACTAATAAGAAAAGAAAGTTAGAAAACACAACCCATAATTTCGCACAGCACTCTGGTAGTCGACTCCCTGGGGTGGTAGTCGACTCCCTACTGGGTTGAGTTGTTTTCTCATCTCGAGGGTGTGTGTCAGGAAATTTTTTATAACAAACATGTCAAGCTTTTAAAAACATTTGGAATGAGCAAATTAAATATAAGCAAACATAAATACTTATATAATTAAAATTTTGCGACGCAATCTGTTTTCATCGCAAAGAGTTTGATGCATTTTTTGTTCATCCTCCTTGTTGTTAGAATACCTGAAAATATGAAAGTTTTATGGTACTCTTTATTCATTGAGTCCAGGTGGTTATTCTTTAGGAAACCAAACCCAATATGGTTTAGTTCCTTCAATAGAAACATATTTATAATTTCTATCTAAATGAATTTTACGAAAAAAATCAGTTGCGTACCTCTTTTGCTTTTGATCGGTCAAGTTTTTCGGTATCCAGATGCTCAGAAGATTTTGATTAGTATGATGCATCCTTGTATGCTTAACCTTTTTCTTGGTATGATTAGAATCATATCCAAGTCCGGTTTTGCTAGATGAAGCTTTTTGGTTATTTATTAAACTATCTAGCTTCCCTATTCCTTTATTGAAATTTTCAATAATCTTCATCGTCGAGTCGTATTTGTCTTTAACAGATACGAGAAGATTATTCAAACTTTCAATTTTCTCATTCATAGAAAGAATGTCTTTTTCTAAAGAGTCATTCTTTTCTATCAACATAATATTCTCTTTAATAAGATTTTCTTTTTCTTTAGCATCCTTTTTAACAATTCTAAGAGTTTTCTTGTGTTCTTTTATGAGCTTTTCATGCATTTTGCATAGCTTCTTATATGCTCCCCTATAGTCCATGTCTTCATCATCACTTGATGATGAATCAATATCACTTGATGATGAATAATGCATGGTACTTACCTTTGATGACATGGAGGCTAAGAAACACATGTGGGCTGTTTCTCTTCTTTCGTCTTTGTCATCTGATGAGGATTCATCGGACGAAGAAATATCGCTTTGATCGAAGGATGCGTAAGCTTCCTTCTTAGGTCGTCGAAATTTGTTCCTTCTGTCGCTTCTTCGTTCATTATTCTCTCTGTTCTTCCCACGATCTTTAGAGTCTCGGTTGTTCTTCTCTAGAGGACAATCTCTTTTTACGTGTCCTAGTTTGTTGCAGCCAAAACAAATAATACTGTTAGTGGGACGAAATGAATGTTTACCATAATTACTTGTAATAACCTCTTTAAAGTTCTTTAAGACAAAGGCAATATGGTCCTCTTTGTCGGTATAGTCGGAGTCTTCTTCTTGAGTGTTGAATGCCAGGCTCTTCTTCTTTGGCTTTTCTTTGATCTTCTTGTCTTCCTTGAGTTCTATCTCATATGCCACGAGATTTCCCATCAGTTCATCAATAGTGAGATCCTTCACGTTGTGAGCTTCTCGAATGGATGTTGTCTTTCCTTTCCATTCGGGTCTGAGAGATCTTAGTATCTTCATTACCTGATCGTACTCAGATAATTTCTTACCTAGACCTGCGAGCTCATTAGTGATATTAGTAAAATGAGTATTCACATCAGTGATACTCTCTCCTTCTTCCATTGAAAGATTCAAACTTAGAATGCAAAACATTGATACAGGATTCCTTTACCTTTTCGATTCCCTCATGACTTACCGAAAGAGTATGCCATATTTTATATGATGTCTCGCATTGAGAGACACGATTGAATTCATTACCTGACACGGTGCAAAAATAATGCGTTCATTGCTTTGGCCTTGAGGTTGTCTTTCTTTTTGTCATCAGCAGACTATTTTCCGAACTCGACGTCAGTGGGTGCGCTATATGGTGCTTTGGTTATGGTCCATGCCTCGATATCTAGTGACTATATGTGAGTCTTCATACGGATCTTCCAGCTTGCGTAGTTCGTTCCGTTAAACAATGGTGGTCGCATGGTGTTGAGTCCTTCAGAATGAAAAGATGTTGATGCCATCTCTTTTTGAGCCTCGCTCTGATACAAAGTGTTGAATCCTTTTGATGGCAAACAACACTAGAAGAGGGGGTTGAATAGTATTGTGCAAATAGTAAAATTTTCTGTTTGTTGATTTGCAAAATTAAAAACCTTCTAATGTTGCCTAAGAAACCAAGTAGAGTGATTTACGCTTGGTTCTTAATCAACAAGGTAAACTTACAAAGAATATAAATATGAGTTACAAGCAAGATAATTTTACAAGCAATAGATCTTTACACAGCGGAAATAAATAAACAAATGAACTTTGTAATTATATGAAAGAATGAATTACAAAGCTACAAAGTATAAATAAATAAAGTAAAATACTTTTGCAAGGAATATAAACAAACTCAGAAAATGCAAACGCAGCGACAAGGAATTTTACGTGGTTCCCACAACTTGGGTACGTCCATTCCCCGACCAATCCGGTACGAGATTTTTCCACTATTGTCTTAGCAATACAATTATCTAACTCTACTCGTTAGGATTTTCAAACACCTAACATTGACCAGGATTTTCGACCACGTAGACTTGTCTAGGATTTTCACGTCCCTTACAACAAAGGAATCCACAAATAAAAACAAGTTTCCAGCTCACAAAAATTAGTGGAGTTTGGATTACACCCAGAATTCTATAGCCAAAGTAAATATAACAAATGTGTTACGTGGCTAAAAATAATTCAAATCCGTCTTTAGATCACACAAAAATATAAGATGATTCTTTGTGACCTTAGATCATTTGTTTTTCAAAAATCCTTTAAGAATAGAAACTTAAGAACAATGACTTTTAAAACAACGTTAAAAATTAGCCAAACAAAAATTAGATCTCAAAAATAATAACTTCAGAATGAGATTAGAGATCAGTGATTAAAACAGAGTTGGCTATAGCGATGAAAGCAAATAGAACGAGAGATCTTTTATAATTTTAGCACAATAGAGAATAGAGAATTTGATGTGTTTAGAAATGATCTCAAGGGGTCTATTTATAGGTTTCAAGAGAGGAATTTGAATTTCAAACGATTTGACTTTCAGCTCAAACAGATATGGAAGTTGAGCGAAATCAGGAAGGGGAGTCGTTGGAAAACGACAAATGGTAGTCGACTCCCTCAAGGTGGTAGTCAACTCCCAGAGAATTTCAGTAGAAATTCTGCTTCTGGCTGGTAGTCGACTCCCTCCTCTGGTAGTCGACTCCCAGAGCAATTTTCATTGAAACTCAGATAGCAACAATGTAATCAACTACTGGGTGAATGGAGTTTGACTATTAAGATATAGAATAGCTAGCAAATGCTCTCAAGAGTTAAAAAAGGATTTTATTTAAAACATTTTTCTTCGAAATCATTTGTGTGTGTGTGTGCGATATCTACTTTGGCTTTGACATAATCCTAAGAAACAAAACTCACACACTTAAACTAAGACAAGTCTTCAAGAAGCCGATCAGATGATTGAAGTGAATGCAAGCTTCTCTTGAGTTTGAGCTTCTTCTTCATTTCAGCTTGAGCTTCATCATTGAGCTATGCTTGCTTGACGTGGAGCTACCAACATCGTCATCGTCTATTGAGCATAGTTGAGTTTCTTTGGAGTATGCGTAAAAGATTATTGTTCGTACAAACTGCACACTTGAGTAGTAGTGTAGTACACTAATATCATTTGGTGTGCTCATCATCAAAACCACTTAGGGGTGGGATTCAATTTCTCATTAGTGACTACCCGCATGCAAAATAAGGAGACTCAAAGAAAAGGTCAATGGGATGATGATAAGGTCACTAGTAACCAAGGTGTTCAATTGAAGCCTGCGAGAAAACACCCAATAGCGCTAGGTAGCTTCAACCAAAATAAAGAAAAAAATGCGTATACGCTTTTTTCATCGAAATGTTTAAGTTTTTTCTGAATGAATAAAGTTTATTTCCCTTCTGTTGCACTTTCTCAATATGATCTATATGATTGTCATGAGCAATCAACGAAAAGCATTCTTCTCACAAGGATTAGATCCTTAGAGAAAGTTTAGATGAATCAAAGTTCTCTCTACTCATACAATCATAATGAAAATGGGTTTGAAGTCCTCCATCGTCATTGGCTGTAAGCCAAAGGGACCATGTCCCTCGCTACCGAACGACCTATCTTCGTCGTCAGCCATAAGCAAATTGGCCAACCCCCTTGCCACTGCACGACTTTCAAATGTCATCAATCGTAAGACAAAGGGGCTACTCCTTCGCTACTGAACGAACCATCTTCTTCGTCAGTAGTAAGCGAAGGGGCCAACCCCATTGCCATGGAACGACCCACCGACGTCGTCCGCCATAAGACGAAGGGACCACTCCCCTCGCAACCCAATGACTGTCGTTGTTAGTCGTAAGTGTTGGATCTCCTGGCACACCAAATACACTAGAGGGGGGGTGAATAGTGTAAATCACAACGATATTGCAAAATTAAAAGTAAAAAAAATTGCAATAAGAATGTGAAAATAAATGAGCACAATCCAGAATATTCCAAACGTAAACACAGAGATTTATCCTGGTTCGGATCCTTGTGATCCTACGTCCAGTCCTCTAACCTGTAGAGATTTGAATCCACTAAAACACTTGCTCCGCGCAAGTAATCAACATACAAAGATGCCAACACTCCCGTGTTGTAAACTTGTACAATCTCTTCAACAAGAGATTCACCAAATAAAATAAAGAAAGAGTATGAAACAATATCACCTATAGCCTTGATAATATCGGAATTATAGTGCAAGGTTGGTGATGGAATCTCCAAGGTTCAAGATATGAATTATGGAAGAACACTCTTGAAAATTGGACTTCCTATGGGACAGATTTTCTGCAGAGGTTTCCCTATGGAAATCTGAAAATCACACACTTTCTAGAGTGAGAAAGAAACCTTAAGAAAAGAGAGAGTGATAGAATTTTCGTGTTTTTAGACAGAGGTCTGGGGTCTATTTATAGTCCAAAAAGTTAGTTTTCGAACGTTGGACAACTGCCTAAATTTTCAAAAAATTCTGAGCCATTTTTCCAAAAATTAGTCGACTAGACAAAAGTACTAGTCGACTAACTAGTCCGCTAGACTAAAAAATGGATGTTGAAGTGTCATTTGAAGGAGAACGACTAGAAACTTCCATAAACTGCCAAAATCAGCTAGGAACTGACAATATGAACGTTGGAAGGTAGTTTATAACTGCAATTAAATAATTAGAAAATTATTTAATTGAAATCAGTTATAATAACTGACGTTATAACTATATGAAAAACTGTCTGGCAGACCAGGGAAATCTACTAGTCGACTAGGAACAAAATTTTGAGAAAATTTTAGAAATTGATCCTTATGATTGGAAAATATATTTTGACCAAAAATTATTTTGTTTTTCTTATTAAAATAAGAAAAATTGTATTAGTCGACTAGGGGAAAGTGCTGGTCTACTAATTTTCTGAAGTTTGGATTTTAAGGCTGAGTCCTAAAGAACTAAGATAGAGTATTATCAAGGCTTTAACAATCTAAAGCTATGCAAGAATAAAAAGTAAAATTATATCATCTTTCTCAAGATATAAGAATTCATTGCTTGAGCTTCATCGTGCATTTTGATGCTTTTTCTTGCGACGTAACGTTGACGATTGTCATAAGTGAGAGTTTGAGCATAATAATCTGCATCCAATGAGTTAGTATACACACACATATATATAATTATTGTATCATCAAAAAATTTACGGGAAGAAAACTTTACGTTTCCAACATTTTCCTCCTTTTTGATGATTACAATATATCTAATGATAATATGAAATATATGTGGTATATGAAAAAAAATATTTTTAACTATAAAGCTCCCCCTGAATATATGCTTGATATAATAAATAATCAATTTGTCAATATGAATGATTATGTAGCAATGTAATAATAATTTAACAAATGCATATATCATAATGAAATGAATGTGTATAAAGAGAGCTTTAGATCTTTGGGAATGAGAGTAAAAATTCCCTTGTAGTAAAAAGATAAACATATATATGTGATATTTAATCATGTGTATTGCATTTAAATTTCATATGTTTCTCCCCCTTTGAAATTTTCAAAAAATGGGAGAATTTCAGCAAATTTCAGCAAATTAGTCAACCAAGGAAATGTACTAGTCGACTAATAAAAGCAGAATTCTAAAAGCAATGAAGAATATGAACTAAAGCAAACTGAACTTCATTAATATATTTAAAAGACGTTCATAGATATTTTCGTACAGAAGATATCGAGTACGTGGTAGCCAATATACAACAACCAAAAGCAACTTAGATCAAACTAACAAAGTACGTACCGAGTGGATTACACAACAAGAACTTAAACAACAAACAACCAAACCATACAATTGAAAACAACAACCACTGATAACTACGATTAGTCGACTAATTGATAGTCCTAGTCAACTAATAAGCAAAATTTTCCTGAAATCACTCAAAATGGTGGAGGAGGATGCTGCGACGTTGATGGGGAATAGGGGACCAGTGTTCGAGGAGACTCAGAATCTGGGCCTGACTGTTTGGGGAAGTCTCGAAGCCCTTGTTCGTGGTGGTGGTGATGTTCTCTAGACACGTTTCAAAATCGCTCAAATGTTCCTGGACGCCCACAAATCCCTTGTTAACATCCTCGCACAGCTTGTCATTCTGTGTTTGAAGAGTGGCTCGTTAAGGAGGTGGATTATTGGGATTAACAACAAAATGATGACGTCGGTGAGGAGGTTCAGCGAGGCAATCTTCTTCTTTATTTCTCGGAGGAGGAGGAGGAGGTAACATAGTTTAGGGAACTGGATTTGGGGAGGAGGTTGAAGATGAGGATCTTGAAGAGGAGACATGGAGTAGGAAGCAAGTCAATTGCGCTCATCCCCACATTGAAATTTGGGCTTAAACGGGCAAGAACAATGGTATTATCCAAGGTAAAACCAAGGTCAGAGACATGAGAACGAGGGATACCTAAACATTCAGCAAGAGAGGTGTAGATGAGATGAATTTCGCGACCTTTGACAATGGAATCGAAGTAGACATCGCCATCGTCGTGGGTTACTTCCATATTTGTGTAGAACTCCTTAACAAGACTTGGATAGTATGGGACAACCTCAACATAACTCAAAAGATTGAGAAGGGAAGCATCATGAAGAAGATTAAAACATCATAGTTGAGAATTTCGGTATCGTTGAAATCTATGAAGCGTTCCGGATAAAATGGGTTATTGGCCATGGAATCAAATTTGGCATGGGCTTCGGCGTGAATACCAAGGGCCGGCGGTCGGAGGAATTTAGACGACGGGAAGAGGAGGAAGCCATCTGAAAACGATGTCGAAAGAGAGAAGATTGTTTGGACCAAGAAGAGAGTGGGTTTCGCATGATGGAAGAGAAGAGGATGTCATGGATTAAATAGAGAAAAAGTAGAGGGAATTTCGAAATTCGAAAGTAAAAACTGATTTGGAACCAATTGATAACTTCCCTTAACTTCTTTAGACGTTGAACAACCGATTGGAACGGAAAAGTGTGGAAGAAAATGGTCGAAATTGCAGTTTTTCTAAAAACTGTAATTTTCTGGTCGACTAGTCGAAACGTCTATTTGACTAATCGAGACTCAGGGAATACTGTAATGGGAAGACACAAAAACTGTGGATTTTTAACTAATATAGCCGGTCAAATAAGAGTACAAGAGGACCTGACTTCTGTCCAAGGCCTAGGGATAGGTTGTACTTGAGTTTGACTTAACAAAGCCCCTTTCCAAGGAAATGTGTACTTGAAAAGTTTTCTTTCCAAGGAGCTTTGAAAATTGGAGGGAGAACAAAAGGTAAGTCTTTTTGTTTCTAGTGGATAATAAAAAAATTGACCGAATAATTTAGATGTGATTACTATTGTTATAAGATTATGTTTACAAATAGGCGTAGTATAAGGTTTAGTTGTAATTAGTTCATTATGAACACAAATAATTTAGATTATCCCATTTTATTTGGTGATAAATAGAATGATGTGTTCAAGACCTATATTTTATATTTGGGTGATACCCATACATAACAGATTCAATAGAGTATTTTTTGTGAATGAATTGTACGCAGGAGGACGAGTACATTACAGATTTGAAATTCAGATGAGTAACAGCTAAGAGTAGCTATGAAGTTATAATTGTAGAACTAAAGATCTAGATTAATGTATTCAAGCCAAATAAGACAGATCTAAATTTACCACATGCCAAATCTTAAAACGTTAATTACTTTGTTTAGCGGAAGCGTACCTGAATCCATCGCTAAAAGTCTGAAAGCGATCCTGATGATAACTCAGCGGATGATCTTCCAGAACAGCACGAATCAACCGTTGGAGAAATCCTTTGGCTTTCTCCCGGTTTCTCTCCTAGCGACGGGGCGTAGAAAAGACGGCTAACTTGTTCATGTGTTCCGGGGACCATGACCGCAAGTATTTATAGGCTAGCCTCCGTAGCCCGAGGTTTTTTAACTCGGCCCATCAATGAGTTGAAGCCCAATAGTCTCTATACATAAAGGCCCCACAACCTGCTTAACTCATTTATATTGGGCTTAATATGACAGGGTAGAACTTATATAATTATTCACCGTATATTAGCACAACGTTGGATTAAGATCCAACTTGTTGGATAAGTTCCAACAATCTCCCACTTGGGCTATATACTAAACTTTATAATTATATTTCATAGTGCATACAACCAAATAATATCTTAACTTACTGTCAATTCTTTAATGAGTCAAAACAATCCGGTCCATCTATTATACTAGCAAGGGATCAAAGAGATCTTCGCCGCAGCAATTACATGTACTATGAAGTGGATGTGTAGCATGAAAATTACATGTAATGTGATCTAACATGTCTATTTCCGACTGATTCTCCTTAACCTTAGTGATATCACAAACAAACTAAAATCGGAGTGAAGCCGAACTGAACCAAAACTTTATTTCTGATCAGAAAATCACCTCAAGCTTAAGCTGGATACTTAATTTTGTCTATCATATGAGCATCCAAAAGAACAAACTCCCACAAGCCTGAATGTTCTTAATGAAATGACATCCATATGAGTAGCTTGCTCATAAAACCTTTTGGATGATATTTCCTTACTATAACGGATCTGTAATTACATGGTTTGTTTCGATGTGCTCATTAGACAATTATACACTCCTATTATTAATCAATAATCTAGGAACTTGATCTCTGAATATCTAAACTTTGTCGAGTTCCTGTTGTTGCTGGAATATAAAACTACAGACCTCATTGTCACTAAATAAACTGTATTGTGTTTCAACACCATCCCTTATTTACAGCATAGTTGTCACGCCCCGCTTCCCAAAACGACGGAGGCGAAGCGTGACTAAGGCCCGCTTGGGCCGGAGCTGTGAAGCCTGGGCCCAATAAGCGTCTGTAGGAGTACCATTTTGAAAACTCCAGGTTCTTGCATTAATAAAATTCAGAACAATAGGAAGTACAGAAAGGAAATGGCATTCATTAAATTAAGATATAATATCCAGCGAGTACAAAGTCTAAAAAGAAGCCTAAACATGGCAACAAACTATCTAAAAGCAAACTAAAAGCAGTAACCTCTGAAAGTGGTGAATAAAAAGACCTCAAGGTCTGGTCCTCGTCAGGCACGTACTCTGGGTCGACGTCCTCGGCTCCTCATACTCCAGTGAGTCTTCCTCGTCCACGAACTCTGGCTGAACACCTGACATACAGCACCCAAGAAAAAGGAACTGTACGTCAGGTAAAGTCTACAAGTATGGTTAGACTCTACTGCAAGTGCACCAACTATTAAACAATAGCTTACTGGTTGATTAGCATGCTGGGGTTATAACAGGCGGTTTACTAGTTGATTAGCATGATGGAGTTATAACAGAGTAACAAACAGAAGTAACGCAGCAGGAAAGTAAAGCGTAGAAAGTAGTAGTCGTAGCGTGTGCTACCAACTACGGGACTAACCTACAGGTGTCAAAACAAGTCGGGACGTAACGGGACAAGACAAGACAAGACAAGACAAGACAAGTGAGACACGAAAGGGTTCACGCCTTACGGTTTGAGGGGGATCAGACCCTCTAGCCGTGCGCACGCTCAACCCTACCCCAACCCAGGAACTCAGGACAAGAATTACAGGGATCACTTCCGCTAGGGAAACATCCGAAACGCCCGAAGGCTTTTTGTGTAACAGGGATCACTTCCGCGGGGGAAAGCATCCGAAACGCCCGAAGGCTTTTTGTGTAACAGGGATCACTTTCACGGGGAAAGCATCCGAAACGCCCGAAGGCTTTTTGTGCAAAAGGACACGACATGACAAGTGTAGGGAGTTGTTATTCTAGGGTGTCCACACGCACTCACACGCAAGATAGTCCTATGATGTCAACAGTTGTCGTTGTCAGGCGCAGACTTCGTCGTCAAGTCTGAGCCGTCAAGGGCGTCCCGGACGCTATCATTTCACGTCCGATTCTTAGCACTCACAGTCTAACAGTTCCACAATTTAAGACTAAGACACGGTCAAAAGCGCAAGTGGGTACACTTTCCTGCGGCGGCGAGTGTGTCGTCCGTCCAGGGCGTCTCGTCCAGTCGTCGCATTCGCGGTAGTCCGTCTGAAATAGTGTCACGACGACGGTGTCAGGTCGTGATTTCCATCAAATCCTATTTAGGTTCGTTTCTAGGTTATCGGGACTACACTATTTGTCAAAGTCACAATTTGGTGTTCTTGTTCAGCCTAAATCGACCACTACCCTATATGCACAGAAAATTGTCCGATGGTCGATTTTCTATAGTGACAACATTTTACTGATGTGAAAAAGTAAATTTAATTGTAGTTGTCCAGTTTTAGTTTAGGGTTCAGTTTTGCTACGGTGTGGGTTTTACTACTCGTTAGGGAAACTAACCTTGTAATGTCGTCCAACAAGCGGAAGTCGGGTCTGAACGGAGAAACGTCGGCGTCGTCTGAAACTCCTCGGCCGCGGGTAGCGCAACGAGGTACCTCTGGACAGTGGGGTGGTGACGTGAATTCAGTGAGCTAATCAGCGATCTCCTTCCTGTTGCGAGTAGCGCAACGGTTCTTCACGATAATGGCGACGTCGGCTAAAAGTACGTGTGTGCGGCAATGCACGTGAACTCCGAGAGTCCAAGGAGGCTGTTGATAGATGAAGTGGACCAAAGAAAGATGCTCGGCCCGGTGGATGGCCGACGGCGTGAGCGCACGTCAGTGGGCGGCCGTGAGAAGCCGGGGAGGACAGATTCGCGCCACGTCCGTTGTCCCGCGTCTCAGTGAAATTTCAGAGATGAACAGCGGAAACGGGAATTTTCAGTGGGTAAAGGACTTCAAGACGAAGCCAAAGGTAGTGGAGTTGTCACCGGGGGTTGTCGGAGGTGGCCGTGCGCGGGTGGCGAAGTTCAGCTTTCAGATCTGTGAAAAACAGCGGATGCGACGTGTTCCGACGAGGATTCCGGGAGCTACAGGTGGGCTATGAGCGTGAGGAAAATTGCAGTTGGTAGGTGGTTTCGATAGGAATCCAACGGCAGTAGGGTGGTCGTCGTAGGTGGCCGGATAGCCGGTGGGCGTGAGTTTTTCCAGCGGTGGCGCAGATCTGTAAAACTGTCGTTTGGGTTGTGTTTGAAAGCGTTTTGAGGGAGATAGAGATGAGGGAAGAGGGTAAGGGGAGGTGGAGATGATTGATGGGTCAAAGGAGAGTTCGACGGTGGTGGAGTTCATCGGAGGGGGTGGCCAGAGTGGCGGCGGCGGCCGTTTTCCGGCGGGCGCGCACAGCAGTCCTGTGCACAGAATTTCGGCCAAAATCTTGGTTTAATGGTGTTTTTGGAGCTTGGAGAGGTGGAGATAGGAGATGGAAAGGTTGAGGGGTTGTGTGGGGAGGAGAGGGTGGCTGGAGGGTGGCCGGAGGCGGCGGCGGCCGGCCGGAAAAGCTGGGTGCGGCTGCGTTTACACCGGCGGCCTGGGTTGTGCTTTTTAGGGGGTTGTGATGGGTTCTTGAGGATGTTTTGAGGAGGGGAGAGAGGAGGAGGAAGGAGGAGAAGTAGAGGGAGATGGCCGGAGCTCCGACGAGGGTGGCCGGATGTTGCGCACGGCCAAGGGTGAAGGAGAATGGCGGCTGCGAATTTCTTTAGCCCTAGGGGTAGGTTACGCATGGTGAGGTTTTAAAGTGATAACTATATGCTAAATGGCTATCGGATATAGATTAATTGGGGGAGAGAGATAGAGATAGGGTGAGTGGACTTAGGGAAAAGGTAAGGTGCAAATAGTGGTTAAATTCATATCCCATGATACATATGAGACAATTGAGGGTTTTGATTAAATTTGAATTTCAAAAAGATTAGGGGCTAATCAACGGTCGAGACTTCCCCGAGCGATATCTCTCAACCCGTGCGTCAGAAAAATAATCCGAAAATACCGGGGCGATCGTGGAGACGAGACGCACAGATCTACAGAGACTGATTGTGTGTAACGCCTACCGAAATTTTACGTAAAATTGAAAACAGCGTTTTGAGTCAAATGACTAAAACACCCCTATCGTTCAAAGTCGTTTTTGCGAGAAAACGAGCCATGAAACGACGTTCCCAAAAAATTACAATAAAATCCAACACACCGAAACGATTGCATTTGCATATCGCATCGCATATGCCGGAGCTCGGAAATAGCCAAATAAAATACGTGCACGATAAAACACGTGCGCGCAGAAAATTACAAACGGTTGGAAAGCGGCCGTTACATTCTACCCACCTTAGAAATGATTCCGCCCTCAGAATCACTCATACTAAGGCTAAATATAAAATCTATAAATACTTAAGCTTACAACTCCCATCTCTCACACCAAGATCTCTAATCTTATAACTTCAATATCGTCCCTCAAATAATCCATCATAACCCTCCTTTTCACTGAATAATGCCGCGACCAAACTCACATCCCAACACCCGACTACGGACCCATTATTACTGTTCAAATTCCCAACTCCAAGTTCTCATACAAGAATAATATTCATCTTCTTATACCAGATTACTCCACTTAACCATCATCGCTCAATAACATCTTTTAAACTCCCGATCTCTTCCCAATATTAATCAATCGCTAAAATGATTTTCTAGTCAACCACCAATCCAAGACAAAAACTTTGTCTATCATGCAATACCTTCACAAATCAACAATCGCCGTGTCTTCAATACATTCTTGTCATATCTTCCCATAATTTTATCCACCAAATAATTTGGACTATCAAGGTCACATCTCAACCTACCTACTATAACTAATCCCAACCGATATTAAGTCCACTACCTAACCATCCATTTATCTCAACGCGTCGCACCATTCTCAAAGCCTTCTCACGTCGACTCGACAACCAAGTCTTGATGCTTACAATGTTTTACTCAATCTCATGATCACCCTAACTCCTACCATACTCTGTAGCCATCACTACCTACCATTCGTCTAAGCCTCAAATCTGATAAGTCCTCATCTTCACGCATTTAATCTCATTCCAACAGAATTCTCCATTGAGTCCACCACACTTCGGTTTTATAAATAAGTCTTGGACAGCCCATTCTTTTCATCCGAAAGAAATCTATTCCAATATCCTATTGTTCCAAAATCGGTTAATCATTGCTATAACAAATCTCATCTCTCCCTGAGCCTACCCGCAACGAAATCCTACAACAATAATAGCTAGTCCCAAAATTATAACAACTATAACATAACATTTCTAAGTGGAGAGAGAGAGAGAGAGAAGAGAAAGGGGAAACTTAAAACCAGTGACACATTTTTAAAACATTTGGAAAAACGTGTGGAGTCGTGGTAATGGATGAGGAAGCATAATTGATTTGTGATCTTGTGAGCTAATTTCAAAAACTTTAAAGAGTTGATTTAAAAGAAAAACAAAGTTTTGATACAATCACATGCAGTCAAAGATAGGCTATTCTACAGTCGCGAAAAACTATGTTTACGGAAATTGCCTGCTATGACCCTATTCATATACGTATGAATACCTTCATTAAGACAACCCATAAGTATGTCATGAACCATACTGAGTATGCATACAAGACACAAGGGACGATCATCAAGATCCTAAAGGTAACACACTTATACAGATCTACACACTATACGTATGTATACCTCACGACGACATCATAAAATCAAGGGCCCACTACTAGCTAGGGATGACATAGACAACTACAGACGCTGATGTCTACATACAAGAGGGGGACCGAAACCAAAAACGACACGAAACAAGATCGAAAGAACGAAGTCAGGTAAGGCGAGGATAAGAAGATAGTCGGATGGACGGGACAAAAATATTGTTAAAAAATGATTTAACGATGAAAGAAGGATTTTTTTTGTGTGTGCAAAATATGGTATTATATACCTTTAAAAATATATATGTTTACATACTAAAAAAGAGTGAGCAGATTTAGCAAATTAAAATTTTGGAAAAAGTAGGACGAAGGAAGGATGGGTAGGGTGGGAAACCATTGTTTTGCAAATGAAATTAAGTTTACACAAAGATTTTGAAATGTGGTCACGAAGGACATAGAACTGATATAATAATAATAATAAAATAATTGGAGTTCCCTCTAGTTTAGAAAATATTTTAAAAGTATGTACGGTAAGTGATTAGAATTGGATCTTGTAGTCCAGAAAAAGTATAAATCGAATTATCAAAATGTTAACAAGGTTTTAACACTGAAAATATGAAAGATACCGATTAGAAATTTTGGTAGTTTTTGTAAAAAGAATAACTTTGAATGGTAATAAGTTTTAATACCGAAATACGAAATTTAATGATTCAAAAGCGAGTACGAAATAGTAACTTTAGGATTTACGACCAAGAAGGTTTCAAAGTCGATAAAAGAATTTTAATTCAACCGAAAACAAGAAATTTTAAATATATAGTATATGGGTTTTCAAAGAAATTAAGCTGAGCGATGAAACTGAATATGGAGTTTCGAAAATACTTTTAGAGAAGACAAAATTGGCATAGAGAAAGATTCGGTGGATCTACGATGATCGTCAGGAAACGATCACGTGAATCGGGAGACATGAAAATGATCGCTTGAAGAATATGTGTAGGATACGAACCGTGAAGAGCTACGATGGAACATCACGGTCGATAACACAAAAATGGTAATGATCAGGAAGACGCTAGGAGTCAGGGATTCTACTTTTCGGGTCGTCTAAGATCAGGAGAGCTCGGCACTAAGATTTCCTAATGAGCTAGACTGTAATCAGGATCTAAGGGGAAGGTTCCTAAGAGAATCAAGGTTAGTTCTGCTGGGCCCGAAGTCGATGAGCCCAAATGAACGACTAAAAGAAGGGCCCATAAAATCTAACACGGTCAGAGTCAAGTGCCTACTAAGGTATTCTAGGTCGAGGATGACTAATTCCTAACTAAGGCGTCAGACTATCAAATTGGGACGTCTACCTAAGTCTTCCTACTATCTAAGACTGGGAAACTAGTTCAGACTTGTACGTGGATATTAAATGAATGCGGTACTTTTATTGTTCCGAATTTTTGCATGACCTGCATGGGCCACCACTAAAACCTGTCACGCCCCGCTTCCCAAAAAGACGGAGGCGAAGCGTGACTAAGGCCCGCTTGGGCCGGAGCTGTGAAGCCCGGGCCCAATAAGCGTCTGTAGGGGTACCATTTTGAAAACTCCAGGTTCTTGCATTAATAAAATTCAGAACAATAGGAAGTACAGAAAGGAAATGGCAATCATTAAATTAAGATATAATATCCAGCGAGTACAAAGTCTAAAAAGAAGCCTAAACATGGCAACAAACTATCTAAAAGCAAACTAAAAGCAGTAACCTCTGAAAGTGGTGACTAAAAAGACCTCAAGGTCTGGTCCTCGTCAGGCACGTACTCTGGGTCGACGTCCTCGGCTCCTCGTACTCCAGTGAGTCTGCCTCGTCCACGAACTCTGGCTGAACACCTGACGTACAGCACCCAAGAAAAAGGAACTGTACGTCAGGTAAAGTCTACAAGTAGGGTTAGACTCTACTGCAAGTGCACCAACTATTAAACAATAGCTTACTGGTTGATTAGCATGTTGGGGTTATAACAAGCGGTTTACTGGTTGATTAGCATGCTGGAGTTATAACAGAGTAACAAACAGAAGTAACGCAGCAGGAAAGTAAAGCGTAGCAAGTAGTAGTCGTAGCGTGTGCTACCAACTACGGGACTAACCTACAGGTGTCAAGACAAGGCGGGACGTAACGGGACAAGACAAGACAAGACAAGACAAGACAAAACAAGTGAGACATGAAAGGGTTCACGCCTTACGGTTTGAGGGGGATCAGACCCTCTAGCCGTGCGCACGCTCAACCCTACCCCAACCCAGGAACTCAGGACAAGAATTACAGGGATCACTTCCGCTAGGGAAACATCCGAAACGCCCGAAGGCTTTTTTGTAACAGGGATCACTTCCGCGGGGGAAAGCATCCGAAACGCCCGAAGGCTTTTTGTGTAACAGGGATCACTTTCGCCGGGAAAGCATCCGAAACGCCCGAAGGCTTTTTGTGCAACAGGACACGACATGACAAGTGTAGGGAGTTGTTATTCTAGGGTGTCCACATGCACTCACACGCAAGATAGTCCTATGATGTCAACAGTTGTCGTTGTCAGGCTCAGACTTCGTCGTCAAGTCTGAGCCGTCAAGGGTGTCCCGGACGCTATCATTTCACGTCCGGTTCTCAGCACTCACAGTCTAACAGTTCCACAATTTAAGACTAAGACACGGTCAAAAGCGCAAGTGGGTACACTTGCCTTCGGCGGCGAGTGTGTCGTCCGTCCAGGGCGTCTCGTCCAGTCGTCGCATTCGCGGTAGTCCGTCTGAAATAGTGTCACGACGACGGTGTCAGGTTGTGATTTCCATCAAATCCTATTTAGGTTCGTTTCTAGGTTATCGGGACTGCACTATTTGTCAAAGTCACAATTTGGTGTTCTTGTTCAGCCTAAATCGACCACTACCCTATATGCACAGAAAATTGTCCGATGGTCGATTTTCTATAGTGACAACATTTTACTGATGTGAAAAAGTAAATTTAATTGTAGTTGTCCAGTTTTAGTTTAGGGTTCAGTTTTGCTATGGTGTGGGTTTTACTACTCGTTAGGGAAACTAACCTTGTAATGTCGTCCAACAAGCGGAAGTCGGGTCTGAACGGAGAAACGTCGGCGTCGTCTGGAACTCCTCGGCCGCAGGTAGCGCAACGAGGTACCTCTGGACAGTGGGGTGGTGACGTGAATTCAGTGAGCTAATCAGCGATCTCCTTCCCGTTGCGAGTAGCGCAACGGTTCTTCACGATAACGGCGACGTCGGCTAAAAGTACGTGCGTGCGGCAATGCACGTGAACTCCGAGAGTCCAAGGAGGCTGTTGGTAGATGAAGTGGGACCAAAGAAAGATGCTCGGCCCGGTGGATGGCCGACGGCGTGAGCGCACGTCAGTGGGCGGCCGTGAGAAGCCGGGGAGGACAGATTCGCGCCACGTCCGTTGTCCCGCGTCTCAGTGAAATTTCAGAGATGAACAGCGTAAACGGGAATTTGCAGTGGGTAACGGACTTCAAGACGAAGCCAACGGTAGTGGATTTGTCTCCGGGGGTGGTCGGAGGTGGCCGTGCGCGGGCGGCGAAGTTCAGCTTCCAGATCTGTGAAAAACAGCGGATGCGACGTGTTCCGACGAGGATTCCGAGAGCTACAGGTGGGCTATGAGCGTGAGGAAAATTGCAGTTGGTAGGTGGTTTTGATAGGAATCCAACGGCAGTAGGGTGGTCGTCGTAGGTGGCCGGATAGCCGGTGGGCGTGAGTTTTTCCAGCGGTGGCGCAGATCTGTAAAACTGTCGTTTGGGGTGTGTTTGAAAGCGTTTTGAGGGAGATAGAGATGAGGGAAGAGGGTAAGGGGAGGTGGAGATGATTGGTGGGTCAAAGGAGAGTTTGACGGTGGTGGAGTTCATCGGAGGGGGTGGCCAGAGTGGCGGCGGCGGCCGTTTTCCGACGGGCACGCACAGCAGGCCTGTGCACAGAATTTCGGCCAAAATCTTGGTTTAATGGTGTTTTTGGAGCTTGGAGAGGTGGAGATAGGAGAGGGAAAGGTTGAGGGGTTGTGTGGGGAGGAGAGGGTGGCCGGAGGGTGGCCGGAGGCGGCGACGGCCGGCCGGAAAAGCCGGGTGCGGCTGCGTTTACACCGGCGGCCTGGGTTGTGCTTTTTAGGGGGTTGTGATGGGTTCTTGAGGATGTTTTGAGGAGGGGAGAGAGGAGGTGGAAGGAGGAGAAGTAGAGGGAGATGGCCGGAGCTCCGACGAGGGTGGCCGGATGCTACGCACGGCCAAGGGTGAAGGAGAATGGCGGCTGCGAATTTCTTTAGCCCTAGGGGTAGGTTACGCATGGTGAGGTTTTAAAGTGATAACTATATGCTAAATGGCTATAGGATATAGATTAATTGGGGGAGAGAGATAGAGATAGGGTGAGTGGACTTAGGGAAAAGGTAAGGTGCAAATAGTGGCTGAATTCATATCCCATGATACGTATGAGACAATTGAGGGTTTTGATTAAATTTGAATTTCAAAAAGATTAGGTGCTAATCAACGGTCGAGACTTCCCCGAGCGATATCTCTCAACCCGTGCGTCAGAAAAATAATCCGAAAATACCGGGGCGATCGTGGAGACGAGACTGTAACGACTGGTTTTTGTATGATTGGATTATCAGTGTGTTTTTCTTGTGATGGTGGGTTCTCTCCTTGTGTGGTTTCCATTTCCATAGTTCTCGCTTTCATTCATCTCGTTGAGATTTCCTAGCTTTCGTTTTCATTCCTTTTGATGTGATCTTCTAGGTTCTTCCTTAGAATCATTGAACTTGGAGTAAGTCACTCGTGACGAGCTTCATATCGATCATATCTTAGAGTGTAAATCGATCCTAGAAGCCATAGAAATCTTCCCGAAGCTTCGCGCTTCGAATCGGCACTTTTCGTGCACGTTAGTTGGTTCAAGAAGGAGAACCAACCGACTAGATCTCAATCTAGTCGGTCGGCAATCCTTAATGGACCGACTAGTGGGCTTTGATTATAATTCAGGAGTTACTGTTTATCTTTAGTCGGTCTAAGAACATCTTTCGACCGACTAGATGCTAAACTAGTCGGTCAGGAATCCTTCTCAGACCGACTAACTCTCATTTCCATGATCTCTCTCAGAATTCAGCATTTAGTCGGTCAATGAACACTCACCAACCGACTAGTTCTCAAACTAGTCGGTTGACAAGCCTTCACAGACCGACTAACTCATAGTCCAGTTTTCCTGAGCGAGCTACTGTTTACTCTTAGTCGGTCTGCATTGATCAACCGACCGACAAGTTCCCAAACTAGTCGGTCACCAATCCTTCTTTGACCGACTAATCAGCCCAGGAAACCCTAGTTTGCCCTAGCTGCCACACGATTTTCTATATAAACCCCTAATCGTTTTCTTCTCTTCCCTCTCTTCTCCTGAACCTCCTCCTTCCCCAAATCATCCCCCTTCATCCCCAAACCCTTCCTCCTTCATCCCAAGCTCATCCATCATCATCCAAACCCTCATTTCACATATCCTACCTCTCATCTTCCTCAATCTTTCATCAATCCCCCAAAATCCACATCAAACCCCATTTCTCCAGGTTTTCCCTCATTTCCAGATCTGAGCCGGATCGTTCTTCCGTCGCCATAGTTCTCGGCGTCGTTCCTCCGCTTCTTCACGGGTAGTATTCTTCCTTTAATAATCTCATAACCCACACTTGATATTTGTGAAACCCTAGTAATAATGGATGTTATTTGATGATTGTTTCTCCATGACAGCGATTCCCTTCCCCGTAGATTAGCGCTTGTGGGACGAACCTTCGCGATCGTCTTCCTCGGTGCTAGGCAAGTGAAACTTGCAACTCTTGAATTGGGCCATGTCTTAGGCCATTTCCCTTGCTTTAGCGTAAAAGAGACTAGACGGTGAAAGGATAGCCGTCTAGACGCCCTTGACCTAGCTTGACAACGAAGCTTGGTCCGTCACCCTCATCATGCTTGTATGTCACATTTACTTTAAATTAACGGTACGCGAATATGTTCATGTCATTGCATTTTGCCTGTCACGTTTAAATACAATTAACGGTACGCAATTATCTGTTCCTTGCATTGCATATTGATTTGTCATCGTGATTGTGTAGCACATGCTACAATACAATTATTTTCCTGGCTCGTGTTCCAGAAGCGAGCCCTGTAGTTGGAAACCCCAACGCTCGACACATATGGGTGGGGTAAGAGATAAGCGGCCACCTGAGCCCCGAGTTGGCCTGATCCGCCACTCCGGCCAGCAGGCGAAATCTCTAGTGTTCAAGTGATTAATAGTGATAGAGATAAGCGGCCTGAGCCACGAGCTAGCCAGCAGGTGGACTCTCTATGCACTAAGTGATAAACAGTGATAAGTGATTAGTGAATTGGTAGCTTTCGCCACATCGTGCATGCTTGTCTCTCTTTTAAACTGCCGCATCAAACTAAACTGTCATGTCATTGCTTAATATTATAAGTGCTAGGTTGCTAGTTTACCTTCCTTTCAGTTTCCTTGCACAAGTCTTTCCAGACTTGCTGACATGTGCCCCTCTCTCTTTTGGGTGTCACATGTTAGACCCAGAGCGAGAGCTTTGTTGCAGGGGATATGGTGTTGCTGATGCTGATGTTTGCTATGGTGGTGAGTGGACACCAGGGGCCTGTCTTGGAGACCGCTCGTGTTCACTTCTTTGTTTAGGTTTGCTGTTAGTTGTTGGTGCGTGGCACCCTTGTATGTATGTTATACTTTGTTGGCCATGTTTGGGCCTTAGACTCTTTCTTTTAGCCTGGTGGCTTTTCTGTGATATTGTAATTTATTTATGGATATTCAGAGATTCAATAAATTGCTTATTGTCTCATTTTCTTATTGTTATCTTTGTTTCGTATCGCATTTGCAAGGACTTGCCATAATAAGTGTTTTTATACGCTTATCAGACTTGGAGCTTCACAGCTTCAAGTTTATGCGGACCTTCTCACGTCTCGCCTCCACATTTTTAGGAAGCAGTGCGTGACAGGTTTTATTGGTGGCCCATGCAGGTCCATTTGCAAATGCGAACTATCGGAACAACGATAATAATTAAAGAATGTCCATTAAACGAATTAGAACATCCAAATTATAAGCCCGGAGTCTAGGTTTTTAGCGTCCCTATGTCTTAGGTGGCTAATAGACGTGTTAGAGCACCTGTCCCAGCTTGATAGGAAATCCATTAGGTCAGGACTATAGTGAGACTTAGTTAGAAGTTTGTGCTTGCTAGTTAGAGGCCTCTGATTGTTTGTTAGACTCCATGCTAGTGATTGATATGATAGTCTTAAGAGTTACCTTAGTGGTTCCTGTCTAGCTCCGACCAAGATAGACTCCTAGGATTTCTTTAGCCGTTCGCTTGGGTTCATCGATTTCGGGCCCAACAGAACATGATCTTAATTCCCTTAAAACCTTCCTGAGATCTATATATTCTAACCCATTAGAAGCTTTAGTGTTAAGGTTCCCTTGGCCTTTAGTTAACCCGATGATTAGAACCCCCCCTGATTCAATCTTTCCTGGTCACTACACTTTGGTGTTACTGACCGTAGATCTTCATCATGGTTTTCTTGCATCATGATTTAGGCGCATTCAATTCACATAAACCACTTCCCTTGTCCTCAATTCACATGACCACCTCATTACAAGTATCCTTGATCTTTCAAATGTTTTCCGTTGCAAATCTTGATTCTTCCAAAGTTATTTTCGAATGCTTTCCTTATTTGAAGTTGTTGGATCTGGATCCTAGCCTAGAGGGGGGTGAATAGGCTAATAAAAAATTCTCGTGCAACCCACGAGAAATCACACGCAGTTAAAAGCACAACCAGAGTAATGAAAAGCAGACACAGTGTACACAGCAGATTTACCCTGGTTCGGTCGTCCCAACGACCTACTCCAGCCCCCAAAGCTAATACTAGATTGAGTAGTGCAATAGGTACAAAGTCACAAGTTAGAGCACACTCAGAGCACCCTCTACGTCTCTACACTCGCCGGACTCTCAGTACCCCACACACAGTGTTTCCTCTCACTATCAATCCTAGCAAAGCTTTCTACCAGCTAGTCCCAAACTAGCTGGGTCCCACTTGTCTAGTCCCAACTAGACAAGTCCCAAAATAGTCACCAAAAACAGGTAAAAGTTTCCCCTACGAAGATCTAACACAACTACACAAAATAATAAAGAGCAGAGTTTAGGAGGCTCAGTTCGTGTAGCAGTGATGTCTTCGTCAATCAACACGGGCCAGAACTCGTCTGGCTAGTAGTCGTCTCGTTTCGTCACCTCAGCACCTTGGATGTCACGTTTATCAAAGCTCTAGTGTGCACTGTCCCTCTGATAAATGGAGTGGGCCGCAACCTGTATTATCTCCTTCCCTTTCCTTAATTGTATTCCTCTCAGATTTCGCCTTGTAAGGGTTCCTCAAAGATTTCGGCTTGGGTTAAAGAATTTCGGCCTCATGCTTCTCAGTTTGTGCCTACAAGCAAATCAATGAATTGCTTCTAAACTTTCACCCTGATTGGATTTTTGGCCGGCCTAGGCTGTTTCGTTTTTGTTGCCTGAAGGAACAATTTGTACTCCTTTTGATAAGCCCCTTCCCAAGCCCACGTGATGATGGCCTTGGGGTTTATTTGATGACAGGCACTTGGACTTTTTTTTGGCACCTCTCTTTTGAAGCCTGCAAAGGATAAAACACAGAATAAAAACAAAGCCTAGTTAATTAAAACAAGGAAGAGTTATTTGTTCCCATTGAAACTTGTGTAAAACTTTTGAAACTTGTTCCCTTCAAAGTTTTGTGCAGCTACTGTGATTTTCGTTGCCCTGCTGCTCTCAAAAAAAAAGATTTGGCTCTCAGAGAAATAGGCAGAGGCTCCTCGATGCGTGTGCCCCTCTCTCTAAAAATTTTGTGCACTGAACAAACTAAGGCCGGCTCCTCCAACATTTTTACGTGCCCCTCAAGAGAATTGAGTTGCTCTGGTGCTCCTGTGATTTATAAACATAAAGAGACAGGTCAGCAGCTTAATAAAAACAATCACAGAGCTTTGATAATGGCCTGGAGATTGGATTCATGTTTATTAAAAACAATTTGATCTTTTGGCTCTCCACAAAAATAAATACGGCTGCTCCTCCAAAAAAACAATGCTCTGAGATTTGATTCAATGAGAACAAGAGAACAAATCGGCCTGGGTTTGCAAAACAAGTGCTGTGCTTTTTGGCTAGTCCCCCTTTTTGATTGGAAGATGAAAAGTAGACAGGCTCCTCTAAAGATCTCTTTTTGTGTGTAATGCCTTTTGGTGTTTGAAGAGATCTTGGGGGTTGATTTTGTGTACGGGATTGCCTGCACAAACAAATATCCCAATTAGTGGAGAAACCAAGAATCAAAAGCAAGATAACATTAAGAATAACTATTATTGAAAAAACAAGTTGTAAAGAAAAAAAAACTTCAAGTTGCAGGCTTCCCTTTTAATTTGCGTGCGCCTCTTGATCTGTTGCAATGTTGGGAATTGTGAGGGAGTTGAGAAATTTCGAACTGGCCTTGTGAACGCAAGGGTACAGCATAATTTTTTGGATCATTAATTTCGGCCTCTCCCCTTTTTATATTGGCCGCAACCTCCTCTCCTTTTATTTTTTTTGCTTCGGCTCCCTTGAAAATTGTGTTTTAGCCGTGCTCTCTTAGGGTTGCTTTGAGGATGGTTTATATAGGATTAGGAGGGAATCAATAATGATCAAAGAGAATCCCTAGAGTTAAGGGATGGAAAATTTGTATTGGGATTGAATTGAAGTTTGAATAGGAAATGGGTTGCAACAAATCTCCCTAATTGATTTGACCAAATCTCAAATAGATTTCATCTCCCATTATATTGACCAAGTCAAACTTCTTTGTGCACACACTCCCTTTTTCTCCCAATATGCTATACAAATAGCAATTCCGCCAAATAGTGAAAGTATATTGTTTTGCCAAGCCTGAAACATACTGAGCACACACATTAGATATACCGACGCGTTTGTCATCATCAAACTAAGATCATAGATCGTTGCTCCCAACAATCTCCCCCTTTTGGTGATGACAAACCCACAAAAGATTTAATCAATAGAAAAGAGTGTGTGAAGTGTGTTGAAAGGTGTAATGCAGTATGAATCATGAGATGAATATTCATGCACTACAACATGGCATGCACAGACTAACAACAAATACAATAGCATGCTCCCCATGCTCCCCCTTCAACAAGTATTCAAGTATATTCCCATGCTCCCCCTAAAACAAGTATTCAAGTATATTCCCATGCTCCCCCTAAAACAAATAATACCGACATCAAGTCAAATCTTGGTTTTCTTTCTCCCCCTTTGTAATCACCAAAAAGTGGATTAATGAAGTCACAAATATATTCCATGCAAAAATAAGTCATTATTAGATGTAGCGTGCAATTTACATGAGTTTTCCAAGGAATAGACAATTCAAGCTCATGGAATTTCATAACAAGACTTCTCCACCTTTGTGTAAGTGTAGTGATATAAACAATAAAGTACTAAGGGAGATTCAATTTTAGAACAATCAACCAAATCAATCCGCATTTTCCAATTTTTCATGAATATCATTAGGATTGATTTTCCCACCTCATCAAAGATGAGTTCAAGTTACCGAATCCCAAAACATGGCCTAAAAGGACTTTTAAATGTGGGATGGCATTGCTTGACGAGTTATATACACCAACGCTAATGATTACCCATGTAGCACAAGTTGGATACTCGTGGGTTGTGTATTAGCCATGAAGTGTATCCATTTTTCATACGGAGCAAATATCGTTTTTTTTCAATTCTTTTGTGCTCAATTTTAATTCATGGCTACACATCATATCCCTTAGAAATTTCAGAAATTAATCATTCCTACATTCACTTTCCATTATTCTTCAAAAGAATCTCCAAAAGCACTAAAAAGTCAAATATCGTGAAAGTGCAAATGTAGGTGTAGAAGTCAAGTTTGAAACTTATGAGACATGTCATGGCTACTAAAAAGAATAACATCATGTTCATGTAGCTACAACAATAATGAATTGACTTCTACAAGGGATACAATTGATCATTCATACAATACCACTTAAGAGATTCATAAGTGGAGAATCAATAAGCACAATTTTTTTTTTATTTTTGATTTTTTTTTTGATTTTTTTTTTCAGAAATAAAAACATTAAAAAAAAATCATCCATGCAAGCACACAAAACAAAATAAGTCAAGCACACACAAGAGATCTATGAAGGTATGCAATGAAGTGCAAAGAGTGATAGAAAATTATACCTTCTCGTCGCTATTTGATGTAGGAGCTAAAAGAATGAGACATTGAATTTATCGCTCCTCGCCAAAACTCCATCACACCTACATGAAAGGTGTTAAGTGTGACCTTGGAATCCAACAAGGTCCACTAGTGTTAGCCAATATTGTTTTAGGAACCCACACTTGTTTAAACTTGATTTTAGTGTTCCTAAATTTACAATAGTATGAAGTATGGCCTACACTATCACAAGTAAAGCACTTTGCATATAAGTTCTTCGCAATAGACGGTGCATTGTGGAATTTCTTGAATTTTTTCTTTTCAACGTTTTTCAGACCAAAACCAAGTCCTCTTCTATTATTGCCATATAATTGATTCTCTAAAATAGTGTCCAACGATTGTTTTCCCGTAGAGAATTTCTTAATGGCCAATTCAAGATTAGAGACTTTGGTTTTCAACAATTTATTTTCTTCCACAAGCAATGTACATTTACTTATAAAAGCTCTCTTGTTTTCCTCTTCCTTCTTTTCAAATTCAAACATTTTTCTTTTAAAATCATTATCCAACATGCAGAATTTATCATTAAGCTCTCTAATAACATAGTCTTTTTCAGTTTCGAGCTTAATCAAATCAAGTTTAAGCATGCTAATATTATTCATCAAGGAAGGGCAAGAGAGACAAGGTGCTTCATCATTAAAACTGGATTTTTCCTTTTTCAGAATATCAATAGTAGAGTCACGTGCAACAATATCAATTTTGAGTTTTTCAATCTCTTTAGACATTTCATATTCAGATTGTTGCATTTCAAAGTTCTCATTTTGATAATCATCTATAGTGGATTCAAGCTCTACTATTTTATCTTGCATTTCTTTACAAAGAGTAAGGAGTTCAGTTTTACTACCAGAAGTTACCTCATTGTGTATTCCCATCAATGCCATGCATGAATGGGCTTCGTGTTCCTCCTCCTCGCTCTCAGCTTCGCTATCCATGTCCCAAGTAAGCACCTTGGATTTTCCCTTTTCTTTAGCTACCTGAGCTGGCTCATGTGGGCAATCCCTCATTCGATGTCCTCTTTTCTTGCATTTAAACCAAGTCATTCTATTAGTAGTATTCTGATCATAATTTTGCTTAGAAGACTGAAAAAAAGTTAGAGCGATTAAACCTGGGTGCCATTTCTGCTCTTCCTTGCTTGGTCTGGACAAACTTTCTGAAATTTCTGACCATTAGCGCTATTTCATCATCTTCTTCTTCACTTTCGTCAGCTTTCAGAGCAAGTGGCTTGGTAGCTTTCTCCTTTTCCTCGGGTTTCTCCCTTTCATCAATATTTTGCAATTCTAGCTCGTGTGACATTAAATTACCTATTAAGTCCTCCACCCTCATCTGTGACAGATCTTTCGCTTCTTGGATGGCAGTGACTTTAGGCCTGAAAGAGCTTGGCAGAGCTCTTAATATCTTCCTCACCTGCTCAAGGCTAGAATATGGCTTACCGAGCGAACTAGACTTGTAGACAATGTTGGTGAACCTCGCAAACATTTCTGATATCGTCTCTGATGGTAGCATGCGAAATCCCTCATATTCCGTGCTCAGAAGTGCAAGTCTAGACTCCTTCACCTGTGACGTTCCCTCGTGCGTCACCTCCAAAGTATGCCATATTTCCTGCGCAGTTAGACAATGTGAGATACGATTGAATTCAGATTTATCTAATGCACAAATAAGAGCATTCATAGCTTTTGCATTAAGAGAATAAAGCTTCCAATCACTATCATCCCACTTATCATCAGGTTTAGGCATTTCAGTATTTTCAATTTTAATAACAGGTGATTTATATCCTTTTTCAACAATTTGCCAAGCTTTATAATCAATAGAAATAAGATAGATTTTCATGCGATTTTTCCAGTAAGCATAATCTCCTCCATTAAACCTAGGTGGTCGGGAAATAGACTGACCCTCCGCAAAATCACTGTCAATGTGGTCCATGGTCAAACTAGGCTAGATCAACTAAACTGGCTCTGATACCACTTGTTGGATCTGGATCCTAGCCTAGAGGCGGGGTGAATAGGCTAATAAAAAATTCTCGTGCAACCCATGAGAAATCACACGCAGTTAAAAGCACAACCAGAGTAATGAAAAGCAGACACAGAGTACACAGCAGATTTACCCTGGTTCGGTCGTCCCAACGACCTACTCCAGCCCCCAAAGCTAATACTAGATTGAGTAGTGCAATCAGTACAAAGTCACAAGTTAGAGCACGCTCAGAGCACCCTCTACGTCTCTACACTCGCCGGACTCTCAGTACCCCACACACAGTGTTTCCTCTCACTATCAATCCTAGCAAAGCTTTCTACCAGCTAGTCCCAAACTAGCTGGGTCCCACTTGTCTAGTCCCAACTAGACAAGTCCCAAAATAGTCATCAAAAACAGGTAAAAGTTTCCCCTACGAAGATCTAACACAACTACACAAAATAATAAAGAGCAGAGTTTAGGAGGCTCAGTTCGTGTAGCAGTGATGTCTTCGTCAATCAACACGGGCCAGAACTCGTCTGGCTAGTAGTCGTCTCGTTTCGTCACCTCAGCACCTTGGATGTCACGTCTATCAAAGCTCTAGTGTGCACTGTCCCTCTGATAAATGGAGTGGGCCGCAACCTGTATTATCTCCTTCCCTTTCCTTAATTGTATTCCTCTCAGATTTCGCCTTGTAAGGGTTCCTCAAAGATTTCGGCTTGGGTTAAAGAATTTCGGCCTCATGCTTCTCAGTTTGTGCCTACAAGCAAATCAATGAATTGCTTCTGAACTTTCACCCTGATTGGATTTTTGGCCGGCCTAGGCTGTTTCGTTTTTGTTACCTGAAGGAACAATTTGTACTCCTTTTGATAAGCCCCTTCCCAAGCCCACGTGATGATGGCCTTGGGGTTTATTTGATGACAGGCACTTGGACTTTTTTTGGCACCTCTCTTTTGAAGCCTGCAAAGGATAAAACACAGAATAAAAACAAAGCCTAGTTAATTAAAACAAGGAAGAGTTATTTGTTCCCATTGAAACTTGTGTAAAACTTTTGAAACTTGTTCCCTTCAAAGTTTTGTGCAGCTACTGTTATTTTCGTTGCCCTGCTGCTCTCAAAAAAAAGATTTGGCTCTCAGAGAAATAGGCAGAGGCTCCTCGATGCGTGCGCCCCTCTCTCTAAAAATTTTGTGCACTGAACAAACCAAGGCCGGCTCCTCCAACATTTTTACGTGCTCCTCAAGAGAATTGAGTTGCTCTGGTGCTCCTGTGATTTATAAACATAAAGAGACAGGTCAGCAGCTTAATAAAAACAATCACAGAGCTTTGATAATGGCCTGGAGATTGGATTCATGTTTATTAAAAACGATTTGATCTTTTGGCTCTCCACAAAAATAAATACGGCTGCTCCTCCAAAAAAACAATGCTCTGAGATTTGATTCAATGAGAACAAGAGAACAAATCGGCCTGGGTTTGCAAAACAAGTGATGTGCTTTTTGGCTAGTCCCCTTTTTGATTGGAAGATGAAAAGTAGACAGGCTCCTCTAAAGATCTCTTTTTGTGTGTAATGCCTTTTGGTGTTTGAAGAGATCTTGGGGGTTGATTTTGTGTACGAGATTGCCTGCACAAACAAATATCCCAATTAGTGGAGAAACCAAGAATCAAAAGCAAGATAACATTAAGAATAATTATTACTGAAAAAACAAGTTGTAAAGAAAAAAAACTTCAAGTTGCAGGCTTCCCTTTTAATTTGCGTGCGCCTCTTGATCTGTTGCAATGTTGGGAATTGTGAGGGAGTTGAGAAATTTCGAACTGGCCTTGTGAACGCAAGGGTACAACATAATTTTTTGGATCATTAATTTCGGCCTCTCCCCTTTTTATATTGGCCGCAACCTCCTCTCCTTTTATTTTTTTTGCTTCGGCTCCCTTGAAAATTGTGTTTTAGCCGTGCTCTCTTAGGGTTGCTTTGAGGATGGTTTATATAGGATTAGGAGGGAATCAATAATGATCAAAGAGAATCCCTAGAGTTAAGGGATGGAAAATTTGTATTGGGATTGAATTGAAGTTTGAATAGGAAATGGGTTGCAACAAATCTCCCTAATTGATTTGACCAAATCTCAAATAGATTTCATCTCCCATTATATTGACCAAGTCAAACTTCTTTGTGCACACACTCCCTTTTTCTCCCAATATGCTATACGAATAGCAATTCCGCCAAATAGTGAAAGTATATTGTTTTGCCAAGCCTGAAACATACTGAGCACACACATTAGATATACCGACACGTTTGTCATCATCAAACTAAGATCCTAGATCGTTGCTCCCAACAGAAGTTTCACTCAATTTAAATTTTGTTCTAAACTTCTTTAAATATGTCTCCCTAAAATTTCGATGGAGTTAAAAGTCGTTCTTGAATTTTGAAGACCTTTGGTCGTAAATTTTAAAATTACTATCTTGTACTATTTCTTCTAACAATGTATCTTTCCCATTTCGATTTTTAAACTTTATTACTATCCTGATGGTTCGATATACCGTCCTTTTTCCTAACTAAAAAAATTTATTTTAACCACTTATCTTACATACCTTTAGGGAAATTTTTCCAAACTAAATGGACTTCAACTAATTTTTGTATATATCAATTATAGGTTCGTCGTACTCGTACTTCAAAAGTTTTTATACCAACACGTTCTTTTGGCGAATCCTTATTTCCCTAAAAGTATCTTCGATCTTCTTCTTTCGTTAAGTTTAAATTTGTTCGAAACACTTTTGATATATGTAAGGTTTCATGCTCATTCACCGACTTAAATTATTTATGTTTTTAAATATCGAAACTTGTGTTGAGATTTTTAGATTAGAAGTTTATAATATTTTCAGCATATGCTTTCGTATCGATATGAATGTCTTGTCCCTTTTCATATACCAATTTCATTCTGAACCGTATTTCTATTTTCCTAACTCGATTCATAATTTCTTTTCTTACTTGTGCCATTAAAAATTCTATTCGAAAACACCTCGTGCTTACTCTTAATAAACTTTTCAAGTCGATTTTATGCTCAACATTTTCCATATTTCAGACTTTTGTAATAAAAAAAAATAAAAAAAATTTACTATTTCGAAATCATTCCTAACTTAGACCCTTCATAAAACGGTTTAAAAGTTTTAATACTAACTCGATGAGTTTAAATATCCTTTTCTCTTTCCATACTACTAAGATATTATCTTTCCATTCACCATACACACTTTTAAGATAATTTCTAAAATATGACTTCAATTATTTTTATATATCGGTACCACGTTCGTTTTGCTCGTACTTTAAGATCTTGTATAAATCCGTTGTTTGGCAAATCCGGGTCCCTCTAAAAAGTATTTTAAATGTTATTTATTTGGAATTTCTCTTCAGTTTTAAAACTTGTAAGCTTTTAGCATGGGCCTAAATTTTCACACTATAGTTGATCGGATTTCATTCTTTGAATTTCGAAATTTTGTCGAAATATTGTATTAAGCTACTGCCGTACAATATTTTCGAACTTCTCCGTTGCAAATCTTGAACCTTCTGAAAGTATCTTTTCGACTTTCTGATTCCTAAGTTTAAATTTGTTCGAACTTCAATATATATACTTTTACCTCATACCCTTTCGTTGACTTAAATTTTTTTTTGAATTTCGAAAGTTTTAACGAGATTTGATTACTTTTTTATAACGTTTTTCCAGCCTTTAGTTTCATACCTATTTAAATATCTCGTCCCTTTTCATATATCAATTTAAATTCTGAGCTTACTAATTTTTCCCAAATTCGTTTTATAAAGTTTTTCCTTTCTTATTTATGTTGTTCAAATGATTCATCACGCTCCCTTAATATACCTTCCAAGTCACACATGATTTCAGCTTTCAACAAACCAAGGATATGTTCAACATTTTCTCTATTTCAATTTTTGGAAAATTATGTTTTCGTAACCATTTTCTGATCTGGACCTTCCGTATTTTGGTTTTAAAAGCTTATTACGAATTTTCATAAACATACTACTAAGTTTTCCGTTCACCATACATGCTTTTAGAAAATTTCTAAACTAAATCGAATTTCGAATATTTTTATATCCGTGCTAGGCTCATTAGCTCGTATGTTAAGAGCTTTGTGTAAAACAGTCTCTTTTTGGCAAATCCTGATTCCTCTAAAAGTAGTTTCAATATTGATTACTTTAAATTTTCCCTGGCTTAAGGATTTTGAAAGCATTCAACCTGAGTTTAAATTTTTCAATTAATTTCATTTCATTTCAAACCTTGCAAACGTTATTAAGTTACTACTGTGTAATATTTTCTAAACTACGACCTCAAGATTCATGTAAATGATTTACTTCCTTTTTAATGACTTTATGTAAGCCAATAAACCGTTTCCTCCTATTATGTATATTCGACTCAAACTTATTTCAACCAATTTGTTTTATCGACCTCTAAATATTTTTATACGAAAAGGGACTCCAACTTTTGAAGTATAACGGTTTTCAAACTTTTCGTATTTTAGAATATGTTAATTACACTATTTTCTATGTGTCCTAATGGAGCATCATTACATCATTACACGACCGTTTTCAAGCTTTTCGATCCTTCTATTCGTTACGCTTTTGATTTCAATTTCTTTCCTATTGTCTAGCCCATAGAGCTTGTCGTTGCCTGTGTCAACCTTGTTATGGTTTGGTGGGCCCATTAGTTAAGTGGTTATGTCGTCGTAGTGTTGATTTCGTGGTGTGTATATAGTGGTATGGGTGTTGGCATTTGTATGTTGTGTGTAGTTAATTTTCTGCTTGAGTATGATGTGATATACATATGATAACAGAATGATAATTTTGATTGGTACTACTTGTTTTATGAGATGTCGTATGCGTGTATATCAGGAGGTATACCCGACTATTGCATCTCTTAAACTTGTATGTAGTTGATGTGTTGTTATGGTAATTATAAATGGATGGATATGGTGTGAAAATATGTGATACGTGGATGTGTATGCCTTGGAGTTGTATTGGTATGTGTATGGATACTGTGTTACGCATATAAATGCCCTGCTATGATTTGAGTCTCACTCAAGCTTGAGTGGGTATACTCTATGTACCTTGGTATAATTGTATGTGGTGATGAATAGTGATGGATGATGTATGTATGGTGTTTGGGTTGTTTGTGCTTGGTTGTGTTACGCACACGATTGTGGGTGGCTATACCAATATATAGTTATAGGACTATATGTGAGGTGAAAATAGGGTGAAATATTTGCATGTATTTGAATGACTAAATAAATGTGAAATTATTTTCAAATAAGATAGGCTTGGTTATTTTCTTATAGTAAGTAATAAGTGTTTATTGTTGTATAAATATATTGACTATATATATGTGATTGAAATACGTGTATGAAATTGATTGACTATAATAAGTATGAGTGCACTATGTGCGTGAAAATATGTGTGTAGTGGTAGTAATATTTGTTTTCTAGTGCATATATATAAGCACTCGAAATGAAAGTACTTGGTTGAATTTATGATGTGATATTGGTTGAGGGTAGTTACCAAAGCGACTATATATATGTTAGGAAGTCCGAGGACGGACTTTATTCTAAGGTGGGTAGGATGTAACGACTGGTTTTTGTATGATTGGATTATCAGTGTGTTTTGCTTGTGATGGTGGGTTCTCTCCTTGTGTGGTTTCCATTTCCATAGTTCTCGCTTTCATTCATCTCGTTGAGATTTCATAGCTTTCGTTTTCATTCCTTTTGATGTGATCTTCTAGGTTCTTCCTTAGAATCATTGAACTCGGAGTAAGTCACTCGTGACGAGCTTCATATCGATCATATCTTAGAGTGTAAATCGATCCTAGAAGCCATAGAAATCTTCCCGAAGCTTCGCGCTTCGAATCGGCACTTTTCGTGCACGTTAGTTGGTTCAAGAAGGAGAACCAACCGACTAGATCTCAATCTAGTCGGTCGGCAATCCTTAATGGACCGACTAGTGGGCTTTGATTATAATTCAGGAGTTACTGTTTATCTTTAGTCGGTCTAAGAACATCTTTCGACCGACTAGATGGTAAACTAGTCGGTCAGGAATCCTTCTCAGACCGACTAACTCTCATTTCCATGATCTCTCTCAGAATTCAGCCTTTAGTCGGTCAATGAACACTCACCGACCGACTAGTTCTCAAACTAGTCGGTTGACAAGCCTTCACAGACCGACTAACTCATAGTCCAGTTTTCCTGATTGAGCTACTGTTTACTCTTAGTCCGTCTGCGTTGATCTACCGACCGACTAGTTCCCAAACTAGTCGGTCACCAATCCTTCTTTGACCGACTAATCAGCCCAGGAAACCCTAGTTTGCCCTAGCCGCCACACGATTTTCTATATAAACCCCCAATCGTTTTCTTCTCTTCCCTCTCTTCTCCTGAACCTCCTCCTTCCCCAAATCACACCCCTTCATCCCAAGCTCATCCATCATCATCCAAACCCTCATTTCACATATCCTACCTCGCATCTTCCTCAATCTTTCATCAAACCCCCAAAAACCACATCAAACCCCATTTCTCCAGGTTTTCCCTCATTTCCAGATCTGAGCCGGATCGTTCTTCCGTCGCCATAGTTCTCGGCGTCGTTCCTCCGCTTCTTCACGGGTAGTATTCTTCCTTTAATAATCTCATAACCCACACTTGATATTTGTGAAACCCTAGTAATAATGGATGTTGTTTGATGATTGTTTCTCCATGACAGCGATTCCCTTCCCCGTAGATTAGCGCTTGTGGGACGAACCTTTGCGATCGTCTTCCTCGGTGCTAGGCAAGTGAAACTTGCAACTCTTGAATTGGGCCATGTCTTAGGCCATTTCCCTTGCTTTAGCGTAAAAGAGACTAGACGGTGAAAGGATAGCCGTCTAGACGCCCTTGACCTAGCTTGACAACGAAGCTTGGTCCGTCACCCTCATCATGCTTGTATGTCACATTTACTTTAAATTAACGGTACGCGAATATGTTCATGTCATTGCATTTTGCCTGTCACGTTTAAATACAATTAACGGTACGCAATTATCTGTTCCTTGCATTGCATATTGATTTGTCATCGTGATTGTGTAGCACATGCTACAATACAATTATTTTCCTGGCTCGTGTTCCAGAAGCGAGCCCTGTAGTTGGAAACCCCAACGCTCGACACATATGGGTGGGGTAAGAGATAAGCGGCCACCTGAGCCCCGAGTTGGCCTGATCCGCCACTCCGGCCAGCAGGCGAAATCTCTAGTGTTCAAGTGATTAATAGTGATAGAGATAAGCGGCCTGAGCCACGAGCTAGCCAGCAGGTGGACTCTCTATGCACTAAGTGATAAACAGTGATAAGTGATTAGTGAATTGGTAGCTTTCGCCACATCGTGCGTGCTTGTCTCTCTTTTAAACTGCCGCATCAAACTAAACTGTCATGTCATTGCTTAATATTATAAGTGCTAGGTTTCTAGTTTACCTTCCTTTCAGTTTCCTTGCACAAGTCTTTCCAGACTTGCTGACATGTGCCCCTCTCTCTTTTGGGTGTCACATGTTAGACCCAGAGCGAGAGCTTTGTTGCAGGGGATATGGTGTTGCTGATGCTGATGTTTGCTATGGTGGTGAGTGGACACTAGGGGCCTGTCTTGGAGACCGCTCGTGTTCACTTCTTTGTTTAGGTTTGCTGTTAGTTATTGATTCGTGGCACCCTTGTATGTATGTTATACTTTGTTGGCCATGTTTGGGCCTTAGACTCTTTCTTTTAGCCTGGTGGCTTTTCTGTGATATTGTAATTTATTTATGGATATTCAGAGATTCAATAAATTGCTTATTGTCTCATTTTCTTATTGTTATCTTTGTTTCGTATCGTATTTGCAAGGACTTGCCATAATAAGTGTTTTTATACGCTTATCAGACTTGGAGCTTCACAGCTTCAAGTTTGTGCGGACCTTCTCACGTCTCGCCTCCACATTTTTGGGAAGCGGGGCGTGACAGAGACGCACAGATCTACAGAGCCTGATCTTGCGTAACGCCTACCGAAATTTTACGTAAAATTGAAAACAGCGTTTTGAGTCAAATGACTAAAACGCCCCTATCGTTCAAAGTCGTTTTTGCGAGAAAACGAGCCATGAAACGAAGTTCCCAAAAATTACAATAAAATCCAACACACTGAAACGATTGCATTTGCATATCGCATCGCATATGCCGGAGCTCGGAAATAGCCAAATAAAATACGTGCACGATAAAACACGTGCGAGCAGAAAATTACAAACGGTCGGAAAGCGGCCGTTACAATAGTGACAAAATATGCAGATATATTTCATGATTTGGATGTCACATAATATGATATGAAATCTAAAGCCACGTCAGAAGAGACTATATAAAGGGAAACCATTTAAATCTCTTCTATTAGAAGGCGCCTAATATAGATTTTCATACATTCTTTGCATCCAATAAATGATCAGAGTCAGTATACCAAAATAATCTCAAACCTTTTTGACTACTGATCCTTGAACATGTAACCCTTTTGTTCTCCATAAATACCGTAAGACACACTTGGCTACTGATGGTCAACTCTTGAACTTAACAATCTGCCCAATACCCCTGTAATATATGGAATAACCAAATGCATATAAAACTGAGTATACTTTATACTCCCTATTGGTGAGATATAGGGAATCTTCTAAAATAGATTCTCGGGGCAATTAATGAGACTAAACTTGTCTCCCACAGAACTTAACATGCATTACCACATAGATATTATAAAAATTACAAGCTCCCACAGAACTTAAGATATATAACAACATTAAACATCATCTCAAAGCCGAACGAGGTGATCACTTAATGAAAGTTAATATATCATTAACGATATTAAATGCTCTACTAATGCCATTATAAACCTTATAGAGTCTTTCATGAAAACTGAATAGAAAGTCTCTTTACAATTAATGCATTCTTTTCCGTATAAAGTCTTTGAGTGACACACTTTAAATCTTTTCTTAATACACTTTTGAATTTCCTTTTGATTGTAAAAAAAATATTTACAATCAATAGGTTTCAAACCTTATGGCAAATGAGAAAAGATTTTAAGTATAATTCAAAGACTTTCTTAATTAATGCATTAATCCATTTTAGAGATGTAGAATTTTTATGACTTGATGTAAGTCGAATTTCCATCATCCTAATGTCAACAATAAACTTGTCATCTCTTTAATGGAGTTCCTGAATGGCAGTTAGTGCTTTAAGGTGCTAGAGTTTGTCCTTATGAACAATTTTCCGAATGGGAGGAATTGCAACATTATCTTGAATTTATTGTCTTGAACAATGTCCGGAATACCATCATGAACAATGCCACCAACACATGTGGGGATATAATCCTCTTCAAGAATAATGTCACTAACCAAATTCCCCCCCTCAAACTCAGCATCCTCAAATAGATGTGCATTTCCTAATTCGTAAACTACCTTAACAGTGGGATTATGTAAAATCATACAAAATAATATCAACTTTCAAACTATTCAACAAAACTAGAAAATCATTAGCATTATGTCACATTTCTTTATTAGGCTTATAAAGCCTTACCTTAGTTGGACATCTCCAAACATGCAAATGATTCATTTGTTGAAACATTATTAAGGATATATGATGCAGTCCAAAAAAATAACTGAAATCTAAATGGTTAATTCTTTCTTTATAACACATGTACATTAATGCAGGAATTCTATGAATGAAGCAACATTTCCAAATAAATGAAGATTATAATATACTTTTAAAGAACCAGAATAAACTAATTTTGAATCAAGAGACAACCAAATTTTCCATTCATAATTGAACACATATAACCAAATTTGTTCAAAATAGAAATGGAAATCCAAATTCCGTTGAAAACGGTACATAATAGTCTCATAAAATTCAAATAAAATCTAGCCTTTAAAAGAAATAATCTAAATTTAATTTACTTCTACTTTAACCATCTTGCCATTGCCCATATCGATGTATCTTTCACCATCATTTGGATCTTGGCATCTTAGGCAATCCTGCATAGACACAATGGTGTGGATGGTTATACCAGGATCATTCCATCACATGTCTATAAGTACCAAAGTTTGCTGGAAAAGAAATTAACTTAGAATTAAACCAAATTTCACAGCATACCTTTCTTATCTTTAGTGGTAGAGATCATATGAGCACTTTCTGTCTTCCTTGCTCAAGCCTGTTCTCTTCCTGGACACAGTGCGAGATGAGCTCATCCAGAGACCAACTCTCATCCTTCAGATTGTAGCTCATCTTAAACTGGTTGAACTGTGATTGAAGAGATATCAAAACAAAATGCCCTAGCAGAGCCTCAGAGAGGTCTGGCTGAAGTGCTTTCAACCTTGAAGGAGCATTAAACATCTTCAATATGTGCTCCCTAATGTTTCTCGTACCCTTATACCTCATTGAATTTAGAATTGTCAAGAGAGTACCAATTTCACCCCTTTCATTCTTGACAAATCTATTTTCAACATCAGAAAGGAATCCTTTAGCTGTAGTAATTTTATCTGAAATAGTGCCCCTGAGATTTTCTGGAATGGCATTCTTCATAAGCATTAGGCACATGCAATTTGATCTTTTCCACTCTTCCATCTCCCTCTGTGAAACAGAGGTACTCTCTTTAGTGAGTGGTGGAGAACTTTGAGTCCTGAATGCCAGATCAAGATCCATGACTCTGAGGATTATCAAAAGATTCTCCTTCCATGCCTTGAAGTTAGTACCATTAAGTATTGGAATAGATTTGAGGTTGTCTGAAAAATTTTCAGGAATAATAGCTGAAAAAGAGAACAAGAAAACAATGCAACATATTCATATGAGTATTATACAAAACAACACCAAATTCAAATTAATGCTATTCTCCCATCTCAAGACATCCCCCACTAATCCAATATTTATCTTTGTATAATCTATTGACTAGTCATTGACATCTTGTTGCAGCAATCAGACAATGACAATAATAACATGCCAAAAATAAAACTTCCTTTGGGCCGAATTAAATTTACATGCATTGATCTCACTAATCATTACCTTGTCTATTGCCACAGGTGCGCATGAAATGGTATATAATGATAATCTTCCTTTGGGCCGATTTAGCATTCTTACGAAAATCATAGGCAAATAAAATTCTTTTTATATTTATGAAATGAAATACAAAGCCCACTTTGGCGAGATGATGATTACACGAAGTCATTTCAAAAAATGTATACCTTTGCAAAATTTGAATCTATGTCGCAATTTAATACATGAATTTATACTTTAAGTGGAGATATTCAAGTCCACTTTTATTCAAAATCAAGTTTAAGGCAACCAAAATTTTCATACAAAAGTATGTATTGAACTTGTTATATTTCGAGATTAAAACTAATCTTCACAAGAAAACCCACTTTGGTGAGTTGATGATCTAATCATTCCATATTCGAAATATAAAATTAATTGTGCCAAAAAATTGAATTTGAAACTAAATTGTATTTAACAGAAAATGATTACACTAAGTGGAAATATATATAAGAACCTTTTATTCCACCCTTCTAATCATTTATATTGAGTTAAATAAAAGCCATAACTTCAACACTGTCACGACCCGCTTCCCTAAAATGGAGGCGAGACGTGAAAAGGTCCGCACGAGAGTGGAGCCGTGAAGCCCCAAACCCGATAAGCGTCAATAAAACATAAGCAGGTCCCTGTAACCACAACGGAGCAACAATAATAATAAAAGGAGAGACAGAAATAAAATTCTCATATCTCATAAATTGTCCAACATGAAAATAAGTCCAACATTCAGAAAAGCCACCAGGCTAAAAGAAAGAAAGAGTCAACATTCAGAAAAGCCATCAGGTTCAGCTCCTGCCTCCTCGCAGCGACCAGAACCTTCTGATAAGAGTCCAGATCGGAGGAAGACACAAAACTCTGGAGCTCCAAAGCAAGTCCCTGCAGGAACCTCTGAGCCCTCTCATCAGCATCCTGCACCATCTTCGGTGCGAACCGACTCAGCTTGGTGAACTCTTGGTGGTACAAGTCCACCGTCAAGCTCCCTTGCTTCAGATCAATAAAGCGCTACAGCATCTCCTTCCTGGCAGCCTTCGGAAAGAACTCCTCATCAAACCTGGACTTAAAGGTAGTCCAAGCTATCGGCTCCACCAACATCTTCTCTTCCGCATCCCACCAATTCCGAGCATTATCCTTGAGTTGCCTCTTCGCCAAATCAACCCATCCAGCCGGGGTGATCTTGGCCAACTTCAGATTGTCCTCGATGTTCCGAATCCACTCATCGGCAGCCAGAGGACCCTCAGACCCATCAAAATATGCGGGACCCAGCTCCCGAAATTGCTTCGCTCCCGGCTCAGAGCGAGGGGCATCCGGAAGAGCCCAGGCAGCTCGAGCAAGTAGAGCATTCTAGACTTGCAGGAGCACGCCCTGCTGCACTTGCATCATCTGGAGCATCATCCGCATCATCTCACCGCTGGTGGGTTCCCGCTCAGGCTCCTCATCATGAGGGAGCGCACCACTGCCCCCACCACGGGTGAATCGTCTTCCTGCCATCTAGTGACACAGAAACGAATCAGATTAGACTCATAGCTTATGACTCGGACGTCGAACTTAGTTTATTGGACATTCTAATATTATTATCGCTATTCCGATAATCGCAGTTACAGAAGGACATGCATGGGCCACCAACAAAACCTGTCACGACCCGCTTCCCTAAAATGGAGGCGAGACGTGAAAAGGTCCGCACGAGAGTGGAGCCGTGAAGCCCCAAACCCGATAAGCGTCAATAAAACATAAGCAGGTCCATGTAACCACAACGGAGCAACAATAATAATAAAAGGAGAGACAGAAATAAAATTCTCATATCTCATAAATTGTCCAACATGAAAATAAGTCCAACATCCAGAAAAGCCACCAGGTTAAAAGAAAGAGTCTAAAGGCCCAAAACAAGGCCAACAAAAGCAACAACATAACAAAGTATAGGTGCTACACACCGACAATGAAACATCAGTCTAAACAAAAGGAAAACACAACGAAGACACTAGGACTGGTCCCCAGTGTCCACGTACTCTCCGTCAAACACAAGCTCGGGCTCGGCGTCAGCAAACACCTCGTCCTCAACAAGGTACTCAGGCTCAGGATCTAACATGTGTCATCCAAAAGAGTAAAGGGGCACATGTCAGCAAGTCTAAAAGACTTGGGCAAGGAAACTGAAAGTAAGGCAACTAGCAACCTAGCAGTTTTAGTATGCATGACATGGCAGTTATAACATGAATGCAAAATCAAGACATGGCAAGACAATATGTACAAGAGAACAACTATCGGGACAAGACAAGAGTAGCCAAGCTACTAACAATCTCAATCAATTCACTAGTCACGTTTCACGTTGTTTGTAGATGTTTACGCCTTACAGCTGAATGATATAACATTCACGCTGATTGGCCGCTTAACACTACCCCAAAACCCAGAGTTTACGCCTTACCACTGCAGTTGCTGATCGGGCAGACTCCCAGTTGATTGGCCGCTTAACTCTTACCCCCAATACCCACAAGTAATCGAGCCAGGGTCCCCGCACACGAGCTCAGTAAATGAGCCGGGGTTGCCCCGCACATGAGCTCGCATTCTAGTTCACGATTCATAAACAATTGGCGTAGGGGTGCACCTAGCCGGAAACAAGCAATTCGGGCATTGGCTATCAACCAACACATGGCCCGCTTCTGGAACACGAGCCAGGAACACAAATATTGTAGCGAAGCTACGCATTCACGGAAAAACTTTAAGAATGCAATGACATGACAATTAATTTGCGTACCGTTAATAGGAATTAAACATGACATGGTAATTGTGCAATATGATATATGTCGGAACTAGCTTCGTTGTCAAGCAAGTTCCCCAATTTGCGCCTAGGCGAGTATCATTTCGTCGCCTAGCCTCTTTTACGCCTACAACAAACAAATGGCCTAAAACATGGCCTAAACCCTAAGTGGCAAGTTTCACTTGCCTAGCACCGGGGATGACGATCACGAAGGTTCGTCTCGCGGATGCTAATCTATGGGGAAATCGCTGTTATGGGGAAAAAATCATCAAAACAACATTCATTCATTAGGGTTTCATAAAAATACAAATAGGTTACGAAAACATCAAGAGATCGATTTCTTACCGTGAGGAAGCGGAAGAAACACTCTGGAGAACCTAGGGACCAGATCTGAAAACGAATGGAGAAGTTTGGAGAACTAGGGTTTTAGGGGGATTTTGGGGATTTGATGAGATTTTGGGGAAGATGAGAGGTAGAATGAGTTGATGGATGGGTTGGATGATGGATTTAGGGCTTGGAATGAAGGAATAAGGGTTGGAGGTGGAAGGGGGCTCAATGGGGGAGAAACTAGGGTTTTAGGTCGAGTGGAGGAAGAAGAAAACGTTTGTGAGGGGTTTAAATAGGATGGACTGGCGGCTGCCCAGAAATTAGGGTTTTAACACAGATTAGTCGGTCAAAGAGCAACCACTGACCGACTAGTTTGGCAACTAGTCGGTCGGTCCACCAACGCAGACCGACTAAGTGTAAACAGTAACTTCTGAACGAAAATAGGATTTAGATTTAGTCGGTCGATGAACAACTACTGACCGACTAGTTTGGCATCTAGTCGGTCTATGAACGTTCTTAGACCGACTAAGAGTGAACAGTACAGATACTAAAATTTAGATGATGTGTTAGTCGGTTAAAGAAGCATTGCTGACCGACTAGTTTGCAACCTAGTCGGTCGACCAACGTTCTTAGACCGACTAACGATAAACAGTAACTCCTGAATAATTTAGAAAGCCAACTAGTCGGTTCAAGAAGGATTGCCGACCGACTGGATCGTCATCTAGTCGGTCGGTGCCCCTTCTTATACCGGCTAATAAGCACCAAAAGTTCCGATACGGAGCGCGGAGCTCTGGGATCGATTCCTAAGACTCCTAGGCTTGATCTAATAGTAAGATACGACCGTTATGAAGCCCGTCACGAATGACATACTTCGAAATCGACGATCCTAAGAAAGAAACGAGAAAACACGACGAAACGATCGAAAATGAAAGCTACGGAGACGATAACCACACATGAGGAGAAAATCCACCAAACATATATTATAATATAATAAATCCAGATACATGAAAACCAGTCGTTACAAACACAAATTTTCTTCTTAAAAATGCGGTATATATGTGTACTAATGTGTATATGAACATACATAGAAAGATATATATATATATATATATATATATATATATATGCACCTAATCCCATTTTATATATAACTTTAAAATGTGTCAAATTTCGTTCAGGCCATTTACTTGATGGTTATTGCACAAAATTTCTTAAGGCCTTTTAAACCCATTCTTGAGGAGAAATATATGTTAAAGCATTTTATATGCTCCTGAAGAAAACACTTGAATTTTGTGTTTTGATTTAAATCTAAATTTAGGGAAACTGAATTTTATTTTTGAGGAAAAATATACATTTAAGCGTCTTATTTCCTCCTTCAATCCAAATTAAATTCAATATTAGGCAACCAATCATACACCGTATGTATTTAACAATTTACATTTCGAAATAATAATAATCTTTATAGTAGAACCCACTTTGGTGGGATTTCAAGAAAATTAGAATCATTTTGAAATGTATAACCAAATGCGCCCAAAATCGAATTTAAATAGAATTGAACTTAAATGTAAATATATATGAAAGCCTTTTATTTACCTCTTCGATCCATTTAAAATTCATCCAGGCAACTGATCGTACCACGTATGTATTTAAGTGTTTACATTCCGAATTAATAATAATTTTACTGTAGAGCCCACTTTGGTGGAGTCTCGTAATAATTAAAACTATTTCGAAACGTATAAAGAATGCTTAAAAGAATTAAAATGGAACGAATATAATTTAACACACAAAATTTGGACTTAAAGGAAATATATATTCACACTTAACCATTTATTTCCTCATTTAATGAATTTAAATTTAGAATTTTAGGCACTAATTTTACATACAAAGTATGTCCGCAGCTTTTTATATATCGAAATAAGAGTAATCGCCACGATAAAGCCCACTTTTGTGGGGTTTTGGTTTAATTACAATCATTTCGAAATATATATATAATGAAGCGTGCCTAAAATTGAATTTAGTTAAACTATTTTAACACAAAAACTATACCTCAAAGGAAATATATATGAATGAAAGAGCTTATTATTTCCTCATCTATAGTTGTGTTAATAGACTTAAGAGACAAGCCCAAAATGGTGTTCAAATCATCCAAATAACCCAAACAGGCCCAAAACAGGCCAGAGCCCAATACTGATTTTAAAAATCCGCCTTAAATTTTTTTAAAAAAAACTGCTTGTGGGCCGGCCCAAGAGGGGCCGGCCCACGCGGCTGAAATAGCAAACAGGGAAAGGGGGAGTTAAGGTTTTCTGATGGGGGCGGCGGCGGCCCACGGGGCTGAAACGGCAAACAGGGAAAGGGGGAGTTAAGGTTTTCTGATGGGGGCGGCCGCCGCCGCCGCCGGACGTCGGCCAGTGGCTGGCGTTGGATGCACCGACCGGGGGCGGCATCCGCCGCCCCCTCTGATCCTTCTGCCACCTCCTCTGATGCCGATGTGGGGTGGTTTTCTTCGCCCCCTCTGATCTCGATGGGGGCGGCGGAAGCCGCCCCCCTGATGATGATGGGGGCGACTTCTGCCGCCCCCTCTGATCCTTCCGCCGCCCCCTCTGATGCCGACGGGGGGCGGCTTCCGCGGCCCACCTTTGATCTTGATGGGGGAGATGCCGACGGGGGATGGCTTCCGCCGCCCACCTTTGATCTTGATGGGGGAGGCAGAAGCCTCCCCCCTGATGACGACGGGGGCGGCTTCTGACGCCCCCTTGATCCTGATGTGGGCGGCGGAAGCCGCCACCTTTGATGCCCATGGGGGCGGCGGGAAGCCGCCCACTCTGATCCCCCCTTTTTTAACGACAGGGGTGGCTATGCCGCCTATTGCTATTCTGCGTCAGTGCCAGTGTTGCCGGCGCCGATCTCCCGACGGAGGCGGTAGAGCCGCCCCTTTTTCACCATGTCGAGCGACGGCCGACGGGCTGCCCTCGATCTAGTGTTCATGAAAAATAGTTTTTTAAACATGAAAAATCAATCAAAACCCCAATTTTTCAGAGATCCGAAACTTAAAATTGATAAAAAACGAATTTTTAACAGATCTGAAACTTAAAACTAATAAAAAAACGAATTTTTAACAGATCCAAAACATAAAACTGATAAAGATCGAATTTTTAACAGATCTGAATTCATGAGCAAGCAAAATCTTAAGTTCCAAGCATGGTGGCTTTGATACCACTTGTAGAAACTAAAGATCTAGATTAATGTATTCAAGCCAAATATTATAGATCTAGATTTACCATATGCTGAATCTTAAAATGTTAATTACTCTATTTAGCAGAAGTGTACCTGAATCCATCGCTAAAAGTCTGAAAGAGATTCTGATGATAACTCAGCAGATGATCTTCCAGAACAACACAAATCAACCGTTGGAGAAATTATTTGGCTTTCTCCCAGTTTCTCTCTTAGCGACGGGGCGCAGAAAAGACGGCTAACTTGTTCATGTGTTCCGGGGACCATGACCGCAAGTATTTATAGGCTAGCCTCCATAACCCTAGGGTTTTCAACTCGGCCCATCAACAAGTTGAAGCCCAATAGTCTCTACACATAAAGGCCCCACAACCTGCTTACCTCATTTAGCCCATTTAATTAATTAAAACCAGATCACTAATATATTGGGTTTAATATGACAGAGTAGCACTTATATAATTATTCACCGCATATTAACCCAATGTTGGATTAAGATCCAACTTGTTGGATAAGTTCCAACAATAATATGATTTATGGTGACGATGATAATGAGTAGATTATTTAAAGTAACAAGACTTAATTATTCAAGTAGTGCGATGTAGGTATTAGAAATAATACGAGATGTTGATATGAACAGATGGTTATTTAGATTGATCTAAATTTGTTTAGAATAAGATATAGTGGGAAATGATAAGATGTGATTTAATAGTATGTTAATTATGGTGAATAGATTTATGAGTAATCACGTAATGTGCGATGAAGAATGTGTTTAGAGCAGGACAATTATTGATTGTAAATGGCGTAATGCCCCGCTCCCCAAGGTACCCAGGAAGTACGAATCAATCCCAGGCATTTTCAGAGTAGCGAATGTTACAAAGAAGGAAGATAATAGAGATACAAATAAAACCAGCAGGCCACTACGCACGTGTTGGGAAGCAAAGACAATGCTCCAAACTTAGAATAAACTAAGACAACACAAGACAATATGCAAAGGAATAATATCAGTCATACTATATAAATGACACAATGTTTACAACAACAACTTTACATACAACATTCCCAAAATACAACATTAATAACAATTACACCCCAAAACTCAAGATACCACTCCACACTCTCTTGGAAAGTTCTTCTGATATACCTGAAACCCCACGGGGAGGAGCACATCACAGCGTGTCCAAGTAAGAATACTACACCTTTAAATGGAATGTTATTTTCCCCTACTACATGATACGAGTGACAAGAGTAACATGAAGGTACATAAATAATAGAGAATGCATGTTAACTTGAATTAAAATACAACTAAATGGGCATATTAAGTGAACATAAATAATCATGGGAACATTACAATGAGCATGTAAATGGTAATAATCTCATAAATGAGCATAATGGTAACAATTTCATGAATGAGCTTAATAACAACAACACTTGGTCCATTCATTAATTTGGTTATATTAGTGATGGACACGAAAATGAAATAATATTTTCATGGACAAAGTGCTAAGGAGTGCGTTGGCACAGCTTCCTAGTCTTTTCTTTCTTTCTTTCAAATTTCATTACTCATTCTCATATGGTTATGCATCTCCTTGTGCATCCCTTTTTCATCACACATAGACCTAGAAATCCATGCCAACCTCCTACCATAGCCAACTTAGCCATGGCAATAAAATCACACTTCATACCATCCTTCTTTGCTAAAGATTATATCACATGAGAATACACAAAATTCCTTCACATCACCACACCCAAAGCCACACTTCTATATCAATTTCTTGTCACAATTTGTTCTTAGCCATCATAGCCGAAATATTACATCACGATAAGAGTAATTATTCATGTCACAAGAAGTGTTATGGAAATGGAACATAATTCTCATTAGCATGCAAGAATGATGACAAGATGGTTAATATTAACCCTAACTAGTTTCCACAATGAATATTAATAACAATACTATTAACAACCACAAAGCATATGAAACATATAACATTCATTAAGAGGACATGTAAATTAAGAATGATCATGGTGGCTAACAACAAGTATGTGTATTTAAGAACTTCATCATCTATTAGCACACTTAAAGATTGAACAACAATTTGTGCAATAAACATATATTTAGCTCAATTAAAAGAACATGCATACTACATGATGAAAATAAAATTCCATGTAACGGTTAGATTCCAACCAAATGTGTTATCTTCCTTTCAAGAGCCAACTTTCTTTCCTAGTTTACCTCCCTTTAAAGCCTCCTTTCCTTTCCTTTAATTCTTCTCCTTTAATTCATCCGTTCTTAATTTCTTCTCATTCCTCATAATCTCTATTGAACGGCATGCTAATATGGAAAGAAATTAAGAGGAAAATGAGAGGGGTAATATGATGCTCATGCAACATGGGGGAAAAGAGAGGCATAGCTCTCGGCCTAAGAAAGGAAAGAATGAAAGACGGAATAAGAGAGATGAATTAATGGTGAGTCATCAAGTGAGGTGTCATGATCTCTCTTCATCGTACCTACCCCAAATGACACTAATCAATCCCCTAATAAAGACACCTAATCACTCCAACCAAATAAGCAAACACCCACTCATACAATTCTATAATTCTCACCAAGCTCTAAAACCTATTTTACATAAAACACGCTCTATTATACAATATTACAAAATAATTACAAAAAATCCTTAAGACATACACACAACAATATGGTAACACTTATTAATTCGGACATTAATCCATATACTAATATACTATTACATATTTAAATGGCACATTGCATAATCCACAACAAATTAAGCACTAACGAATAAGTAATACACATCTAATTATATACACTACCATTATCCATACCAAAATATAAGAATACTAGAACTTTCCCGTGCCCAAAGGGCACTGCGATTTGAGAGGGGGGCCCACACCCAAATTTCAATTTTCAAATATTCCCTATAAATTCCCCCCCCCCCCCAAACTTATTCCAGTCCTAGTCATCAAGCCCTTATCCTAGTCATAAGCCCCTTTGTCCTAGTCACTTGTCCTACTGGGACAAAATTCAAAATCTTCATCAAATATAGAATAGATATGTTCACTACAAAATACTCTACACACATCCAAATAATAATCCAATACATTCATTTTAATACATGTACATACATACTACATATCCATATCAATCTAAATACCAATATGTCACACAATCCTTAATACATGGTCACTAATAAAAATACAAGCTACTTATTAATACAAAGTAAATAGTTCACCCCACAACTTCCATATGTTAATACAATAGCAGACAACCAAATTATTTAATCCAAATATTCACATATATAATATACAACTTATATACTTTTGACCCACCAACTCCATATCAATATACACATATAACATTCAAAGTATTTCGTATAAATATTCATACGATAGTCAACCATACAAATATCCTAATATACATTCAAGTATACAAGTATAAAAGAAAATTATGGTATTCAACGCATATGGGTATTACAAATGGTGATGTATACTAAGAGTATTTATAATTGTCGTCATACACTAGTATTTGGTATAGCATCGTGATATTGATTGCTTGATGTAAAAATAAGATTGGAGTTAGAGGATGTCACAATTATAGTGTTACAAGTTAGGTTATACAATGGACAATGTGATGACAACTTATGAGAATGTATAGTTACAGAGAAATTATACATAAGAGATTTCACAGAAAATGTTACTGCCCTAATAACAAATGATAAGCCAAAAAGTCAGGAAAATTGCAAAAGGGTATTGATTGATGATATTTAGTGAGGTTGTTTTGTATAAAGTATTGATTGTTTTAAAGCAAGAATTATGAGTTAGAATTCAAACGAAAATGGGGATCTATAGTTAAGTGCTAGGATGTGATTATAGTTGTAGCGTTATTCAGTGATAAGACGAGCAGTGATAACTTATTTGAGGAACACTTGATTGAGGTGATATGTTGTTAGAGTTATAGTTAAGAGTATATTTCTCTCACCATTGGTCCGTAATACTTTTGTACAGATTCATGGGTAGTCGCCTATAGCCATGTTTACTTGTCCACTAATGGTTAAGGCCATCGGTGGTGTATAATCATCCAAACCCGTTTTGAAACTCAATCTTTACCACATCACTTGTATCACTTCTTGACTAATTTTCATTACTTCGCCTCGAAGTATTTCAGACCAGGGTTAACCTTATAGAAACACGATGAGACGCATATGTATTATCGTCATCTCATAATGAACTCAAATCCTGAGAAATTTCGAGGACGGAATTTTTCTTAAGGTTGGTAGGATGTAACGACCTGTTTTCGTGGTGTACGATTTTGTGTTCCAAACGACTTTAAAAATGATTTCAAAGTGAATGAGTTTTCATATTCTTATCATCGCTTAAATCTTAAAATGGACATCGTATCTGTGATCCTCGCGACGGTACGAACCTGTGGTATCTTTTTCGTAATTTTTCGGACAAGTATAGTTCAGGGGCAAAATCGTAATTTTCGTAGATTATTATTATGTCTATTTTCACTAATTACCATTTTAATTTACCTTAATTACCCTAACTAATTACCCTAGTGTCGGTAACATACCCCTCCAACCACTCATTCAATTCGTGCATGCATCATTTCAACACCTACCATTTTGGTGAGAACCAACATCATCTTAAACTCAAACCCCACCCTCTCACGTTGGTTTCCTTTCATTATAACACCACCTCCTCCAGATGAAGGAGGAAGCACAAATCCCCCACCCTGTTCTTCTCTCCATCAACCCAAAAATCCAAATCATCTTCCCCCTCCTCCAACCAAACAACAACAACCTCATCATCCTCTTTCCCAAATTCCCAACCAAATTACACAACCAAAAACTGAAATTGATTAAACCATTCACCAAATCGATTTCAGCCAAAATCAAACCGAATTGCAATTCCAACCAAATAGAAATCCAATTCTCAACCGAACCAAAACCAAAATCAAACCCAAATCTGAAATCATAAATTGTGAGAGGAAGAAATCCAAATTGAAATCCAATTTCCCTCTTCTTCAACGTAACCCTAAAATCCCTCAATTGAAATCAGAACATTGAAATTGAAGAGGAAATTGGAGAGAAATTGAAGCTGGAATCCACAAAATCCATTCTCCATTCAACCCAAACTTCATCATCTTCACCTCCCCTACTCCAGATCGCCGCCTCGCCGCCGCCTGCCCTGCGCGCGCGCCTGTCGTCTACCGCCCTGCACATGCCGCCGGCCACCGCCACCTGCACATGCACATGCCACCGGCCACTGCCGCCCGCCGTGCACCCCCAGCCGACGTGCCCCCTTGGCTCCTCCTCTTGAGCCCCTGCAGCAAAGAAAAAAAAGGGAAAGAAGAAAGAAAGAGCAGAAACAGAAGAAGATAGATGAGGAAGGTGAAGAAGAGAATTCAGATAGGATTATTGGGTATGAAATCCTATTGAGCTTTAGTTATTGCATATTGGGTTTAAGTTATGTTATTGGGTATGGCTTTCTATTGGGCTTAAATTGCTTATTGGGCTTAAATTGCATATTGGGTTTAAGTTATGTTATTGGGTTTTAAGTTGTGCTTATTGGGTTTATTGGTGTATTTGAACTATAGCTATTGAGGTATTGGGTTTTAATTGGGTAAGCTATTAAGTTATTAGGTTATTTTTTTAAGTAAATTGAATGATTTGAGTTTTTATAAATTAGTAAGTTAGTATAAGTTATTAAGTTTTTAAGTTATTAAAATTATATTAAGTTTAAAGTTATTAGAGTTATTTTAAGTATTAAAGTTTAAGTTATAAAGTAATGTTTTAAAATTATTAAGCTATTAAAGTTTTGGGTTATTAAGTTAATTAAGCTATCTAAATTAAATTTCAAGTTCTATGTTGTAAATAGAATTTCAAATTAAATGTTTTAAACTATATGTTTTAAAGAGTTAGCTTTATATTAAGTAAGTTTTATTTAATAATTATAACTTATTTTCAATTATATAAGTTAGTTTTCATTAGTTTATCTTATATATATTTGTGTAGCATATTTATGTTAGTATAAAGTAAGTTTATATTAAAATGGCATAAGGTTATAGAAAATCATACTATACAAACGGTATTAATAAGTTAGGGCTAATTATAATTTTAAATGAGTTAATGAATTTTATCTTAATGACGCAGATAAAGCACGTCTTACGCTACAATCACTTGGACACCCAACGCTCGTCCTCCTTCTCAGATCTACGCATCGTATAGTAGCTTCCCCACATCTCTTTCATCTAAATGAATAATTTGTTAGAGTAATTTCCCTGGAGCTAATATGTGTAATATTTCTATGGTTTGTTAATACTATTCTCCCATCTTAACAAATCATGTACTAACTGTGTACGAATCTCATGTCCTTACATTACAGCATGTACTTATCTTTTGCTATGCACTTGCTCTCTTATATGTTCTAACACTCTTGGTTTCTTAAATTCGCAAGCCTTCTGTCAAAAATGAATTGCAAACTGCGTTGTTTAACGTTACTACTAAAATATCATTTTTATGAGTTTGCCAACTTTAGAAGCTGAACTGCATGCTTTTATTATACGGGTTGTTTCAGACTTAAATAGATATGTTATAGTAATGTTGCTTGTTAGTAACAATTTACTATCTGCATGCTGTCAAATTTAACTACATTGAACAGGGGGTAAGGCATAACCCTCGGGGTATATATGAATCAATCGAATATAGATGGGGTGAAACCATTGAATACAGATGGGGTGAAACCTAGTCGATGATTAGACAGTACACTTGGGTGGGGTTGGTTCATGTAGTAGGGTCCGTAAATGTTGCTTGAACATCTTACGGCTACCTCCATACCACACTAATGGAGGCAAGCATCTTGGCCATCTTCCAGGTTAGGAATGGGAAGAAGCGTCACGGTAAACCCCCGATGATACGGTGTATCGAGAACATTTACCTACTTGGACATTGAATTATCACGAGCACAAATAACCGAAAAAAATTCAACTTGCAAACTACCTTTACGTTGTTTGAAATGCAAATCATGTGATTTCGTTGTTTAATTTTATGTATTAACTTTCAGCGTGCTCACATCTTTTGTTAAATTTCTTTTGTAACATGCCTTTATCACATTAACATACAATGTCATTACACTACTAATTCCTTTTAATTATTTAAATGAAGTTGATTCTTGGGAATCTACCTGAGTAACCCTCATAGACGGGCATTGTATCTGTGTTTTAATGCAATGTCCGTCAGGTTCTGGGGGCATTTTTGCAGATCCTAGTTGCAGCGTATCGTGACCCACTAGTGGCAGGATTCTCCTAGGAAGATGTTCTTAGGCTACTTTTCCTTGTAGTTCCATTGTATTAAATTTAAGTATTAAGTGTCGTAAGAGCCATAAGGTATCTCTTCCTTTCATTATTGTTGTATTCCATTTCTGAGGTGATTGAGATTGTAATAATAATTATCTGCGTTGTTTTAAGTATGCATGCAAGAACCTGCAAGATTTCACACAGACGCTTATTGTGTTAAGTCAAGGAGGAAAGAAATGCAAAAGTATCTCCTCCTTACTTGCACATGCGGACCCGCTCGCATCACCGCTCCTAAGTATAATGGGAAGTGGGGCGTGATAGGTTTTAATGGTGGCCCATGCAGGTCTTGCTCGTGTAAAATACTCTAAAACAACATGGATAGAATTACAATCTTGATCCTCAAGAACACCCTTCATTTGATTCTCTATCGCAACCTTGTTCATTAGGAAATCCTAGCCTTAGAGTTTCTAATCCTTAGTCGGCCCAATAATCATACCCTTGATTTTTGTAACTTCCTTAACATTCATTCATATGTCGATGACCATAGAAATCCATTGTAGCAGATTCATAACGTTATTTCCTAGTCGTATTTACATTTTGATTATCATATTCTATTCCTTGCTCTCGATTCATGGATCCTCTTAGACAGCCATCATTATCCTTTTGAATCCTCCCTATTATATATTCTGATACTTATTTGATTTATGCTAGTCGTGCTTGTGCAAAATGCTTTAAGAACAACAATGATGACATTACAATCCTGATTCTTTAAAAAGTACTTTCCATATTCCTTTCATTAAATTCCTCACCCAGTTTAATTTCTTTGGAAACCTTTAGTATATACCAAGATATCCTAACCTTTAGTTGACTTAAATTCATTCTTTGATTACGAAACTTAATGGACGTAATCTTTAGTTACTGTCTCATGATGATTTTCTGACCTATATCATCCATACTCATATATTTACCTTACTTTCTTCATATAATAAACTTCATTTTTATACCTTACTTCTATTTCACTAATTCAATATGGCATTTTCTTTTCTTACTATACTACTAGCATATTTCAAAACAACCGATCATATACAAATTTAAATACTTTCTATGCTAAATAGAACTCCAACTTTTCAGTATGTCTGTTTTATATCCAACGTATTCATACTTCAAAATTTTTGTATAAATATATCTCCATTTACAAAACGATCACTACATCACTATACTCATTACACTTTTCGTCCATTACTTATTTCCTATTTTAACTTGTAGCATCTACTCGCTATTCTTACATTTTACGCATGTCTTTCATTCTCCTTAATTGCTTAATTATTCATAACTATTTTTTTGCCACCCTACCAAACTAACTCCTTATCCATGTCTCGTCAGAAACCATTCATCGCAATCTTGATTCATTACATCATTCGACTCCGAATTCTACACTATTGCTTAGTTATCCCATTAGTACTTGTCATTAATTAGTACAACTTTAGCAAGGTTAGTTTTAAAAAATACATTATAATCCTTTAAATGTTCTATTCTATTGCACTCCATCATCAGCGGTGTTAAATTTTTGTTATTCATTATATTATTACAACATTAGATGTGATTACTATTGTTATAAGATTATGTTTACAGATAGACGTAGTATAATGTTTAGTTGTAATTAGTTGATTATGAATACAAATAATTTAGATTATCCCGTTTTATTTGGTGATAAATAGAATGATGTGTTCAAGACCTATATTTTATATTTGGATGATACCTATATGTAACAGATTCAATAGAGTATTCTTTGTGAATGAATTGTACACAGGAGGACGAGTACATTACAGAGTTGAAATTCAGATGAGTAACAGCTAAGAGTAGCAATGAAGGAATAATATGATGTATGGTGACGATGATAATGAGTAGATTATTTAAAGTAACAAGATTTAATTATTCAAGTAGTGGGATGTAGGTATTAGAAATATTATGAGATGTTGATACGAATGGATGGTTATTTAGATTGATCTAAATTTGTTTAGAATGAGATATAATGGAAACGATACGACGTGATTTAGTTTGTTAGTTATGGTGAATAGATTTATAAGTAATCACGTAATGTGCGATGAAGAATGTGTTGGGAGCAGTACAATTAATGATTGTAAATGGTGATGTATACTAAGAGTATTTTTAATTGTCGTCGTGCATTAGTAATTGGCATAGCATCGTTATATTAATTGCTTGATATAAAAATAAGATTGGAGTTAGAGGATGTCACAATTATAGGGTTACAAGTTAGGTTATACAATAGACAATGTGATGACAACTTATGAGAATATATGGTTACAGAGCAATTATACATTAATGATTTCACAGAAAATGTTACTGCCCTAATACCAAACGATAAGCGAAAAAGTGAGGAAATTGCAAAAGGGTATGGATTGATGATATTTAGTGAGGTTGTTTTGTACAAAGTATTGATTGTTTTAAAGCAAGAACTATGAGTTAGAATTCAAACGATAATGTTGGATCTATAGTTAAGTGTTAGGATGTGATTATAGTTGTAGCGTTATTCAGTGATAAGACAAGTAGTGATAACTTATTTGAGGAACACTTGATTGAGGTGATATGTTGTTAGAGTTGCAATTATGAGTATATTTCTCTCACCATTGTCCTTAATACTTTTGTAAAGATTTGTGGGTAGTCATTTATAGCCATGTTTACTTGTCCACTAATGGTTAAGGCCATCGGTGGTGCATAGTCATCCGAACCCGTTTTGAAACTCAATCTTAACCACATAACTTGTATCACTTCTTGACTAATTTTCATTACTTCGCCTCGAAGTATTTCAGATCAGAGTATACCTTACAGAAATACGATGAGACGCATATGTATTAGTGGCATCTCATAATGAACTCAAATCATGAGAAATTCCGAGGATGGAATTTTTCTTATGGTAGGTAGTATGTAACGACCTATTTTCGTGGTGTACGATTTTTGTGTTTAAAACGATTTTAAAATGATTTCAGAGTAAATGATTTTTCATATTTTTATCATCGCTCAAATCTTAAAATGGACGTCGTATCTGTGATCCTCGCAACGATACGAACCTGTGGTATCTTTTTCGTAATTTTTCGGACATGTAGAGTTCAGGGGAAAAATCATAATTTCCGTATGTTATTATTATATATATTTTCGCTAATTACAGTTTTAACTTACCTTAATTACCCTCGTGTCGACAGCTTCCCCCTCCGACCACCCATTCAATTCGTGCATGCATCATTTCAACACCCACTGTTTTGGTGAGAGCCAACAACATCTTAAACTCATACCCCACTCTCTCACGTTGGTTTCCTTTCATTATAACTACCACCTCCAGATGAAGGAGGCAGCACAAATCCCCCACTCTGTTCTTCTCTCCATCAACCCAAAAATCCAACTCATCTTCCCCCTCCTCCAACCAAACAACAACAACCTCATCATCCTCTTTTCTAAATTCCAAACCAAATTCCACAACCAAAAACTGAAATTGATCAAACCATTCACCAAATCGATTTCAGCCAAAATCAACAAGAATTGCAATTCCAACCAAATTGAAATCTAATTCTCATCCAAACCAAAACCAAAATCAAACCCAAATGTGAAATCGGAAATTGTGAGAGGAAGAAATAAAAATTGAAATCCAATTTCCCTCTTCTTCAACCTAACCCTAAAATCCCTCAATTGAAATCAGAACATTGAAATTGAATAAGAAATTGGAGAGAAATTGAAGCCGGAATCCACAAAATCCACACTCCATTCAACCCAAACTTCATCATCTTCCACATCCCCTACTCTAGATCGCTGCTGCGCCGCCGCCTGCCCTGCACCGCATGCCTACCGTCAGCCGCCCTGCGCGCACGCCTGCCTTTGGCCACCGCCGCCGCCTGCCACCCACCGTGCGCCCCAAGCCGACGTGCCCCCTTGGCTCCTCCTCTTGAGCCCCTGCAGCAAAGAAAAAAAGGGAAAGAAGACAGAAAGAACAAAAACAGAAGAAGATAGAAGAGGAAGGAGAAGAGGAGAATTCAGATAGGATTATTGGGTCTGAAATCTTATTGGGCTTTAGTTATTACATATTGGGTTTAAGGTATGTTATTGGGTATGGCTTCATATATGGCTTGAATTGCTTATTAGGATTCATTTGAACCATTAGCTTATTGGGTTTTAAGTTGTGCTTATTGGGTTTATTGGGGTATTTGAAGTATAGCTATTGGGTATTGGGTTTTAATTGCATAAGTTATTAAGTTATTGGGTTATCTTTTTAAGTAAATTGAATGATTTGAGTTTTTATAAATTAGTAAGTTAGTATAAGTTTTAAGTTTTTAAGTTATTAAAATTATATTAAGTTTAAAGTTATTAGAGTTATATTAAGTATTAAGGTTTAAGTTATAAAGTTAAGTTTTAAAATTATTAAGCTATTAAAGTTTTGGGTTATTAAGTTAATTAAGTTATATAAATTAAATTTCAAATTATATGTTGTAAATAGAATTTCAAATTAAATGTTTTAAACTATATGTTTTAAAGAGTTAGCTTTATATTAAGTTAGTTTTATTGAATAATTATAACTTATTTTCAATTATATAAGTTAGTTATCATTAGTTTATCTTATATATATGTGTGTAGCGTATATATGTTAGTATAAAGTAAGTTTATATTAAAATGGCATAAGGTTATAGAAAATCATAATATACAAACGGTATTAATAAGTTAGGGCTAATTATAATTTTAAATGAGTTAATGTCTTTTATCTTACTGATGCAGATAAAACACGTCTTACGCTACAATCACTTGGACACCCAACACTCGTCATCCTCCTCAAATCCACGCATCGTATAGTAGCTTCCCCATATCTCTTTCATCTAAATAAATAATACGTTAGAGTAATTTCCCTGGAGCTAATATGTGTAATATTTCTATGGTCTGTTAATACTATTCTCCCATCTTAACAAATCATGTACTAACTATGTATGAATCTCATACCCTTACATTACAGCATGCTTTTATCGCAGAGACTGTGGGATACAACGTATTGTTGGATACAACGATCGATGACTTCATGTTTGATGATAACAAACGTGTGTAAATGATTTAATGTGTGTGCTAAGTGTTTTCAGGAATGGCACTCTTGCGAATACTCAAAGAGAGACAAGCCAAAAGTGATAAAGGAATTACTATACACACTTCAAGTGGACTAAGTCAAAAATGGAGAATATGGGTATAAAAATTGGACTAAGTCAAATATGAGAAGATAAGGAGCAAATCAATTCAAATCCATATTTGAATTGATTCAAATCAATTGGTGCAACATTCAAATCCTAATGCTAAGCAAATTGAAGACTTGGTCAAAGATGGAGAGATATGGAAAATCGCATGCAAATAAAAGGTGATTAAATGAGATCCAATTCAAATCCTATAGCTATTCAAATTGAATTCCATAGCCATCCATAGTCAAACTCCATATCCAAAGAGATTCACTCAAATCCTAATCAATTTAGGATTCATTCCAATCTCCATCTAAATTGGGATTCTAATTGATTCTATCATATCCCATCCTATCCTATATAAACACATACTCAAAGAGATAGATTTTAAGAGAGAGGCAATCAAAGAAATTTTTCCACAACCCTAGAGAAAAGCTTCATGGCCGCAACTTTGCAAGGAGCTCGACGGACGTCGCTAAAAAGTGCATAACTTTCTCCACAGAGCTCGGATCGACGAACCGTTTGCGTCAGGACGATCGCAACTTAGTGCTTTACAAATGGTGATATTTTTCTGATTTTAATCTCTTTATTAAATCATTGGTATTTATTTTATCATGAGTTGTATTCTGAATAGCTTTATATATTTCATCATCTCCTGGCCAAATCTCCAAGATCTCATTGCCGAAGCTACCTTGCATAACTCCATAACCAAACCCATATACATTGCGCAATATAGGAGGGAGAAAATCTCAAGGCCACAACAACAAGGGACTTTCCATTTACTTCATTGCGCAACATCATAGGGAGAAGCATCAACAACTTGTGCAACATCTACAATGAGGAGCTTCATCACATTGTGCAAGTCTTCTAGGGACATCCACACCTAGGCCGCAACTTTTGAGGAGCCCAAGTCACCTAGACCACAAGTTTCAGAGGTGAGGACATGACATTGGCAACGACATCCAGTCAGATACGATCTGACCTGAGCTGATTGACAGTGACGACTGCCGCTACACAAACTGAGATTCTCTAAATTATTTACTATTATATTTGTGTAGTTGTATTGATCTCTGTATGGGAAACTTTACCATTAATACATGTTTTGGGGTCTTGTCTGGTGGGTGCTAGACAAGCGGGTCCTGACGAGTTGTAGCTAGACAAGATAGAGCGTTTACTAGGTTGATAGTATTTTGCACCGATGGTGTGTGGTACAACTAGGTGATGAGTGGGAGCTCAGGACTCATTGTAGTTATGGAAAAAAAACATATTAATACTAGTATCTGCTTTAAGGCTGGAGAAGGTCGTGGGCGTGACCAAGGCAGGGTAAATCTGCTGCGTACTCTGTGATTGTTTTTATTTACCCTGCATATCTGTATCTATGTTGTATAACTGCGTGTGCTTGCTCGTGGGTTGCACGAGAATTTTTAATAGCCTATTCACCCCCCCCCTTTAGGCTTAGATCCAGATCCAATAAGTGGTATCAGAGTAGGTTAGAGGATCTAGTCTATTTATCTTGAAAACCCCAAAGTTAGTTTTTCTGCATGACATGCCTATTGATCGTCCTCCTCTATTTAGTGGCCATGATTATATATACTGGAAGGCTAGAATGAAAACTTATTTACTTTCCGTTGATGTTGATACCTGGTACATTATCGAAAACCGATATTCTATGCCTGAAAGTAATTTGCATTTAAATTATTGAAATGTGTGTGATATAAATGCTAGAGCAATGAATATCTTATTGTGTGGTTTGAATAGAAAAATATTTGATCAGATCTCACATTGCTTTTCTACGTAGGATATATGGAGGACTTTGGAAACTACATATGGAAGCGAGCAATTCCTTAGCAACAATGAAAAGAAGCAAAAGGGAAGAAACTCTCTTCTGAGTGAACATGATGCTTCTATTTGTGACAAAACTAATAGGAAAGTTATTTGTTTTAGGTGCAGAAAGCAGAGACACTTCGCGAGACATTGCCCACAAGAAAGGAATGACTTTGCTGAAAAGAAAGGAAAATCTCTAGCGTGAACGTGGGATATGGATAGCAAGGATGAGACTGAGGAAACTACGCACACCTCCCTCTGCTTAATGGCAAAACAGAATGAGGTAAAATCTTGCACCAAAGCTGAAATTTTTAAGAAACTGCAGGAGGAAATTGATTAGCTAGATTCTACTGTAGAATGCTATAGAAATTCTTGTTTTGAGTTGCAAAAAGAAAATTGCGACATGATTGAAGAATCTAAAATTTTAAAAGAAGAACTTGTTGCATGCAAATTTACCATCACCATGTTAAAAGAAAAATCTAGCTCATTTGAAAAAGTTGCTTGTCTTTCTTGTCCTAGTTTATTGAATAAAATTAGCATGCTTAAGCAAGATTTAATTAAGACTGAAACTGAAAAAGATTATATGATTAGAGAGCTTAATGATAAATTCTGCATGCTAAATAACGAGCTTAAAAGAAAAATGATTGAATTTGAAAAGAAATAAGAGGAAAACAAGAAAGATTTCATTAGTAAATGTACTTTGCTTGTGGATGAGAATGCTTTATTAAAAACCAAAGTCTCTAGTCTTGAATAGTCCATTAAGAAATTTTTCATAGGAAAACAATCTTTAGATATCATTCTTGGAAATCAATTATATAGCAATAATAGACGAGGACTTGGATTTGGTTCTAAAAATGTTAAAAAGCCTATTTTTTAAGAAAATCCACAATGTGCCTACAATAGCCAAATATGTTCATGCAAAGTGCTTTACTTGTGATAGTGTTGGTCATACTTCATATCATTGCAAATATAGAACACTAATATCAAATTCAAACAAATTTGGGTTCCTAAATCTTTGATGACTAACATGAGTGGACCTTGTTGGATTCCAAGGTCACACATAACATCTACCGTATAGGTAAGATGGAGATTTGGCGAAGGACTATAACTTGAATGCTTCCTTATTTAAGTTCCTTAGCCATACGACAACGCGAATGTATATTTTTCTACTTTGCACTTAATGCATACCATCATAGCAGTTTTTTTATTTTGTGTGCTTGATTTGTCTTTTATTTTGTTTGCTTTCTAGCTTGTTTTACTTCTTTATAAAGAAAAAGCAAAAAAAGAAAAAGAGAAAATGAAAAAAAAGAGCTTAATGTATATCTTTTCTTTCGTATCATTCAAGTGATATTTATGAATGTCATTCATATCCTTGTAGAAATCATTGTATTCTTTTATAGCTACATGCGTATGTTAGAATTCATAGGTAGCCATGACATGCTTAATGAATTGAGTAACATAATTTCTACACCTACACTTTCACTTCCACTAGTGTTGAATATTGTTGCACAATTGGAGATTCTTTAATGAAATATTGGAAAGTGAATGTAGGATGAATAATAACTGAAAATCTAAGAGATATGATGTGTATTTGCCATGGATAAAAATTGAGCTAAAAAATGGGTTTCAAGTTATGAAAAATGAAAAAGAAAGTAAATTGCTCCGTATTTAAAATGGATACAATTCATGGCAAGTATACTACCCACGAGTATCCAACATATGCTTTATGGGTAATCTTTAGCGTTGGTGTTATACTCGTCAAGCAATGTCACCCCCACATCTAAGAGTCCTTATAAGCTATATTTTTGGGGTGTGGTATCTTGAACTCACTTTTAGTGAAATAGGAAAAATCAATCCTAGGTGATTTCATGTTTAATGGAAAATATGGATTGGTGTTGGTTATATTTCTAAATAGTATCTCCCTTTGTGCTTCAATTATTTAATCATCACACTTACACGATGGTGTAGAAGTCTACGTTATACTTTTCACTGAATTTGATGTGCTTACTTTAAGAAAAATTACATGCAATGAATTTGATGTGCTTACTTTAAGAAAAATTACATGCAAGTGTTAGTTGTAATTTATAATACTCTATTTTTGCATGTGACATGAATTAGACTTTGTTTATACACTTTTGATGATAACAAAAGAGGGATAAAATATTGAGAAAGATTTGAATAATTTGGTGCGTGCATTAATGCTTATATGTTGCATATATGAATATTGGTTTAAGGGGGAGCATTAATGAACAATGAATAATGAAAATATGCTTACAGAATATATGAATATTGGTTCAAGGGGGAGCATGCATACATGTTTGAATGCTTGAACATCATTTTTGCATGCTTGTATGCTTGCACATCATTGCCATATTTATTGCATATTGCATACATCCTCCATCTTCACACTTCACACGCACATGTCACGATGAAATCATTTGAATCGTTATTGCTCAAATCATATATTGGTTTGTCATGTGTTGTTGGATACAACGATCGATGACTTCGTATTTGATGATAACAAACGTGTGTGAACGATTTAATGTGTGTGCTAAGTTTTTTAGGAATGGCACTCTCGCGAATACTCAAAGAGAGACTATCCAAAAGTGATGGAGAAATTGCTATACACACTTCAAGTGAACGAAGTCAAAGATGAAGAATATGGCTACAAAAATTAGACTAAATCAAAGATGAGAAGATAAGGAGCAAATCAATTCAAATCCATATTTGAATTGATTCAAATCAATTGGTGCAACATTCAAATCCTAATGCCATGCAAATTGAAGACTTATTCAAAGATGGAGAGATATGGAGAATCTCATGTAAATCAAAGGTGATTAAATGATATCCAATTCAAATCTTATAGCTACTCAAATTGAATTCCATAGCCATCTATATTCAAACTCCATATCCAAATAGATTCACTCAAATCCTAATCAATTTAGGATTCCTTCCCATCTCCATCAAATGTAGGATTCTAATTGATTCTATCATATCTGATCCTCTCCTATATAAACCAATACTAAAAGAGATAGATTTTAAGAGAGAGACAACCAAAGAAATTCGGCCACGACCCTAGAGAAAAGCTTCATGGCCGCAACTTTGCAAGGAGCTCGATGGACGACGCTAAAAAGTGCATAACTTTCTCCACAGAGCTCGGATCGACGAACCGTTTGCGCTAGGACGATCACAACTCAATGCTCTACAACATGGTGATATTTTTCTGATTTTAATCTCTGTATTAAATCAGTGGTATTTATTTTAGCATGAGTTGTATTTTGAATAGCTTCATATATTTCATCATCCCCTAGGCCAAAGCTCCAAGTTCTCATTGCCAAAGCTACCTTGCACAAGTCCATACCCAAGCCCATATACATTGCGCAATATAGGAGGGATCAAATCTCAAGGCTACATCAACAAGGGACTTCCTATCTACTTCATTGTGCAACATCATAGGGAGAAGCTTCAACAACTTGCGCAACATCTATGAGGTGGAGCTTCATCACATTGCACAAGTCTCCAAGGGGCATCCACACCTAGGCTGCCACTTTTGAGGAGCCCAAGTCACCTAGGCCGCAAGTTTCAGAGGCGAGGACATGACGTTGGCGACGACATACAGTCAGATATGATTTGACTTAAGCTGATTGACAGAGATGACTGCTGCTACACAAACTAAGATTCTCTAAACTCTTTACTATTATATTTGTGTAGTTGTATTGATCTCTATAGGGGAAAATTTACCATTGATACATGGTTTGGGGTCTTGTCTGGTGGGTGCTAGACAAGAGGGGCTTGACGAGTTGTAGCTAGTCAAGACAGAGCGTTTACTAGGTTGATAGTGTTTTGCACAGGTGGGGTGTGTTACGACTAGGTGAGGAGTGGGAGCTCAGGACTCATTGTAGTTGTGCGAAGAAACATATTAATGATAATATCTGCTTTGGGGCTAGAGTAGGTCGTGGTCGTGACCGAACCAGGGTAAATCTGATGTGTACTTTGTGATTGTTTTTATTTACCCTGCATATCTCTACCTGTGCTGTATAAATGCATGTGATTGCTCGTGGTTGCACGAGAATTTTTAATAGCCTTTTCACCCCCCTCTAGGCTTAGATCTAATCCAACAGAGACGTCTAACCATCTACAAAGTGGAAGACTTTGGCATCATGAAGATGAGAAATACAAGTTCAAGCAAAATCATAGGAATTGGTGACGTTAAGATTCAAACGAACATTAGCTACATAATCACTCTAAAGGATGTCCGACATATGCCAGACCTCCAGCTAAACTTGCACTATGGAAAAGACTCGGTCACATGAGTGAGAGATGTTTATCTCTTTTAAAAAGGTGAAGCTTATCTTAATCTCTAACGATGTTAGACTAGCATCGTTTGGTTGGCAAGCAACATAGATTCTCCTTCAGTTCTTCAACAAGAAGATCAGAGTTACTTAGTCTGGTACACTCTGATGTTTGCAATCCCTTAGAGGTTGAATCACTAGGTGGTAACACGTATTTTTTGATCTTTATTGATGATGCTTCTTAGAAGGTGTGTGTCTACTTCTTGAGGAAAAAAGATCAATTGCTCGATTAATTTAAACTATTCTACGTCATGGTTAAATGTGAGACATGAAAGAAGTTAAAGTGTCGCTGCTTAGACAATATAGATGAATACTTATCGAAAGAGTTTTATGTCTACTACATGAGCTATAGAATTATACATTAGAAGATAGTTCCACTCACTCCATAATACAATGGTGTAGCTGAGAGGATGAACCGGACGATCATTGAGAAGTTAGAAGCATGCTCTATATGGCTAAGATGCCAAAGCCATTCTAGAAAGAAGCTGTTTGTGTTGACTGTTATCTCATCAATAAATCACAACTAGTACCTTTGCATTTTGCAATTCCAAAAAAGGTGAGGTCTAGGAAGAATCCCACATGCTTTCATTTGAGAGTATTCTGTTGCTTAGCCTTTGCTTATATATCCAAGGAGAAAAGACAGAGGCTTGATGTAAGGACCATTCCTTGTATCTTTATCAGCTATGAAGAAGAAGTACTTAGGTACAGATTGTGGGACCCAAAAATGAAGAAAGTTATTTGGAGCAGGGATGTGCTATTACAAGAAAATCGGATCTTGGAAGACATTGAAAAGTCTATTATGTCCCCAAATTCAAGTTCAAGTGCCCAAGACATTGTTCCAGTCTCATCACCAAAGCAATACGAAAAGATGCATGAGGAAATACTAGAAGAAGAATGTTATATTGAAAAATAAGATGCTGCTGAACAAGAGATTGAAGAAGAGGAGGATGTTGAGTAGGGGAGCCACAATCCTCTCCACCAGCTATTGCATCACCATCACATTATGCAGACGGTGGTTCACCTTCTGAAGTCAATAACTCATAAATATGGAGATTTAAATAAGGTCAAATTTCGTCAATCAGATATTTAGAGATGAGTATATTCTGCTGTCTAAAGAGTGAGAACCCAAAAGTTTCCAAGAAGATATATCTCACTAGAAAAAAGAAAATTGGCTGCAAACTATGCAAGATGAGATAGAATCTCTGCAAAAGAATTCTACTTATGACTTGGTCAAGCTACGGATGTTCAAGCTCAAGAAAGATGGCAACAAAAAGATGGTGAAGCTTAAAGCTCAACCGGTGGTCAAAGGATTTCTTCAGAAGAAAGGAATTGACTTTGACGAGATTTTTTCACCTGTTATGACGATGATTTTAATCGGTATCATGCTTAGGAATTTAGAGCTTGAGCAGATGGAAGTTAAGACAACATTTCTTCATGGTAATGGTGATCCATATGAATAAATCTGTAAGAAGCAGAAAAAGGTTTTCGAGGTTTCAAGAAAATAAAACCTCGTATGAAAGCCGAAGAAGAGTTTGTACGGCCTCAAGTAAGCACCAAGTCAGTCTTACAAGAAGTTTGACTCATTCACTGTGAGTTAAGGATATAAAAGGACCACTGTAGGCTAGTGTGTTTATATTCAGATGTTTCCAGATGATAGATTTGTTGCATTACTATTATATATGGATGATATGCTGATCGTTGGACAAATTCGTTGCATTACTATTATATATGGATGATATGCTGATCGTTGGACAAGATGCAATGAAAATTAGCTAGCTGAAGAAAGAACTCTTTGATGTGTCCATATTTTCCATTTTTTCATAGCATCATTCCCTTGCATTGCATGCCATATTCACATCCAAATCCCGAATTTTACTACGATATTGCAATTCTAACGCCATATTCGAGTTTCGTAGAGTTTTGTGGATTTTCAGGGATTTTGGAGTGATTCAGGACCCATTTTGGATATGGACACATCCGGCATGCCTTTGAGCCCGTTCGCGAAGCTCCACATGAGTTCGCCGAGTTTTGGAAGCTTATGGAATGAGTAGAGGAGATTGCGAGGAGTGGAGGAGAAGCTGCAAGAAGAAGCTGAGAATTTCCCAGGCGACTCGACCAAGCAGGTGCTCTGCTCGGTCGAGCTGATGCACGAAGTAGAATGAAGGCTGATACGTAAGCTGCTCAGACCGAGCAGTATGGTGACTCGGTCGAGCAGCTCCCATCTTCGAGCAGCTCCCATTTTATCAACATCCTACTCGACCGAGCAAGACTCATGCGACCGAGTCAGTTGGTTGCTCGATCGAGCAAGTTTGACTCGGGCCAAGCAGACAGAGTGGCATTTTTTGGAGAAGCCCGACTCACTGACATACTCGACCGAACAGGAGGGCTGCTCGATCGAGCAGCCTGAACGAGCAAGCATCTGCTCGACCGAGTCACTGACTCGGTCGGCGACAGTGAAGGCTATTTTTTGAAATTTTCGTGGCCGTCTAATGCGCACTGCTGAGTGAAGTGCGCAGCTGGGGAACGCGAAAGGAGACTTTTCTTTTGTAACTTTTTGAGGCTCGTTTAGAGAGGAGGAGATTTGAAACAATTTTTGTTAGATCTAAACCTATTTTTCTTGGAGATTATTGAATTGTTTTTGGAGATCTATTGTTCTTAGTATTCTAGAATTTGTGGGATCTTTTTGGATTATCATCTTCTACTGTTTTTCTTCGCCTTTGGTACGTAAGTTATTCAATTCTTATTCGATTGATTTGCCATAATGCTTTCCTCGATAAAAATCGCATTTTTATTCGTCAATATCACCATGTGTGAGTAGTCTCCTCTAGAGTTGATGGATTAACCCTAAGAATTTAGGAGGGAGATGTAGATCTGGATCTCTAGGTTGAATTTGGAATAAAGAGATGTATTTCGGTCGATCCATCCGAATCCCTAGGGGAACTCGTACTGAGATCATGCTCACAGTCTGTGGAATTGTTGAGCTTAAGGAGTACCCGTGGGATTTAATTAGGGAAATCGGTGGATCCAACCAAGGCTGGTGAGCATGCCCGGCTCGTGCCTTGAGGGGATCAACCAACGAACTATACCACTATATTGACGGCTACCGCCATTGCATCAATGAGAGCCACCGAAATACCTCAAAATTCTAACCCACGAGAGTGGTATGAATTGAGAGACTAATCCCCCTAACCCTAATGCAATGTAAGGATCATATTCCAATGTCGATCTCCGACAGTCTTAGCGGTGATCCCTAAAACCCTAGTTTTCTTTATTATCAAGTCAACAACAACATCAAAACCAAACTTTCCCAACCAACAGCTATCTCACTTCTAGATATAAAAATAATCTGAGACCTCAAATACACTGTCACCGTTCCTGTGGGATCCGACATCTTTTATACTATAATTTGACATCGTCCGCTTGCGGATAGAGCCCGAAATTGACACCTAGGAGCCATCCTACGCCTAGCGACCGTGACACAGCTAGGTGGAATTTAGGTGTATGTTCCGGGTGCATCAAGTTTTTGGCACCATTGCCGGGATGGAAATAGTGTAGTCTCAGTTTATTTTTATTTTGAAGAGTTTGCTAGCAAATCTTATCATTCCTTATCTTTCCACCATTTTCATTCTTTTAATTATTACCTTGCTACTGACGGTATTTTTTTGAGTTTTTTTTGGTGCATGAACACTCGCTTTGGGGCAATTAATCAAGAATTATTATTTGACCCTGAGATCGAGAAAACGACAAGGGCTCTGAGGGTCTCAAGTAGAAATCAAGCATCATCTGATCAGATGGCCGACACTACCGCTGCTCCACCTCGCACCGGGTCCATCAGGGACCACATGAAGCCTACCATTGGAAATAATTCTTCCATACTGAGACCGCAACTGGCGGCAGCTAGCTTCGAGTTGAAGATAGGGCTTATAAATCTAATGCATCAGGATCCCTTCCATGTGCATCCTCACGAGAATCCCAATCACACATCGACACTTTCCTGGCAAATTACGATACTTTTAAGGCTAAAGATGTGAGTGATGACGCCATTAAGCTAAGGCTTTTCCCTTCACCTTGAGGGATAAAGCTTCATACTGGCTATGGACCCATCCACCCAACCATTTTACTACATGGGAGAAACTGGCGCTCACCTTTGTGGACAAATTCTATCCACCCTCAAAGAGCGGTGCGGATCAGGGGGGCTATCTCGAACTTTAAACAGCTTCTGCAAGAATCTCTTTAAGAGGCCTGGGAAAGGTTTAAGGACCTTCAACATCAGTGCCCTCATCACGGGATCCAGTCCTGTGATTTGGTTTAGATCTTCTATATATGCTGCAGCCCAGCACCAAAATGGTATTTGATGCTACCGTGCAAGGCGCCTTACTGGACAAATCACCTGATGAAGCCATAGACCTGCTTAAGCATATGGCGGCAAATAATAAGCAGTGAGAGAAGAGAGAACCATTGTGACCAGAACCCCCGAGGGAAAAGTTTCTAGCCACCTTGATTCTCACATAGAAACTTTGTGTAAACAGGTGGACAGAATTGAACAACGTTTGGACTCCATCTCAACGACCACCGGTACCTCTGCTTATCATCCTTCAGAGGAATATGGAGAGCACAGTTATGTTCCCAATGAGGGACATTATGATGGTTCCGAATCATCTGAGTTGGTGCAGTATGTTCAAGGAGAGGGACGCAACTAGTGGCAACACCCGGCCGCTAGAAATCATCCGGGATTTTCTTACGGGAACCCAAGTGGAGGGCTGCAAGCTCCACGGTTTCAGAGACCGCCACCCCCTCCTCAACAATATCAAGGGCAGCCGCCAAATCAACAGCAGAGTGGGTTCAGGCCAGCTGGGCCATATCGACGACCAGGCTACCAGTTCAATCGCCCACCTCAGCAGGGCTATGCACCATCTATGCCTCGGTCCAATTTGGAGAGCACTCTAGGGATATTCATGAGTGGGCAAGCCAAATTTAACCAGGACACATCCGATCAGTTCAAAAACATAAACACATCGCTTGATGAACTGAGGGGCCAGATGTCCCAGCTGCTGAAGAACCAAGGGAGGTTGCCTTCGCAACCGGAGCCGAATCCGAGGGCTCAAGTCAATGACGTGGTCTCCGTTACCACATGTGAAGGACGGGAAACCGACCCCGTTATGATTCCAGTTGTGAACAAGAAACAAGTCATAACTGAGGATGCCATTATTGGCAGTTATAGAGAAGAGGCAACGAATGAGCCTACAAAGAATGAGGAGAAAGTGGATTCACCATCCACCACACCCACAATAACGTCGTCTCCTAATGATGTCGCAAGGAACAAAGGAAGCCGACCTCCTCCACCGTATCGACAGAGGTTGGCTTTGGCTAAAATGGAGAAGTATTCCAAGTTCACGGAGCTTCTGAAGGGCATCCAACTCAACATCCCATTCATGGATGCCATCACGGAGATTCCCATTTATGCGAAGTTTTTAAAGGACCTCATTACAGGGAAGAGGAAGCACGAAGAGATACAGCTCATGGGGGACTCTACCTCCATTATAAAGAATCATCTCCCGCGGAAGCTACTGGATCCGGGAAACTTCACGGTTCCATGTTCCATAGGAGGTATGCCCATTAATCGTGCTCTAATTGACTTGGGAGTGAGCATCAGCTTGATGCCGCTTTCTATATTTGAAAGACTACAAACTGGGAGCTAGCTGGAGCACACGAACATGTCCATACAGCTAGCAGATCATTCGATCACATACCCGGTGGGCATTTCGAGGGACATTATTCTGCAGATACCTCCTAGGTTGTGTGTTCCAGTTGATTTTGATATTATGAATATGCCTGAGGGAGGGAGCTCCCAGCTTATACTTGGCCGCCCCTTCATGGCGACGGCCGGCATGTTGATAGATGTCCATGAAGGGACTCTCACGTTGAACGTGGGTAACATTGAAGCCCAATTCATGCTGTAGAAACCTATGAGGGAGCACGTTCGTGAAGAAGGAGCTAGCTATTTGGAGCTCCTAGAAGATAAGGCCGTAGGAGATTATACTTCTGAGGGGGCCATGAAAGACCCGATAAGAACAAGTGTTGACGACAACGACGACCCAGTTCACCACAAAGCAGTCGCTACCTATCTCTGTGTGTTGGATAAGGAGCTCTTGGATCATTCTTTGCACCACGAGAAGCCAGAGGCCATCAGTTATGCCAAGGAAAAGCCTGGAGTGGAAGCATGCCAAATACCGCCACACGGTACATTGGCATGAACGATGCGCAAATCTCATGCGTGCCGAATAACCATTGAAGAAGCAAAGGGAGTCGAGCTCATGAATCAAAACGAGCGCTTATTGAGAGGCAACCCAATCATTTATATCTTGGATTCACTTTTCCAAATTCTTATTTTTACTTTATCTATTTAAGAAAACCAAATAAAAATGTTATTTATTTCTCTTAAAAATACAAAATCATAAAAATTTGATGGGTTCTTCCTTTCTACAGGTTGAACATAAAGGGGCATGCAAATCGACGTTTTAAATGGAAAAAAGTTGGACGAGAGCAGCTGATTTGAAGAGCAGATGAAATGAGGAGAGTCAAAGAAGACACAGGTGACTTGACCGAGCAGCCATCTGCTCGGTCGAGTAGTGCAGGCACAAGAAAAGAGCACGAAAATGACACTCTGTCTACACGGCCCGAGCAGCCTTTGCTCAGTCCGAGTAGATGGTGACTCGACCGAGCATCCACGTGCTCTACCGAGTAGCACATGCTCATGAAAACAAGGAAGAAACGACGTTCTGTCTACACGGCCCGAGTAGGCATCAAATCGACCTAGCAGACCCTGCTCGATTGAGTAGATAAGGGAGTGTTCTGAACTCATTTTTCATATCTATCTAACTCGAATGAGCAGCTCCGCTGCTCGACCGAGTCATTTTATCCTACTTTTTGTGGGCCCACTTCCAAACGAGTTGGGTTATTAAAACCCAGATTGTTCTCATTGACCACTAAGCTGTCTCGATTAATCAACAACCGGCCCAAGCACCAACTCCTCTGCCTTACTCGACCCACTCCACCGCCGACGTCTGCCCTTCCTCTGCCTGCACCGTCGTCCGCGCCGCCTGTACGGTCAGCACCCCCTCCATGTCTCCCTCTCTTTCTCTCTCTCTCTTTCTCTTTCCTCCTCTCTCTCTCCGCCCCTATTCCCTTCCCCCCTTTCAGATCACCGACAGACGTCGTCGGCGCCACCCATGCCGGTGCCGCCGCCCGCCACAAAACCCCCCTCCTATTGAAACACCCCCACGACATCCACTCTCCTCCACCTCTCTCTCATCGTGCATCACCCTCCCCTAATTTCCCTGTCGTCGCTGCCCTAGGGCATCTTCGCCTGCTCGATAGATCACCCATGGTGCTCGACCGAGCAGCTCGCCTCCTTCCCAATCACAAATGACACAGCTGACCGAGCACATTTGATGCTCGGTCAAGACATCCCAACGAGCCGATCTACTCGATCGAGCATTACAGCTGCTCGGTCGAGCAGCCCCGACTCAGCAACCCCCAACTCAGCACCCGCAATCTACGCTGCTCGACCGAGCAAGGCTAGTGCTTGGTCGAGCAGATGCATAGATCCCCCATTTTATTTTTCATATCCTGAAATTTTATTTATTTCTATTTCAGGAACATTTTGCCTACGTCAGAGGACACTTCCGGGATTAGCTTGGAGGAGACTTTCACTGCGATCGCTCTGTCGGTACACTCTTTACCCATTTTACTTTTATACCGACACTCCAGAATTGCCTCTTGCACGATGGTTCGCACTAGAGGGGCCCCCGCAACTCCTCGTCGTGGGAAGAGGAAGGCCACTGGCTCCTCCTCTTCTAGACCGCCACATCGCACTCACCGCGAGCCATCACCCACCACCGATGAGGAGCACACGGGCGATCGATTGTCCGCGTCTGACTCTTCTCCCACACATCCCACATAGATCCCAGCTACCACCGCCCCCATTCCCACTACCGCTCCTCCACCACCACCCTCTCCCCCTACCGCTCTACCGCCACGTGTGTAGACATTCGGCATCACCTTCTGTGTCGATGCACACCGCGATCGCTTCGTCAGGCTGTCACAGCTTCGTCTCATTCCTACACTTTTCAAAGACGTCCCCACCCTCCGATCCCTTGGACTCCTGTAGGGAGTCCTTTGGCTCTACCGCACGATTGGCTTCGAGCGGCTCCTAGCCATCCACGCCTCCACGTACTCCCACCTTACCTTGGAGGCTTTGAGTTCCATCGCCCGCACCCAGGCGGGAGATGGCATCACCTTCCGTCTTATGGATCACGACTTCACGATCACACACGCCATGATCTGCGACCACTTCCACTTCCCAGCCATACCTGACCCCCGCACTGCCTTTGCTGGATCTGGATCGTAGCCTAGAGGTGTAACGGCCTGTTTTCATCAAGACAAACTATTTACGAATTTGACCAAATTTTTCAATTTTTAAACTATTTTATAATGGTTTGTCAGAAGTTTCACGATTCCAAAAATTTCTTATAAAAATGTTTTGAGATATCAGACTAGCTACGAAGTATTTTAGTAAAATCGGATTTCATCAAATATTCAAAACATTTCCGATAAAATTCGTTTTCAGTTATTACCGTTTTGACTTAATGAATTTATTTTCTATACAAATATCATCAAAACGATTTCAAACTTTTACAGTAACATTCAATGATCATTCAGGGCCTCCCACATTAATTTCGTAATTTTCTGAAGTCAAATCAGTAGTGAACCCGCGAACCCGCTTTCTAAACATTTTGGCCAAAAACTAGTATTTCCATAAGCTCAAACCCTGAAACAGACTTCGTATTCGCGATCCTCGCGACGATACGATCCCGTGGGTATGTTTTCGTAATTTTTCGGACACGTTTACTAGTAGGGGCAAAATCGTAATTTCGTTACAAAATGATTTTTCACTAATGACTTTTTAACCCCTCTTAATTACCTTAACCTAATCAAATTTTTTTAACCCAAACAAGGATTTAAACATGAGGGAAGCACGTTTAAGTTTTTCTTCATTTTGTCAAAAAGATAAACCTACTTTCATTAATAGCCACCTAATATCATTTATTATCTTTGACTAATTACAATATTAAACCCTATAAATAACCCTAACCCCATCTCTCTCTTCCAGGCTAATTTTTCTCTCCCCCGTTCTTTTCATGCAAATGGCCCAAGCCCGTTTTACTCGAACCCACACCCTACACACACAGTCTCTCGTTCTCATCTCTCTCTCTTTCGCACATACCCGGGCCTCCTTCTCTCCTCGTCGTCCACCGGAGCTCCGACCTTGACCACCGCGAAGCCAACTGCCCCACCCTCTCTTCGCCTTGCTCCGACCCCCCATCGACCAACCTACCACCGCCGTATAGACGGCCTCCGACGAGACCAAAGCCCGACGTGTTGCCACAAGCACGGAGCACCCCCGACGTTCGCCGTAACCGCCGCTGCTGATCCCCGCCTCCCTCTACCGCTGTCAGCGATTGCCGCTCGAAGCGCCAGGCTCCGCCCGCCTCCGTGGTTGCTGCACGCCTTCGCCACCCGCTCCTCCTTGAGCACAGCGCTCCACCTTGCCCCACCTGAGCTCCGGCAGCCTCGAACCCAAGCTCTCCGCCTCCCACTCCGTCAGGCGCCGCCCTTGTCCGATGCCGCCATCCAAAGACGCCCCGAGCCCCTCCGCTGCACTCTCATCCGTCGCTGCCTCCGAGCGCCGCCGCTCACGAAGACGACGCCACCCCGAAGCAGCAGCAGCTGCTTACGCCGTCGTCGCCTCCGGAGCCGTGTCTGCCGCCTCCAACGACCCGTGACACCGCTCCATCACCTCGTCGACAGGCTCGCCACGGAGCAATGCCGACCCGAACCCCACTGTTCCGAGCAGCAGCGACAGCTGCTCCGCTGTTCCGCCAGAGCCGCAACGCCTCCGGAGTAGCCGCCAACCGCCGCTGCATGTCGCCGGACCCCGCCGCCTCAGGCGCCGCCACGTTGACGAACGGGCGCCTCCCCTCAGCTCCATGCAGCTGGGAACGCGAGCGGGGGTGAGGGATTAAACGCATACGTAAATACGTATTCGTATTTTGAGAATATACGGTATATTATAATTAAAAATGAGTATTGATGGTTTTAAAATTAATAATAAATAAAATAGAGGCCAGAAAAATATAAGGCTAGCTCCAGAAAATTAGAAATGACATTCTGGACCCAATGGCACTAGTTTCATCTCAATCTGACGCTTACATTTTCCAAAATTAATTTTTAAGCCTAAAAGTTAAATTGGTTATTTTCATTCAAAAATCGATAACTTGCTATTTTCACGTAAACTAATATACGATAAAAATATATGTTAAAGTACTTTCCGATACGGTCATTTTGACAGTTCATTCGCATCTTTCCGATGCAGATTGCATCCCGGAGAAATTATTGAAGAATTACGTACTTAATTAAAAATTAGTTTTTAAATCTATTTTGAACTTTCAAAAATTATAAAAATTACTATGAGCTTCCAACAAATATTTTCTCCTACAGTAAAATTATTTTCCTTATATCTAGGCTATAGAAAAATTTAGAACACTTTTTGACAACGTTTCAATCGATTATAAAATTGAAACGATCAGATTAAATAGATAGAAATTGAGTAGCCTGTAACTAACGATTTCTTGTATTTGCAGGTACCCATTTTCTTACACCAGCATCTTTATAAGCTCTAACTCCAACCTCGTCTTGCTACGACGATCACGACTGTAAGTCACTTTAATTCTAACTTCAGAAATTAAGCCAGTGTACTTGTACGAACTTAGGACATGACATCTAGTCTCAGACAAGCTTTTGACTTGAACCAACGATTAGAGACCTAATTAACTAATCAATAGTGGAATGATCAACAGATTGAACTGATATAGTGCACTTTTATGGAATTAGATATCATAGTTGTTGGACTTCAAAGCATTGCTCAGGACTAAATTGAGATAGTGCACTTTTATGGATTTAGATATCATAGTTGTTGGACTTCAAAGCATTGCTCAGGACTGATATTCCCTGTTGAGGCTTTTGCCTTGACTTTTCAGCAAGTAACTACCATATAAATGTAATTGATGTACTCATTGATGGATGTATTGTTGTACACATTGTTGGATGTACGAAAAGATGGGCCTATGAGGCCATACGGATACGGATATGGATACAGACACGGATACTGATATAAATGTGAAATGTGATACAACATGGGTTATGGGGTAGTCTTGAGCTACGAAGTGTGCGGGAGTGACTGGGTCCACCCTTATTAGTTAATCTGTACCATCACCCTGAAGGGAATGGTAGGTAGATATTCCACAAGTTGCTCCGTAGGATGGGTGTACTTCTGGTTGCATATCGTACACTCGAGCTAAGACTGTTGCACTAGCTGATTGATACAGGGCCCATGAGGCCATATTGATACAAACACTGATATGAACATTGGACTATGATAATACACGGGATACGGGGTAGTCTTGAGCTACGAAGTGTGCGGTAGTGACCGGGTTCACCCTTATTAGTTAAGCTGTACCATCACCCTGCATGAATGGTAGGTAGATATTCCACGAGTTGCTCCGTGGGATGGGTGCACTTCTGGTTGCATATTGCACACTCGAGCCAAGGCTGATGCACTAGTTTGATTGTTGTATTGTACTCATGGTTGTTTGTATTGTCGGAACACACTATTGGGCCTTCAGGCATTTACGGAGCCCATTTACTGAGAACACTATTGGGCCTTCGGGCATTTACAGAGCACATTTACGGAGCACATTTACGGAGCACGCTATTGGACCCTTGCGGCATTTAAGACTGATGCACTAGTTTGATTGATGTTGCACTAATTGATAATTAATTGATACCATTGCTTCAGTCACGACTACTACTATTCTACAGACTAAGTCGAGACTACTCGAACGTGATAGAACGGTTTAATAATGAGCGGTCTTGAATTACGACTGAATCAATGTCTAGGAAGGAATGGGAAGGGGGTTGGTCAACCAAGGGACTTGTTCCTGCGGTCTTTGAAGTGACCTGTGGCTTCAAGCCCTGACTGACTGGATGATTTGGAAGTTAAGTTAGACTTCTTATTATTAGGCCCGCCTACACTATTAGATAGCCAAACGACGCTCACCTCCCTAAGTGTTGCTACAACCACATGGATGTCTAACTATCGTCATCACATTGTCTGTGTTCGAAAGTTTGTTGCTACTATATGCCATGTCACAGTTATCACTCTTACACTTACACAGTCACCTTTACGTACAGTTACCAGTACTTTACTTATCTGTCAGCTCATGCTTTACTTTTTGTACCTATATGACCATCTTTTGTTTACTATAGTCTGTTTCATACTTTTGCACTACTTTGTTTCTATTGCTAGAATTGTTATGACTTACCTACGGTTTCATCTCTGTGGCACCGCAGACGACGTACATATAGAGGCAGATGCTCTAGAGTTAATAGCGCCAGAATTTGACCGTGAGTCCGCAGCTTTCAGAGTTGTTTTCAGTTGTATTTTCTTTTCTTCATGTACGTCTGTTGGAACATTTTTGTACAATATGGATGTAATAAATGGACACTATTTGGGTATTTTTGTACATCTCTGCATCGTGGCTATTTTGTTTTCACTGGTTAACTGCAGGACCTGCACAAATACCAAAAAGTAACGGGCCCGGGAATCGGGTCGTTACAGATTTGGTGGCCCACGCAGGTCCGCGCTACCTACCTCGTGAACATTATAGCAAGATCAGGGTGTACGATATAAAATACTCAAATAGAACTCTCGAGTGCAGGATGGCTCGAGTGTTCACCCGTATTGGATATACGGGTGAAGCGTCCTTATTGACATCTTCATTAGGACTTCCTTGATTCCCATCACTCTTGATGACCTTTCGATTGACCTTGAAAAGTCGCTACGTCTATTTTAAGGAGGGTAGCTCGACAACAGAAGTAAATTGAAGGACACTCAAAAGTATTGGAGGATGATGCTGAAGGATTTGAGACGAGCCAAACCCGACGTGCAAGTATAGGTTGTTACGTCTTCTTGAGATCGTATTTCTATTCTAACCCCCTACTTTCTATCTTGTGCCCGATTTTCCATTGGTTTGAATTCCTTTCCCACCTACCACCTGCCCCTCGTTATTGCTTTTTGTCCTCATCCTCACCTCGAGCCCCGTTCATGCCTAACCCTACCCACCCTACCCACCCTACCGACGACTTTCGGTGCCCTCTTTTTCTTTAAAAGACCCCCTCTTCTTCCTCACCAAGCCACCCCGTAGTTTCCCCTACGCTGTATCGACTTCCACTCCTCTTCCCGGCCTCTCCCCCAAGCGAACTCGACCCATCTCGCCTCAAGCTCCTCCGACCTCACCCGAGGCTCCACCACCCCACCCTACTACAGTGACACCCGCCACGTCAAGCAGTCACAGCCACCGTAAAATGACAACCACTGATGGCCCTCCGACGATATGTTTTGGGATTTTTGGCCTCGGCGACGACCCTCGCCACCACCTTCGCTACCGCCGTGTGGCTGAGATCTTGGGAAGCCATGATCCTTGGGCTTCTCTTGAGCTCTCTGCCCTGGGTCTCACCCAGATTGATGTCACGTTTAGGCCTCCTCTTACGACTACTCCTTTTGGTTTGCGGAAAAGTGTGTTTTTGGTTGTTTATTTGTTGGGTAATGTTGGGTGTTGCGAATGTCAAGTATTGGTCTACGGAAGGAGTGATGGCGATGCTCATTGGCATGATATTGGCCTTGGGAGTTGAAGTTGGATGTAGGCCTTGTGCTTGGCTCTGGATGAGAGCTTGGATCTTGTCTTATTGTGGGATATTATGGTGATTGATGGAAGGAATACTAGAAGTGAGTACTGATTTTGGGTGTTGGCCCTGTACTTACCTTTGGGCATTGATCTGGACGTTAGCATGTGGTTGGGCATTATGGAGATTGATGTTGCTGGTACATGTGGATTAATCGTTACATGATATATTATGAACAACATCTGTGGCTAGATCCAGTTAGTCCCCAGTAGCACGAATAAACTTTATGGTCTTCCGGTTTATGCGGTTTAAATAGCTTGTTACTGGCTTATCACCTCAGGTTCCAAGTTCGAACAGATGTTGTCATCATAATAGCCCTCATTTTCATGTGATAATTTTCGACTACCTGAGAAGTCAGAGTAACTATTGTAATGATACTGGTCTCAGGAGTAGTTACGGAAGCTATGGTGATGTCAATAGTATGTATTCATTTATAACATCTCTTGTTTTCTTGATGCTATGATATCACATTATATTTCATGCTATTAACAACTTATTTTTCATTTATCAAAATCATTCATCAAGCCTTTCTTTCGATCGTTTGATTTGCTTAGGCAATGATCGGTCTTCTTAATTCCGAGGACGGAATTATTTTAAGGAGGATAGGATGTAACGGCCTGTTTTCATCAAGACAAACTATTTACGAATTTGACCAAATTTTTCAATTTTTAAACTATTTTATAATGGGTTGTCAGAAGTTTTACGATTCCAAAAATTTCTTATAAAAATGTTTTGAGATATCAGACTAGCTACGAAGTATTTTAGTAAAATCGGATTTCATCAATTACTCAAAACATTTCCGATAAAATTCGTTTTCAGTTATTACCGTTTTGACTTAATGAATTTATTTTCTATACAAATATCATCAAAACGATTTCAAACTTTTACAGTAACATTCAATGATCATTTAGGGCCTCCCACATTAATTTTGTAATTTTCTGAAGTCAAATCAGTAGTGAACCCGCGAACCCGCTTTCTAAACGTTTTGGCCAAAAACTTGTATTTCCATAAGCTCAAACCCTGAAACGGACTTCGTATTTGCGGTCCTCGCGACGATACAATCCCGTGGGTATTTTTTCGTAATTTTTCGGACACGTTTACTGGTAGGGGCAAAATCGTAATTTCGTTACAAAATGATTTTTCACTAATGACTTTTTAACCCCTCTTAATTACCTTAACCTAAACAAATTTTTTTAAACCCAAACAAGGACTTAAACGTGAGGGAAGCACGTTTAAGTTTTTCTTCATTTTTTCAAAAAGATAAACCTACTTTCATTAATAGCCACCTAATATCATTTATTATCTTTGACTAATTACAATATTAAACCCTATAAATAACCGTAACCCCCCCCCTCTCTCTTCCAGGCTAATTTTTCTCTCCCCCGTTCTTTTCATGCAAATGGCCCAAGCCCGTTTTACTCGAACCCACACCCTACATACACAGTCTCTCGTTCTCATCTCTCTCTCTTTCGCACACACCCGGGCCTCCTTCTCTCTTCGTCGTCCACCGGAGCTCCGACCTCGACCACCGCGAAGCCAACTGCCCCACCCTCTCTTCGCCTTGCTCCGACCCCCCATCGACCAACCTACCACCGCCGTACAGACGGCCTCCGACGAGACCAAAGCCCGACGTGTTGCCACAAGCACGGAGCACCCCCGACGTTCGCCGTAACCGCCGCTGCTACTCCCCGCCTCCCTCTACCGCTGTCAGCGATTGCCGCTCGAAGCGCCAGGCTCCACCCGCCTCCGTGGTTGCTGCACGCCTTCGCCACCCGCTCCTCCTTGAGCACAGCGCTCCACCTTGCCCCACCTGAGATCCGGCAGCCTCGAACCCAAGCTCTCCGCCTCCCGCTCCGTCAGGCGCCGCCCTCGTCCGATGCCGCCATCCGAAGACGCCCCGAGCCCCTCCGCTGCACTCTCATCCATCGCTGCCTCTAAGCGCCGCCGCTCACGAAGACGACGCCACCCCGAAGCAGCAGCAGCTGCTTACGCCGTCGTCGCCTCCGGAGCCGTGTCTGCCGCCTCCAACGACCCGTGACACCGCTCCATCACCTCGTCGATAGGCTCGCCACGGAGCAACGCCGACCCGAACCCTGCCGTTCCGAGCAGCAGCGACAGCTGCTCCGTCGTTCCACCAGAGCCGCAGCGCCTCCAGAGTAGCCGCCAATCACTGCTACATGTCACTGGACCCCGCCGCCTCAGGCGCCGCCACGTCGACGAACGGGCGCCTCCCCTCAGCTCCATGCAGCTGGGAACGCGAGCGGAGGTGAGGGATTAAACGCATACGTAAATACGTATTCGTATTTTGAGAATATACGGTATATTATAATTAAAAAATGAGTATTGATGGTTTTAAAATTAATAATAAATAATATAGAGGCCAGAAAAATATAAGGCTAGCTCCAGAAAATCAGAAATGACATTCTGGACCCAATGGCACTAGTTTCATCTCAATCTGACGCTTAGATTTTCCAGAATTAATTTTTAAGCCTAAAAGTTAAATTGGTTATTTTCATTCAAAAATCGATAACTTGCTATTTTCACGTAAACTAATATACGATAAAAATATATGTTAAAGTACTTTCCGATACGGTCATTTTGACAGTTCATTCGCATCTTTCCGATGCAGATTGCATCCCGGAGAAATTATTGAAGAATTACGTACTTAATTAAAAATTAGTTTTTAAATCTATTTTGAACTTTCAAAAATTATAAAAATTACTATGAGCTTCCAACAAATATTTTCTCTTACAGTAAAATTATTTTCCTTATATCTAGGCTATAGAAAAATTTAGAACACTTTTTGACAACGTTTCAATCGATTATAAAATCAAAACGATCAGATTAAATAGATAGAAAATTGAGTAGCCTGTAACTAACGATTTCTTGTATTTACATGTACCCATTTTCTTACACCAGCATCTTTATAAGCTCTAACTCCAACCTCGTCTTGCTACGACGATCACGACTGTAAGTCACTTTAATTCTAACTTCAGAAATTAAGCCAGTGTACTTGTACGAACTTAGGACATGACATCTAGTCTCAGAAAAGCTTTTGACTTGAACCAACGATTAGAGACCTAATTAACTAATCAATAGTGGAATGATCAACAGATTGAACTGATATAGTGCACTTTTATGGAATTAGATATCATAGTTGTTGGACTTCAAAGCATTGCTCAGGACTAAATTAAGATAGTGCACTTTTATGGATTTAGATATCATAGTTGTTGGACTTCAAAGCATTGCTCAGGACTGATATTCCCTGTTGAGGCTTCTGCCTTGACTTTTCAGCAAGTAACTACCATATAAATGTAATTGATGTACTCATTGATGGATGTATTGTTGTACACATTGTTGGATGTACGAAAAGATGGGCCTATGAGGCCATACAGATACAGATATGGATACAGACATGGATACTGATATAAATGTGAAATGTGATACAACATGGGTTATGGGGTGGTCTTGAGCTACGAAGTGTGCGGGAGTGACTGGGTCCACCCTTATTAGTTAAGCTGTACCATCACCCTGAAGGGAATGGTAGGTAGATATTCCACGAGTTGCTCCGTGGGATGGGTGCACTTCTGGTTGCATATCGTACACTCGAGCTAAGACTGTTGCACTAGCTGATTGATACAGGGCCCATGAGGCCATATTGATACAAACACTGATATGAACATTGGACTATGATAATACACGGGATACGGGGTAGTCTTGAGCTACGAAGTGTGCGGGAGTGACCGGGTCCACCCTTATTAGTTAAGCTGTACCATCACCCTGCAGGAATGGTAGGTAGATATTCCACGAGTTGCTCCGTGGGATGGGTGCACTTCTGGTTGCATACGTACACTCGAGCCAAGGCTGATGCACTAGTTTGATTGCTGTATTGTACTCATGGTTGTTTGTATTGTCGGAACACACTATTGGGCCTTCGGGCATTTACGGAGCCCATTTACTGAGAACACTATTGGGCCTTCGGGCATTTACGGAGCACATTTACGGAGCACGCTATTGGACCCTTCGGTATTTAAGACTGATGCACTAGTTTGATTGATGTTGCACTAATTGATAATTAATTGATACCATTGCTTCAGTCACGACTACTACTATTCTACAGACTAAGTCGAGACTACTTGAACGTGATTGAACGGTTTAATAATGAGCGGTCTTGAATTACGACTGAATCAGTGTCTAGGAAGGAATGGGAAGGGGGTTGGTCAACCAAGGGACTTGTTCCTGCGGTCTTTGAAGTGACCTGTGCCTTCAAGCCCTGACTGACTGGCTGATTTGGAAGTTAAGTTAGACTTCTTATTATTAGGCCCGCCTACACTATTAGATAGCCAAACGACGCTCACCTCCCTAAGTGTTGCTATAACCACATGGATGTCTAACTATCGTCATCACATTGTCTGTGTTCGAAATTTTGTTGCTACTATATGCCATGTCACAGTTATCACTCTTACACTTACACAGTCACCTTTACGTACAGTTACCAATACTTTACTTATCTGTCAGCTCATACTTTACTTTTTGTACCTATATGACCATCTTTTGTTTACTATAGTCTGTTTCATACTTTTGCACTACTTTGTTTCTATTGCTAGAATTGTTGTGACTTACCTACGGTTTCATCTCTGTGGCACCGCAGACGACGTACATATAGAGGCAGATGCTCTAGAGTTAATAGCGCCAGAATTTGACCGTGAGTCCGCAGCTTTCAGAGTTGTTTTCAGTTGTATTTTCTTTTCTTCATGTACGTCTGTTGGAACATTTTTGTACAATATGGATGTAATAAATGGACACTATTTGGGTATTTTTGTACATCTCTGCATCGTGGCTATTTTTTTTCACTGGATAACTGCAGGACCTGCGCAAATACCAAAAAGTAATGGGCCCGGGAATCGGGTCGTTACAAGAGGGGGGTGAATAGGCTGTTAAAAATATTCGTGCAACCCACGAACAAACACATGCAGTTATAAGCCCAGGCAGAGTAAATAGAATGCAATCACAGTGTAGGCACAGATATACCCTGGTTCGGTCGTCCCCACGACCTACTCCAGCCCCGAAAGCAACTACTAGATTGATATGTAATCAAGTACAGCTACAATGAGTCAAGATCCCAAATCTACTCTCACCTAGCTTGTACGCACACCACGTGCTCTACACTCTCACTCTAGTCAGATACTCTCCCTCCGTGACGACTCCCAAAGTCGTCAGGTCCCCAAAAAGTAACATAGATGGTAAAGTTTCCCCTACATAGATCGATACACTAATACACGAATATAAAGGAGTAAAGAGTTTAGGAATGCTCAGTTCGTGTCAGTGTAGTCATCTCTGTCAATCAGCACGGCGTCAGCTCCAGTCTGACAAGATGTAAATGTCACGTCTCATCTCCAACTCAAGTTGTAGGCTCCCTCTTGGATTTGCGTCTATCAATATGCTGCCTATGTAGACACTTGAAGACGTGCACTAAGAAATCCTCTCCAATGTGTCACTAACAAAAGTTGTGGTAGAAATCTGTGAGCCACTCAAATAGCTTTCTTTCCCAAGAGAACTGTCACAAGCCCATGTGATTTCCTTATTTCTCAATGTACTTGCTTGATCCCCTGTTGACTTTATAATCTCATTTCTTCTCTTTGGAACTCCACACAAATAAACCCACAGCATGGATCTTAGCAGCTGCAGGCACAAGAGGGGATCAAACTTGCGGCTCCTTTGTTGAAGATGATGACCTTGCAAACTTGTGGCACTGCTGAAGATGGGGTCGGCAATGAATTGCGGCCTTGCTTCTGATGGATCGGCACAGCAGCTAGTGCGGGCGGATGCTTTGGCAACTTGTGGCCACCTCTTTGGTGCGGTTCTTGACAGCGGTCGACGAAGGCAAAGTGGGGATCTCTTGGTCGACAGCCTCTCGGAGTTCAATCTCAGGTCGGTCGGCGAGCCAGATCGGATCTGCGACTCTTTGACACTTTGCATGGGTCGATAGCCTTTGTGGCTTGGGGATTCAGTCGGTCGTCGCTGCGGATGGCTCATTGAATGGGTCGGTCGGCAAGGCCTAGGGGCACTGTGGTCGGTAAGCCATTCGCACTGAGTATGGTTCGGTCAGCGAAGGCCTTGGCTCTTGGAAGCAATCGTTCGACAGGGCCTCTTGGTGCAGTGGTCACGAAGCGGTCGGTGCGTGGGTTTCTCCTTCCCTGAGAGCGGTAACAAGAAGTCTCCCTTCGGTCTTGTTGGCTTCTTCTTTGTAGAGGAGTTGTGGCACAGGCTGAAGTTTGTATGAAGAGTCTCCTTGTATGAGTATAGCAATTTGTCCAACACATTAATTTACGTCCTCGCCATTCCTGCACGCACTTAACACACACATCAAATCATTCACAAATGTTTTTCATCATTAAACAATAAATCCTAGATCGTTGAATCCAACAATCTCCCCCTTTTGATGATGACAACCCTACACAAGATTTGCACTTAACGATTTAAGCAATATCATCGTGATGTGTGTGTAGAGGATGGGTGTATGCCAAACAATTAAGTATAATACATGATGTTCAAGCACACTTGCATGCAATACAATAGCACTAGTTTGTCTGCCATGCTCCCCTATGTTCAAGCTCCCCCTTGAACATGTATATAATACCACAGGACAAACCACAAGACTACAAGACTACTATTCCAAATCTTTCAATATTTCTCCCCCTTTGTCATCATCAAAAGTGTATTCTTGAAGATTAAAACAAACCACATGCAAGAAGAGAGCATTATTAACTATAACTAGCACTTGCATGTCGTCATTCTATAAGTAGCACTACAAATCCAACGATAATAATAACTAGAATTCAACACCATCGTGTAAGTGCAAGTATTAAACATAGAGGTACAAAGGGAGATGCTTTTACAAATTCAACCAAATCAATCCAACATTTTCCAAAATAACTTTGTATCACCTAGGATTGATTTTTCCCACCTCATCAAGGATGAGTTCAAGGTATCACACCCCAAAACATAGCCTAAAAGGACTCTTAGATGTGGGGGTGACATTGCTTGACGAGTAAGAACACCAACGCTAAAGTTTACCCATAAAGCTTATGTTGGAAGGGTAGTGTATTTGCCATGAATTATATCCATTTTTCATATGGAGCCATTTTCAAGTTTTTTTTTCATATTCATTTCCTTTGTCTTGTGCTCAATTTTTATTCATGGCAAATCACATCATATCCCTTAGATTTTTCAGTTAATAATCATCCATCATTCACTTTCCAATATTCATAAATAGTATCTCCAAAAGTACGACATAGTCTAATATTCGTGGAAGTGAAAGTAGGTGTAGAAATAATATTATCAATTCATTGAACTTGGCATATTTATTTATGAAATAGGACATGCTCATGTAGCCATAAAAATAATACTACAATTTCTACATGGATATGATCATCATTCATTTGTAGCACTAGAATGATGCAAAGAGGAAGATATGCAATAAGCTCATTTTTTTTGCTTTTGTCTTTTTCAAATTTTTTTTCAGTTTTATAATGAACTAGAAAAACACACTAAAAACAATCAAGCAAACAAAAGCAAAAACAAAAAAAAATCCAAGCACACAAAAAATGTTACCAAAAAAAATGCTATGAAGGTATGCATTAAGTTCAAAGAATGAGATATACCTTCGTGTCGCTATTTGACTAAGGAGCTAAAATATTGAGACTCTCAAGTTATCGCTCCTCGCCAAATTTCCGTCTCTCCTACAAAAGAGGTGTTATGTGTGACCTTGGAATCCAACAAGGTCCACTCATGTTAGTCATCAAAGATTTAGGAACCCATATTTGTTTGAACTTAATGTTTTTGTTCCTATATTTACAATGATATGAAGTATGACCAACACATCCACATGTAAAGCACTTAGCATGAAAATTTCCAACCTTTGTTGTTTCAATGTGAACTTTTCTATATTTTGATTTTTCAACATATTTAAGACCATATCCTAGTCCTCGCCTATTATTGCCATAAAGTTGATTTCCAAGAATAATGTCCAAATTTTGTTTTCCAATGGAAAATCTCTTTAATGACAATTCTAGGGTGGTGAGTTTGGATTTCAAGATATCGTTTTCATCCACAAGCAAAGTGCATTTACTAATGAAAGCTTGCATGTTTTCCTCTTCTTTCTTTTCAAAATCCAACATTTTTTCTTTAACTTCAAGATTTAGCATGTTAATCTTTTCAGAGAGCAATTCATTTTCAACTTCAAGCTTTACCTTATTTAGCTTATACATGCTAATATCCTTTAATAAAGAGGGACTTGAAAGACAGTCAATTTTTTCAGGCAAGCTAGCTTTCTCTTTTTCTAACATGGTGATGGTAGATTTGCATGCAACAAGCTCTTGTTTAAGATTTTTCATTTCTATAGACATGTCATATTCAGTTTGTTGCATATCAAAGTTATCATTCCTATAACATTCCACATCAGCTTCTAGCTCATCAATTCTATGTTGCATTCCTTTACAGATTTCTAAAAGTTCAGCTTTAGTGGGAGATTCTACCTCATTGTGTTTGGCCATTAATGTCATGCAGAAGTGGGTTTCATGTTCCTCATCCTCCTCCTCAGCTTCTCTATCCATGTCCCACGTCAGCACTTTCGTTTTTCCTTTTGCAACTTGAGTTGTGTGTTATTGTGGGCAATCTTTTATGTGGTGCCCTTTCTTCCTGCATTTAAAACATTCACTTCTATTAATAGCTTTCTGATCATAGGAATTTCTACCAAAATTAGAATTATTAGAAAGAATGAACCTTTTTCCCATATCAGCTCTTCCTTGATCAGTCTGAATGTATCTTCTGAAGTTTCTGACCATTAGGGCTTGCTCTTCATCAAGATCGTCGTCGTTAGCTTGAAGAGCTAATGGTGTGGAAGCTTTGGTCTTCTCTTTAGGTTTCACTCTGGCTTCTATACTCTGCAACTCAAGCTCGTGTGACATTAGGTTGCCTATCAAGTCCTCCACTTTCATTGTTGACAAGTCCTTAGCTTCTTGAATAGCGGTGACTTTAGGGCTGAACGAGCTTGGTAGCGCCCTCAAGATCTTTCGTACCTGTTCATGGCTAGAGTATGGCTTACCGAGGGAACTGGATTTGTAGACGATGTCTGTGAACCTCGCAAACATGTCTTTAACTGATTCTGTTGGTAGCATGCGGAAGCTCTCATATTCTGTGCACAGCAACGCAAGTCTGGATTCCTTTACTTGCGATGTTCCCTCGTGTGTCACCTCCAGAGTATGCCAGATTTCCTGCGCAGTTAGACAATGTGAGATACGATTAAACTCAGATTTATCAAGAGAGCATATATGCGCATTCATAGCTTTACCATTAAGAGTATAAAGTTTTTTATCAGATAAATCTCACTTCTCTTTAGGCTTAATCATAACAGTGTCTTCAATTTTAATAGTGTGTAGACTATAACCATTTTCAACAATATCCCACACATCATAATCAACAGACACTAAATAGATTTTCATCCTAGCCTTCCAATATGCAAAGTCTACACCGTTAAACTTAGGGTCACGGACTATAGACTGACCTTCAGCAAAAGCACAATCAGATATATTCATGGTCATCTAAAAATCTAGACTAGATCCTCTGAACTGGCACCGATACCACTTGTTGGATCTGGATCGTAGCCTAGAGGGGGGGTGAATAGGCTGATAAAAATATTCGTGCAACTCACGAACAAACACACGCAGTTATAAGCACAGGCAGAGTAAATAGAATGCAATCACAGTGTACGCACAGATATACCCTGGTTCGGTCGTCCCCACGACCTAGTCCAGCCCTGAAAGCAACTGCTAGATAGATATGTAATCAAGTACAGCTACAATGAGTCAAGATCCCAAATCTACTCTCACCTAGCTCGTACGCACACCACGTGCTCTACACTCTCAATCTAGTCAGATACTCTCCCTCCGTGACGACTCCCAAAGTTGTCAGGTCCCCAAAAAGTAACACAGAAGGTAAAGTTTCCCCTACATAGATCGCTACACTAATACACGAATATAAAGGAGTAAAGAGTTTAGGAATGCTCAGTTCGTGTCCGTGTAGTCGTCTCTGTCAATCAGCACGGCGTCAGCTCCAGTCTGACAAGATGTAAATGTCACGTCTCGTCTCCAACTCAAGTTGCAGGCTCCCTCTTGGATTTACGTCTATCAATATGCTGCCTATGTAGACACTTGAAGACGTGCACTAAGAAATCCTCTCCAAGGTGTCACTAGCAAAAGTTGTGGTAGAAATCTGTGAGCCACTCAAATAGCTTTCTTTCCCAAGAGAACTGTCACAAGCCCATGTGATTTCCTTATTTCTCAATGTACTTGCGTGATCCCCTGTTGACTTTATAATCTCATTTCTCCTCTCTGGAACTCCACACAAATAAACCCACAGCAGGGCTCTTGGCAGCTGCTGGCACAAGAGGGGATCAAACTTGCGGCTCCTTTGTTGAAGATGATGGCCTTGCCATCTTGTGGCACTGCTGAAGATGGGGTCAGCGATGAATTGCGGCCTTGCTTCTGATGGATCGGCACAGCAGCTAGTGCGGGCAGATGCTTTGGCAACTTGCGGCCACCTCTTTGGTGCGGTTCTTCATAGCGGTCGACGAAGGCAAAGTGGGGATCTCTTGGTCGACAGCCTCTCGGAGCTCAATCTCAGGTGGGTCGATGAGCCAGATCGGATCTGCGACTCTTTAACACTTTGCGTGGGTCGATAGCCTTTGTGGCTTGGGGATTTAGTCGGTCGTCGCTACGGATGGTTCAGTGAATGGGTCGGTCGGCAAGGCCTATGGGCACTGTGGTCGGTAAGCCGTTCGCGCTGAGGATGGTTCGGTCAGCGAAGGCCTTGGCTCTTGGAAGCAATCGGTCGACAGGGCCTCTTACTGCAGCGGTCACGAAACGGTCGGTGCGTGGGTTTCTCCTTCCCTGAGAGCGGTAACAAGAAGTCTCCCTTCGGTCTTGTTGGCTTCTTCTTTGTAGAGGAGTTGTGGCACAGGCTGAAGTTTGGATGAAGAGTCTCCTTGTATGAGTATAGCAATTTGTCCAACACATTAATTTACGTCCTCACCATTCCTGCACGCACTTAACACACACATCAAATCGTTCACAAATGTTTGTCATCATTAAACAATAAATCCTAGATCATTGAATCCAACAACCTTCTCCCCAGACTACGACATTGGTACGTTCGATGCTTCAGCTTTTTGGAATCGCATTTCAGGTCTGGACCACTACCACCCTAGCCGGACGAAGGCATCACACATTGTGCATCCTTTCCTTCGCTACGCGCAGAGACACCTTGCCACCACCATTTTTTGGAGGCCAGAGGTCGGGACCATGTCCCTACTCAGGCTTGCCCATCTTATGGGGATGACCCGACCGATGCGCTTCAACCCCGATGGCTCTCTCCACCCCTTCGTACTTTCTGACGCAGCCCACTGGTTATGTCATCGTCTTCTGCAAACCGCCACCACCCACTACTTCACCGATATCTGCTGAGGCGGATTCTTCAACATTTTTACACGGATGTTAGGTATCCATCTTCGTGATTATCTGGTGACCCCTCTGTTGAGTATTGATTCCCCGGATTTGGTTTCGATGATGAACAAACATCAATATCATGAACTAACTCTTTGTGAGTGCAGTTATGGAGATCGTCGCCAAAATTCTATGAACATCAAAAGCGACGTCTCGAGACTTCTCAAAGCGCGTGATCGTGTGCTTGAAGCTTCGTTGAAGCTCAAGGACCTTTATTGAAGTCAAGAGATTCAAAATGAAGCCTTTGAAGACGGTTCGTCAAGTTTTATTTATAGTCTTCTAGCTTCTTTTCGTAGAATGTTAAGCCTTGAGTAGGTCTTACGTTTTAATCTTCATAACGCTCATATCTTAGAGCTATGATTATCTTAGAAGCACATACAAACTTTCCCGAAGCTTCACGCTTCTTATCGCGGCTTCTTGTGCCTCTTAGTTGGTTCAAGAAGAAGAACCAACCGACTAGATGGCAATCTAGTCGGTCGGCAATCCTTCTTGAACCGACTAGAATGCCTTGTTCATTTTCATCTCATTCACTGTTTACAGTTAGTCAGTCCAAGAAGGTTCACCGACCGACTAGTTGTCAAACTAGTCGGTTAGGAATCCTTCTTTGACCGACTAGTTGTGTCTTTCATTTCACAGCCTGAGCTACTGTTTATCGTTAGTCGGTCAAAGAACAACTATCGACCGACTAGTTGTGAAACTAGTCGGTTGGAATTTGTTCTTAGACCGACTAGTGCTCCTTGAATTCAGCCTATACTATTTCGACTCTTAGTCGGTCAAAGAACACTCACCGACCGACTAGTTGTCAAACTAGTCGGTTGGCAAGTCTTCTTAGACCGACTAATTCTTTATTGTCTGAACTTTCTCTTTTGGCTGTTCTCCAGTTAGTCGGTTCATGTTGAATCACCGACTGACTAGTTGAGAAACTAGTCGGTCAGTGATCCTTCTTTGACCGAATAGACTGTTTCAGAATAGAGCCGTTGGAGCATTAAATGCCACGATTTTTGCTCTCTCTTTCCACTATCCTATATATCCTTGAAGGGCTTCTTGCTAAGCATTCAAGGCTGATATTAATTGCATTTTAGAGAATCAAAAAGAAGCATTTATTTCTCATTTCCAAGCTTTCATTTCTCACAAGAATCTCTCCCTCACTATTATTCCTCAAGAGAGATTCATTGATTGAGAGCCATTCTAGCCAAGAGCTTGATTCTAGGTCACTAACTCCACCCTAGGCTTCTATTGCTGTTCATCGCCTTGGAGCTAGGGTTTGGTGACTTCTTCTCCTCCAAAATCCTCCTTGCCCTAAAATCGTAAGTTTACTCAAGGCATAGAATTTTTTTGGTAAGCATTTCATATTTCATTTACTTTGATATTGCAAGTTTTACTCTCGGTTGTGAGAGTTGTGTGTGATCCCGGTTTGTGGGAGCCACATTTTCATTTGTGTATGATTTGATCTTGTAGAGGTTTTCTACAAGAATTTCATAGTGCAAATTTGAGTTAGAGGTTTCTAACTCAAGTATCCGGAGGGGATCCGGGTGTTTGGGACGTAGGATCACCGGGAACAAGTCGGGGAGACTTGGGTGGATCCAAACCCGTTAAATCGTTTGTTTGCGATTGCATTTTATTGTTGTCACATTTTCATTTCCGCGTTGTTGGTTGAGTTTGCAAGATAATTAGGAAATATCTTCTTAATTATTTTAAAGTACTATTCACCCCCCTCTAGTACTTGTGCAGTAGCTATCAGGGCATTACATTTGGTATCGGAGCCAAATTCATAGCTATGTCTACCAACGACAAGAAGACCGTTCGTCCACCTTCAGATTATAGCACCTTCAGGAACCGTGAAGGAGCTTCTTCAGTGATGGAAGGACACTCCTCAACTAGGCTTCCCTACTTTAACGGTACCAACTATGGGTACTGGAAATGCCGGATGGAAACGTTCCTCCGGAGCGCTTCACTATGGAGAGCCACGTTGACGGAGTATGTCGAGCCCGCAGAAGAAGATTTCGCTAAGTGGACTACCGCAGAGGTCGTCGCAGAGGTATGCCAAGGCAATGAATGCCTTGCAATGCGATTTGGAGCCCGAAGACTTCAACAAGATATGCACATGTAAGAGTGCATATCAAATCTGGAACTCACTCCTCATCTTGCATGAAGGAACGAGTAGGGTAAGAGACTCCAAACTCGTTGTTGTAAATAAAGATTTCGAATTATTTCATATGCAACAGGGTGAGAAGATGAAGGAGTACTATGCTCGCTTCGTTGACATCACCAATGAGTTGGAGGCTCTTGGAAAGACCTACACCCAAAAGGAGAAAGTCTCAAAGATCGTTGTCGGACTTCCTTCTTGTTGGGAAAAGCGTACCTTCGCCATCGAGGAAGGTAATGATATGAGTAAATATACTGTCATTCAACTAATGGGTACATTGATGTCTTATGAGGTACGCAAGGACAGTAAACTAAAGCTGCAGGACAAGATGAAGTCTTACTTGAAGCAAGATGAGCCAAACAAAAAGGCGATTGCGTTCAAGGCCGCTCTATCTACTTCTACATCTATCGATGATGAAGGCTCGGAAGACGAGTTGGATATTGAATCTCATGCCCTCATGGCAAAGAAGTTCAACCGATTCTTCCAGAAAGGTAATTTCAAGAACAAATCTAAATTTATTTCTTCTAACGCCTCCGCCCCTTTGTGTTTTAAATGCAATAAGCCAGGACACATGAAAGCGGATTGTCTTCAAAACCAGCAAAAGGAGAAATGGAAGGCGCCAAAGTTCGACAAGTCAAAGAAGTACAAGAAAGGGTACAAGAAAGGTCTTGTCGGCACTTTCACCGACTCCGACGAGGATTTCTCAAGTGGAGAGTCGGATGATGAACAAGTGGAGCAAGCACACATGTGCTTCATGGCAAGAGAGGAACATGATCAAGGATCCTCCTCCGATGATAGCGAGGATGAAGGCGATGAGGTAACTATGGATGACCTTAGATTAGCTAACGAGCAAATTTGGTCTAAGTATTCTAAATTAGTAAATAGATATACTAAGACTAAAGATGAGTTAACTAGTCTCCAAACCTCACCTAAGCATATCGTCATCAACAACGACACCGTTGTTGAAGACTTGAGAAATGAGATTGTAGATCTCAAATCTCAACTTAAGCATGTTCATATTGAGGAATCGGATGAACGCGAGATAGCGGATTTGATTTCTCGAAACTCAACTTTGAGTATTGAGAATGAGAATCTCAAATCTCGTGTCTGTGTACTCACATTACAAGTGTCCACTTTGGATGCTTCTATACTTTCTCTCACCGAGAAGTATGAGTCTACATTAGGCCGGATTAATAAATTCAATAAAGGTAAGGACCATTTGGATAATATCCTAAATGACTTACTTCCGGCCAATCCATCAAAATCGTCAACTACCTTTGTTAGGCCAACTTCCGATGCCTTAACAAGTGGGGGCAAACACCTCATTGGTAGTTCATCTACCACTGGTGCTTCCACTTCGTACACACCCTCATTTGGAAAGAAACCCACTTTGGATGGACGTCCAAAGAAAGGTCATGCTTTTATGTACACCAATACCATGCCACGTAGGAACACACATCCTACTCCACATGTTCACACATATGATGATTTTTATGCCCCACATCCACGGGCACGTGCACACCAAGTGAGACACACTCACGCACGTGTTCCTCCACATGCATATGTTCATCCACATCATCATATGAACAATTATCATCATGCACCATTTCATCATGTGCCATGTGCCTATCCACGACATGCATCACATAGAAATCAACAACATATGCATGCTCCCAATAGGAATAGGGCTACCAAAATATTCACTATTTGGGGCCCGAAGAACACTAACATGCATGAAAAACAAGAAAACATGAATTCTTATTTTATGGATGTCGTGCATAATGATGATTACATTGGGAAGTCTAAGTCCAATTGGACTTGGCTTCCAAAGGTCTAATCTTTTAGGGCCCAATGACCTTGTGTACCATGGAATGATATTTCTATCTTTAGGTACTCAAGAAAAAGAAACGGAGCAACAAATCCCAATTTAGCTCCAAGAATAATTGGATACTCAATAGCGGGTGTTCAAAACACATGACGGGTGATGCTCAATTGCTCTCCAGAGTGGTGCCCATTGCAAATGAGAACCGAGTCGTCTTTGGAGGCAATGAGAGTGGAACCATCATTGGTGTTGAAAAAGTTGGTAATCCTTCTACACCACTAAAAAGTGATGTTTACCTTGTTAAAGGATTAAACCACAATCTTATTTCAATAAGCCAACTTTGTGACAAAGGTTACAAAGTTAGCTTTACAAAAGGAATGTGTCATATTTTGAGAAAAGATAATAATGATTTATTATTTTCTGGCACACGCCATAAGGATATTTATATATTAGACCCCCAAAATCACATGAACAATGTCTCATTGCCAACACAAGTGAACAACACTTATGGCATCGACGTTTTGGTCATGTGAACTTTGGAACACTTTTTAAGCATTCCAAGTTAAATTCTATTAAAGGATTTCCTAAGCTTGTCTTCCAAAAGAAAAGCTTTTGTGACTCGTGTCAACGAGGCAAGCTTCCAAAATCGTCATTTAAACCTAAGAAAAGCATTTCATCTAAGCGGCCTCTAGAGCTATTACATCTAGATCTTTTTGGGACAACTAGAGTTGCTTCATTAGGAAATGCATGATATGGACTTGTCATCGTTGATGACTTTTCTAGATTTACTTGGGTATTTTCCTTAAGTAATAAAAATGATTCTTTTGAAAACTTCACAATATTTGTTAAGAAAGTACAAAATCTCATTGGAACCACCATTGTCACTATTCGTAGTGATCATGGAGGGGAATTTGAGATTGAGTCTTTCTCAAATTTTTGTGATGAAGTTGGTATTACTCACACCTTTTCCTTCCCTCGCGCACCTCCTCAAAATGGTGTTGTTGAGAGGAAGAATAGGACGCTAGTGGAATGTGCTCGCACTATGCTTGATGATAGCCAACTTGGCCATCACTTTTGGGCGGAAGCGGTACATACCGCTTGCTATGTGTTTAATAGAATACTTTTGAGGCCCGGCACCAAACAAACTTGTTATGAATTGATGTTTGGTAGATTGCCTCAAATTAAACATTTTCGAGTTTTTGGCGCAAAATGTTTTATTAAAAACACGTATGGTAGTTTGGACAAATTTGATCCAAGATCCGATGAGGGGATATTTGTTGGATATTCCTCCCATAGCAAAGCCTACCGGATATACAACAAACAAACCTCAACGATCGAGCAATCACTTCATGTTTAATTCAATGAAAATTTTGTCCCGTCTAGAATTACTAATGATGATGACTCCATGGATGTTTTATGTGATTCTATTGGTAATTCTAATTCTATTGATTCTAATGATACTAAACCTACTAATGAGTCTTTTGAGAATGTTCCTAGTGATCAGGTAATTCCCAAATGACTTCATACAGTTCGTGACCATCCCCATGAGCAAGTCATTGGCAACATCCTTGATAGTGTCAAGACGAGATCTCAAGTCAACTACTTCGGTCATTGTGCCGTTGCCTCCTCTATTAAGCCAAAGAATATTAACGAAGCTTGCAAAGATAGTGCTTGGATCCTAGCCATGGAGGAGGAATTCATTCAATTTGAGAGGAATGAGGTTTGGGAGCTTGTTTCATTGCCTTCGAAGAACCACACCGTTATAGGAACAAAGTGGATTTTCAAGAACAAGACCGACGAGAACCAAATTGTCGTCCGGAACAAAGCTCGGTTAGTTGCTCAAGGCTACCGACAAGAGGAAGGTATGGATTTCGAAGAATCTTTTGCTCCGGTAGCTAGATTAGAATCTATTAGATTATTGTTATCTTTTGCATGCCATAAAGATTTTAAACTCTTTCAAATGGATGTAAAAAGTGCGTTTTTAAACGGAGATATCGTTGAGGAAGTTTATGTTTCTCAACCCCCGGGCTTTAGAAATGAAAAATTTCCAAATCATGTTTTCAAACTTAAGAAAGCACTTTATGGTTTGAGACAAGCTCCTCGAGCTTGGTATGACCGTCTAAAGAACTTTCTTTTGGATTTGGGTTTTAAAATGGGTGAAGTTGATTCTGCATTATTTGTTAAGTATTCGAATAATGATATTATTTTACTTCAAATTTATGTTGATGATATCATTTTCGGTGCTACTAACTTCACTCTTTGCGAAGAGTTTTCAAATGTTATGAAGAATCAATTTGAGATGAGCCACATGGGTGAGCTCAAATATTTCTCAGGTCTCCAAATTCGCCAAATGAACGATGCAATCTTCATCCACCAAACCAAGTACATGGTGGAGTTGCTAAAGCGATTTGGAATGGAGAATGCCTCAGGCAAGAAGACTCCAATGAACACTACTACACATCTTGATAAAGATACGGGCGACAAAGATGTAGACATTCCTCTATATCGAGGTATGATAGGTAGTTTATTATATCTCATTGCTAGTAGGCCCGATATTATGTTTGTCGTATGTGTATGTGCTCATTATCAATCTCAACCTAAGGAATCTCACTTAGTAGCGGTAAAACGTATTTTCCGTTATTTAAGTTACACACTCTTCTTCGGATTACTTTATCCATTCTAGCACATATGAGTTAATCTCATATAGTGACGCAGATTATGCGGGATGCAAATCCGACAGGAAAAGTACTTGTGGCACTTGCCATTTTATAGGAAATTCTCGTGTCTCTTGGTTTTCCAAGAAGCAGAATTCAGTATCACTTTCAACCACCGAGGCGGAATATATTGCTGCCGGTGCTGCGTGTGCTCAGGTTCTTTGGATGAGATACACTCTTAAAGACTTTGGTATAAACTGTGATACTTGCCCTATCATGATGGACAACAAAAGTGCAATATGTCTCTCTAAAAATCCGGTACACCATTCCCGTTCTAAACACATAGATGTCCGTCACCATTTCTTAGATGAACATGTTGCGAAAAAGGACATCATTTTAGTGTACGTTGAAACCCAGAAGCAAATCGCCGATATTTTCACGAAACCACTTAAGGAAGACTCCTTTGTGCGGTTACGTCGAGAATTGGGGATTATGGGTGAATCCGAGATTTAGGATTCATATGTGCAATAATCTTGCATGACAATATTTTCGTTATATTTGCTCATGCTAGATGTGTTGAGATTTTCTGGATTTTTGGTTGAATTTTCGGAATTTATGCTCGAAAATATTCATGAACGTCGTATTTATATCTTTCGATGTTTTATGGGGTAGATTAATGATGTATGCGAGTATTTCGATGTTTCGTCCAAGTGCGATTAGGAGAGAACTCAAAATTTCTAAATTTCAAATTTTTAGACTCTCTTAGTCGGTACTAGTTCATTGGCCGACCGACTAGATTCAGTTCTAGTCGGTCAGTGAATGAACGCAGACCGACTAACTCATGCCCTAAATTTGGCTTCAGTTACTGTTTGCACTTAGTCGGTTCATGTTCATTGGCCGACCGACTAGATTGCGATCTAGTCGGTCCGCACTTGAACTGTGACTGACTAAATGCACAGGGGCTGTTGTGTCTTTTCCACTTCCCAGTCGATTTAATCTCTTCCGCACCGATTAGATCTCATTCTAATCGGTGCGAAAAACTCTCTCAGCCCCAAAACCCTTCGACTCCCTCACTCTCCTCCGTCGTTTGCCGCGTTTTCCGGCCATCTCCGACCAAGTTTGCCGTCGATCCCTCTCTCTCCTCCACCTAGGTATCACTCCCTCTCAGCTCTCAGCTTTTAGGGTTAGGTTTCTTCGATTTTTGTCGTGTTAGGGTTTGTTCTAAGGTTGTTTTTCGAACTAGCTTTCGATTTCTAGTTCGATTGAGCGTTGTCTCGTCTCGATCATGGCGAAGACACGTATTCCCATCCGTCCTACCACTCCATCTCCCATGACTGTCGAGTCTCCTCCTACGGACCGCCCTCAACCCAAACGCCGTGCCAAATCGACCCATCCATCTTCCTCTTCGCCTCCTCTTAAAAAGAAGAGGACGACGACTGCGAAGCCTAGAGCCACATCTCTGCTCAAACCCAAGCCTAAGAAGCAGCTTGTGTCTCCAGCCTCCTTTCGTGCACCCACTCCTCCTTCTGACTCCGACGTAGAGTATATCCCTGAGTCTGAGCCTACCGATAGGGCTCCTACTCCTCCTCCACGATCTAGCACTTGTCCGTCAAGGCTCACTTGCCTTTGGGCGGTGTCGATATATCGTTGTGTCGCGATGACCCATTGTGTCTCGTGGCTTACAACCATATTGAGTACTGTCCATTGATATTGGAGCACTTCGTTCAGTTCTCCGATTTTCCACATCTCGCCAATCTTCTTTCCTACAGCGGCCTACTTGACTATCTTCGCCATGACCCCAAGGCAAACCCTCACCCGTACCCCCGTCTCGTCAAATTATTCTACGCGAATCGTGTTCGGGGTCAGTATGACGACACTCACTCCATTGAGACAACTGTCTTGGGGACACCTATTGTCCTCATGGTATAAATATTACGGGAGTTGATATGTGTGTCATCCTCTGGCCTTCTTCCAGCTGATATCTCCGTGGATAATATCCACGATCTGGACCAGACCATGCTTACTGAGATGTTTCATGTTATCCCTCCCGCCATGATTGGCGTCCCTTCAAAATCGTTTAAGACGAATGCTTGGGTCTTGAATCTTATCTTGAAGTCGTGCCTCCTTCCGAAGTACGGCTCCTCTAGCTTGCCCTCCCAGCCGTTCCTCAAGCTGATCTACGCTCTTTTCATAGGGAGTGAGATCAATTGGGCTCGTATTATCCTAGATAAGAGGGACTCTTTTGAATGTATCCGAAAGTCCACCAAATCAGCTCACATCCCATATCCTTGCCTTTTGACCCTCGTATTTCGCCACTTCGGTGTCCCTCTCCCTCTCGATGACCAGTGTCCTCTTGGTCCTCCCCTGAATGCGACGGCCGTCAAGAAGTCTCTTGTGGCGCTTCGTCATGTTCAGAGGACGACCCCTTCAGCTTCAGCTTCAGCTTCTGCTCCTCCTCCTGCTCCTACACTCGCTGAGTTTGACGTTTCCTTGAGACGTGTGGAGTCTCGTGTTTCTCATTCTGAGGAGATGCTAGCTTGCATCTGCTCTCACTTGGGCATTGAGGTTCCTCCATCAGTTTCTGACGATGAGGAAATGGATGAGGCTGAGCTCCAGGAGCTTGTTGGATCTCATGTCCATGCCCCAGAAGGTACGTCTGCTGTTGCTACTTCTACTGGTGCTCCCGAGAGCACACCTACTGCCACCATTCCTTCGGTGGATGTTTTTGCTGGTGCTCTTGAGACCACTCCTGCTGTGACTCTCCCTTCTGTGGACACTCCAGTCGACCCATTGACCACCACCCCTTCTGCAGAGCCTGCTGCTGCTGCTGATCCTCCCTCTGCCTCCTAAGCTTGCGTTGGAGGACTCTCGCTTGTGCACTTTGGATGATATATTTAGTCGTGAGAGAGTGGGGTAGGATAGTTGGTGGTTATGGATTTTTGATATTTTTGGATGGATTTTTGTATGTTTTATGATGTATTTTGATGTCTGTGAGATATGTTGTATGATGTGCTCCGATCTTTTGATCGTTATTATGTACGTTGTCAGATGTATACTTTTGATGTACCCATGTTCTTATATATATATACATCGTGTTGAAATTTACTTCATTGTGCACATTATATTCTTTTTGTCTCTGATGTTGACTTCGTCGCTCGACGATTACATTTTATTTAATAGAAATTAATTCTATGAAAACATAGAATTGTTTTCCATGCACTTAATTCATCAAGAATGTTGATATTGGAGAGTATGTTCCATAACTCAATACGTGAAATTGATTTGAGTTTTGATGATTTTATTTTTCGATTATCGACTATGGTCTTGTTGGCACGCTTTGATTTACTTCGTATTTTACTTTGGTGTCATTTGGACCGTGGTTGTATTCTACGACTCCAGTACTTTTATTTTACGTCATTGTTGTTGTCGTTGATCTCCTCCCGCTCTTTTTGCATATGCCAAAGGGGGAGAGAATTAATAATGATGATGTGCTACATGATAATTTAAAGCAATTTACCGTGAATCTAATTTGATATGTTAGATTCAGGAGGAGTTAAGATATAAAAATGGATTTCAAATCCTATATTTCAATAATTGGATTTACGTTTTATACTTTCCTCGTTTGCTAGATGCGTATGATTATTATTTAATATGGAACTAACGTGTCATCAATGCAGGGGGGAGTAAGTAAATTTCATTTGAATCATTATTTTTTATTATTATTTATGTTGGTTTGTCATCACCAAAAGGGGGAGAATATTGAGTATTGATTCCCCGGATTTGGTTTTGATGATGAACACACATAAATATCGTGAACTAACTCTTTGTGAGTGCAGTTATGGAGATCGTCGCCAAAATTCTATGAACATCAAAAGCGACGTCTCGAGACTTCTCAAAGCACGTGATCGTGTGCTTGAAGCTTCGTTAAAGCTCAAGGACCTTTATTGAAGTCAAGAGATTCGAAATGAAGCCTTTGAAGACGGTTCGTCAAGTTTTATTTATAGTCTTCTAGCTTCTTTTCGTAGAATGTTAAGCCTTGAGTAGGTCTTACGTTTTAATCTTCATAACGCTCATATCTTAGAGCTAGGATTATCTTAGAAGCCCATACAAACTTTCCCGAAGCTTCACGCTTCTTATCGCGGCTTCTTGTGCCTCTTAGTTGGTTCAAGAAGAAGAACCAACCGACTAGATGGCAATCTAGTCAGTCGGCAATCCTTCTTGAACTGACTAGAATGCCTTGTTCATTTTCATCTCATTCACTGTTTACAGTTAGTCGGTCTAAGAAGGTTCATCGATCGACTAGTTGTCAAACTAGTCGGTTAGGAATCCTTCTTAGACCGACTAGTTTTGACTTTCATTTCACAGCCTGAGCTACTGTTTATCGTTAGTCAGTCAAAGAACAACTATCGACCGACTAGTTGTGAAACTAGTCGATTGGAATTTGTTCTTAGACCGACTAGTGCTCTTTGAATTCAGCCTATACTATTTCGACTCTTAGTCGGTCAAAGAACACTCACCGACCGACTAGTTGTCAAACTAGTCGGTTGGCAAGTCTTCTTAGACCGACTACTTCTTTATTGTCTGAACTTTCTATTTTGGCTGTTCTCCAGTTAGTCGGTTCATGTTGAATCACCGACCGACTCGTTGAGAAACTAGTCGGTCAGTGATCCTTCTTTGACCGACTAGACTGCTTCAGAATAGAACCGTTGGAGCATTAAATGCCACGATTTTTGCTGGTAAGCATTTCATATTTCATTTACTTTGATATTGCAAGTTTTACTCTCGGTTGTGAGAGTTGTGTGTGATCCCGGTTTGTGGAAGTCACATTTTCATTTGTGTATGATTAGATCTTGTAGAGGTTTTCTACAAGAATTTCATAGTGCAAATTTGAGTTAGAGGTTTCTAACTCAAGTATCCGGAGGGGATCCGGGTGCTTGGGACGTAGGATCGCCGGGAACAAGTCGGGGAGACTTGGGTGGATCCGAACCCGTTAAATCGTTTGTTTGCGATTGCATTTTATTGTTGTCACATTTTCATTTTCGCATTATTGGTTGAGTTTGTAAGATAATTAGGAATTATCTTCTTAATTATTTTAAAGTAATATTCACCCCCCTCTAGTACTTGTACAGTAGCTATCAGGGCATTACACCCTCTTGGCCCCACATGCGTGACTCTAGGCGTGCTTAAGCATATGCATATCATTAGGCCTTATGGAGCCCGTCACTGGACATACGTTGTTGGCACCAACCACACACCCCACCTCGTCCTTCCTGCCCCTCACCTCACCACCATTGCACCTGTCTAGCAGAGCTGGATGATTGATAGGGTCGACCCACTTCCAGCACTCCACATACTCGAGCCCCCGGGAGCACCCGTCGAGGCAGTCGCCGATGACCCGGTTTCCCGATCCTCCGAGTACGAGGAGCACGACCTGGCGGCCATTGTGACTGCCCTTCCAGCTCTGCCTGTGCACCCACCGCCCCCAGGAGGCATTTCTTCTTCCACCTCCACCACCATCGAGTCCTCGGGGACTGTCACCATTATTTGCCCCGAGGCTCATACCACTGTCTCCACCGTACCCGTGCCTGAGGGCACTGATATTTTGTCTGCTCCGAAGCCTACTGCTCTGGACTTCCCTGAGCACGGCCCAACCAACACCCATCCACCTCTTAGGGACCTTATTGCTTCACTGCCCATCTCCTTAGGGTCCCACTTTCCACTCTCCCTCTGCTACCCTTGTTTCTACCACAGTCTCTCCCAATCTCAGCCACACTACACCTCACACATCCACTGCAGAGATCCCGTCGAGTACACCCACTCCTACTTTTCAGCCTAGGCACCGTGCATTTTCTCCAAGGGGCCGTTTTACGAGAGTGGTGTCTCACGGTTCTCGTCCTCCCCTCGACTCCCGTACTACTGACGGTCTTCTTACTGCGTTGGAGGAGTCGACTTCTTTGCTTCTGCGGGAATTCGACGCCTTCGTCCACTCGATGGCCACACATCATGAGAGAGTTGAGGAATACCTAGCCTCCATCATTGACCTGATTCGAACACATGGCCCACCTCCCATTATCCTAGCCCATGCCCCTCCACCCCGGCCAGCCCCTCTGACGACCGTTGCCACACTCAGTTCTCCACATTCCCAGGCTTCTGCAGGCCTGCCTCTTCCACACCTGAGTCAATCACCACAGTCCAGTCCACCACTGCTATTGTCCTATTTTCGGCCGCCATCGTCCCTATTCCACAGCAGCGAGACCCATCACCACCTCCAGAGGGTGGTGCCCCTGCTTGATATTGTCCCTACTCACTTTTGGCCTCCCTCACATTATATTGTGCCCATCTATCTTTTTGGGGCCCTGGTCTTACACAGCTTGGGGGAGGACCCACCATGCATCATTTCTTGCATACGCATCATATCACGTCTTATTTTCTTTTGTATAGTTTTATTTCTCATTCATTTTCTGTCCCCACACCGACCCACCCTTTATAGCATCATCTCCAGCATACTAGTGTTTTCTCAGCAGTAAGGACACTGCTGGGTTTAGCTTGGGGGGATGAGCGCTATCGCTTTATTTTTATTTTATTTTATATTTTTCTTCCTTTTCAGCTTTTTAGTTTACTTTTCCACCCATTTTCCACCTTTTTATATTTTTTCTCATTCAGCATCACGTTTTTCATTTTTTGACATGCATGCATGTTCTTTCTCATTCTCTTGTTTCTCCACCCTTTTTCCTTCTTGCCACGGTTGTTCTGCATGATGATACATATCGTTGCCCTCAGTAGCTTCTCACGGTGCTTATTATTTGATTACATGCTATTTGGGGTAGTTTCAGTTTTACTTTCTATATGCGTACATATTCTTTTACTGATCTATCTAAATTAATGCATGCCATGAATTGAAAATCAAATGCATGAAATAGTATCTAGTATGTGCTTTGTTGGGTAATGCACCTAGGTTCACGCATCATTAGAACACTTGGATCATATGCTTGCTATCTCATTCACTTCTGTTCGCATGCATGATGTTATTGTGCTTATTACTACGTGCTTTTCAGTATTCATCTCGATGAATGAAAATATCCATGCTAATTATGGCTTTAGTTAGAGTATTATCTTATTGAATTGTTGTGCACCTCTGATGAGTGAACCGAGTGATTCATTATTTTCCTTCTCCACAATCTGTATGATTCTCTACATATCAGTTGGTTTCACCCCCACAGCTGCCCTTATCGCATCCTACTTCCCAAAAATCCCAAACGAAAAAAAGAGATAGCTTCTAAATATGGTGGAATGAAAAAAAAGAAAAAAGAAAAAAACAAGAAAAAGAAAATAAAAATAAAGAAAAGAAAGAAATAAAATTGTTTTATATACCTTTATTAGAAGCTATTACAAATACTTGGGAAAAGACGAAAACTTTCATATCATATTCCTAGATGCGACGCCTCGAGGTAAGCTTGAGGGGTGAACCAATTGATCATATGAGTGAGTATAACATTAGAGTGGAGACGGTGCACAACATGGAGATTAGATAATGCTTGAACTTTAAGAAATATTTTAGCTTTTGGAGATTTTTCATGATTCGAAGTTGATATTTGAATAGCATGATTCCTTTCCATTCTTTGTTGCATGCTTGTGTGATTTCTATATGCTCCACTTGTATCTATTGATTGAAAAGTGCATTGCTAACTCTGTTTATGCTAGATTCTATAAATTGCATGAGATTGATATGAGTTGATGGCATTATTTTAAAAGATCCCTATTTTTGTTTCTATTGCATGCTAGACACATGATTAGTAAAACTAGAAAATACAATTAGCATGTGTTTTGACGTCCCCAGTGTTTTCAACTCATAAGAGTGCAGTTGGATTGGGGGATACCAAATTTAAAATATTTGTACCGCAAGCGCACGGTGTTGTAGTGTGGCTTGGGGGTCGAACACAGGGAGGCGTGGTTGTGCTTGTTTCTAAGAGGAACTGGTTCACCCTATGGGTGAGCTAGCCCGAATCGATTGATGGTTTGTCACGGAATAAAGATACGAGGGATAAACAATAATAAAGGAAAACCTAGGACTTCGGTTTCACCCTATCATGTGTTCCCGCTGATACAACCTACGGATAGGACAACTATCGGAATTAGGGTTTAGTGGTGAGACGTTGCCTCTAAGAGTGATACCAGCGTCCCATGGGCCCGATATTCTGGTCGGTGCCCACGATGATACGCCGGACTACCCGGGTTCGGTCAGTGGGCACTCTCATGTCCATTAACACCGACCTACTCCGGGAGCACTAAGCTCGCAACGATAACTCCCAACATCTCATCATGCCGCTCCCGCGTGCTAGGATTCGATGTCTACGCTAAGGGCGTGAGCTGTGGCTATGGAGTCAACTGCCAAGTTTATTCCCCCTTGGCCCTACGGTCAAAGGCGGTCTTTTTCCTGCCGATGACAATGAAACACCCAACGTAACCTCAAAATTTCTAATCCCTATCGAAATACTAGTCCTTTGGACGCATCAGGGAGAACCCACGAAGGGGTTTCCACCAAAATCCTAGATTTAGGAACTACTCACACATTATAGCTAAAAAGCAATCCAAATGAAAATCAACCATAAAAATCATGATCAGGCAATTGAAACACGGTAGTAGCAATGCTATTAAGACTATATTAAGTTTGACAAAGATCAGAGAACTTACAGATAACAATAAAATTCCAGCCATCACACATGGAGAAAAAGACAGAAAAATACAAAAGCTGTGTTTTTTGAAAACCTAGGCAACTATATATAGAAAACAACTTCACCCGATCGGTTGAAGTATCAACCGATCAGGTGAGCTGCTACAGCGCTTCGGCATCGACGTTCAATGCTTTCACCCGCTCGCTTGGTCCAACCGGTTGGCAGCTCCGGGTCGTCGTTTGGATCTTGCGGCATCAGATGAACCGATCGGTTAAATCATTCAACTAATCGGTTGGAATTGTCCTAAAAATTGACAGAGACTTTCATCGACTTCACACGGTCAGGGAATCACCGGTTGGGCTCTCCGGGTAGTCTTTTGGAAGAATCGGCTACAAATGAACCGATCGGGTGAGATGTCACCCGATCGGTTGGAATTCAGCTCCAAATTCCCGAGAACTCTGATGTGTTCAACCAGTCGACGAACCGATCGGTTGATGCTGCACCTCACTTCAGCTTGCGTCCGGGTCGGACACGCGTGCATCACCCGATCGTTGGATGTGTCCAACCGATCGGTGGGGGCTGAAAAATGGCGATGTTCGTCGTTTGACCTCCTGGATCATGCGTGACACCTCCCATTGCGCCGGGGACTTATGATATCTTTGTTATGTGTCCCTAACACTGACGATCTCCTGCAAATACACAAAAACACCAAAAAGTGAAAGAAACTTAAAAATCCCAAGAAAATGGGCACGAGACGACGGAAAACAATAGCAAAACACAAAGAAGACGTGCGTGAATATATAAAATATACACACATGTCAATATTCCCCAAGCTGAACCCTTCCTCGTCCTCGAGGAAGACGAGTGGGAGTAGGAGCTCGGAGGGAGAAAATAGAAAGAGGGAGAGAAAGAGAAGTCAAAATCCCAAATCGCTCGTCAGGGCCAACAAAATTAAAAACACCACACCTAGTAAGCAAGCGACAAATCACAACACTAAACCAAAGAAAACGAGTCCAAACAAGTGTCGTGTGCCCACGCGGTGAAGCGCGAGTAAGTGTGGTCGCGTGCTAGCAGACGGTGTTACTATCTACAATGTGCAATAAAGATCCATATACACATATCCAAGAAAAGACCCAAATATCAATTCGATTTGAAATAAGCGGTGGATATATAGCTCAAGCATGCATGATAACAAAGTAAGCATCGAATCGTATCATGCGTCAGGGACTCCACAACTAGGGACTAGGAAATCATCTCACTATCGCCTAGATAATAGCTAGAAAGTCCCTATTCCAAGTGTTTTCGAAAACGATGGAGGTTGAGAAGATGTGGAGTAGAACACTCGGTGCAAATTCTCGCCATCCCTTTATTCTCGGTAGGTAGGAAAATATTCACACATGAATTTTTTTGGGTTTTGGATATATGTATTTTTTTGGGCTTTTGGCTATATATATATATATATATATATATATACACACACTAGTCATAACCCGTGCCCGCGGGCACGGTTCATTTAAGATTTTCCTATGTGAAATCGTTGTTCCCAAAAAAATTAGTTCTACAGTCAACATTGTATGGAACAATATTTAGCGGCACGTCGCCTTCGGTGCGGAACAATAAATTCGGCACGGGCGCCTTCAGCGCGGACCAACAAATTAGTGTGAAAAATTTAGCAGGCGGTCGCCTTCGGCACGGGCCCATTCTCTTGGGCACGGATCATTTAAGATATCTCCTCAAAATCTTTGTTCTTCCCAAAAATTATTTCCGCTCCAAAATTTAAATGGACAAAAATTTAGCTTTGACGGAGGCGCCTTCAACGCGAACACGTGCCCTCGGGCACAATTCATTTAAGACATCCACTCAAAATCTTTGTTCTCTACAAAAATCATTTACCCCTCAAAAATTTAAGCGAACAAAAATTAAGCGGGTGCGGGCGCCTTCGACGCGGAACAACAAATTAGCGTAAAAAATTTAGAAGTCGAGCGCCTTCGGCGCAGACCAACAAATTAACGTAAAAAATTTTAGAAATCGAGCGCCTTCGGCGCGGGACCAATCTCTGGGGCACGATTCATTTAAGATATCCCCTTAAAATCTTTGTTCTCCCCAAAAATTATTTCCCCTCCAAAATTTAAATGGACAAAAATTTAGCTTCGACGGGGGGCGCTTTCGACGCGTACTCGTGCCCTCGAGCACGATTCATTTAAGATATCCCCTCAAAATTTTTGTTCTCCACAAAAATTATTTACCCCTCCAAAATTTACGCGAACAAAAATTTAGCGAGCGCCTTCAGCGTGGACACATAAATAACTCGTGCACACGTGCACGTGGAATGGAAAAAGTAAGAAGAGTTTTGAATTGGTAGCTGCATGCTTTATATGAAGTACTTGGTAGATGCTGTCGGCACTACGCTGTCAGTATCACCATTGTATAATAAAACAATGTGTAAGCAATGGTTAGTCAATCAGTGCAATTCTGTAACCGATGTATAATTACTTGTAATTTTTTTCTTTTTTACGTTCCATAAACTCTACACCAATGCAAAAAAAAGCATGATATTATATGCAATGTGATGCGCTTTATTGTTACAGCAAAGCATGGACCTTATGTTAATTAGTAATTTAGGACATAAACATAAAGAAAATAAGTTAGATATGCTTAGTGAATATCATACACAACTTACAACATTATATATTCACCAATTCTACAGACTCTGCTAGAATAAACTTGAAAACACCCAAACAGACATGAGGACAAAAATACAAACTTCAACAAAAATACAGACATGAGCCATATTGAGTTTCTCTTGATGATATTGCCTCTTCTCCAAAGGGCCTTAAAACACCTGCAAGTTCTTCAAGCCTCTCCTAACTAGAGTATACACTAACTTTATATCTTAAGAACAAATGAATGTGATCATTCAGTCCCCAGCTAGAGTATTTGCTTACTGCATAAGACCAATGAACCTTAACTAATTAGCTTTGTGTAGGCTTTATGCTTTCGTTTTGCATCGTCACTGTCATCGTCAACTAATGACTGTCAATTTCAGAAACTCCGAGAAATTATACCATTTTTAAATACTGTCAAAAGACTATTGATAAGATACAAACTATTGATAAGATGCACTTTAAAATGAATAGTCAAAATTTTTGCACATGGAGTCAGCAATTACTCGTGACATATGAAAAGTGGAGATGAGTTGTTGGTGGTTCTTTACTTTAAAGGCGGACATGAATGGATGCTGAAGTGGAATTATATAGAGAGATTTCTAATTAATAGTCAAATAATCAAAGATTTCCACTCCTTAAAAGCTTTGTGTGCGTGTCACTCAGTGGCCTACAGCCCTCTCATGAATCATTCCTTGCTGGGAATGAAAATGTTATGGAAATGATAGGAAAAATAAAAAAGTGCAATGTAAATAGGAAATTAGGAACATAATATAAAACTACAAAATTGTCAAATGATAGTGTCCAATGAAAAGTGAAAAAATGATAGAGAACATATGAAAGGAAGAACAGTAAGATGAAAATGAACCTTTCCTGCAATCAAGAGATAGTTGCAAACAAAAGAAGAGAAATGTCTTCAAGACGTTTAATTACTATTATTGAAAACTACATCATGACAATGCTCAAACTTAAATGATTGTTATGATTCACATATGCAGAGAGTGCATTGTGATATCTTCATGTGATTAGTGAAATCCAAATGAAAAATAGAACCAATCGCCAACATACTGTAAATGAATGAACCTGGATGAATATTTGAGATTGTCACTTTTTCTAGTAATATATAAAAAGAATCATATGCTTTAAATCATCTTGAGATGAGAACAGAAGACAAAAAATTGGGAAGAGAACATACTGTATCTCCTACGTGCACTCGCAAATAAAATCCTCCAGGAAATCGCTCCTCGGCTCTGGCCATTTTGTAAAATAAATATCATAACCTTGATACAATTACTATTACAAATAATTGTATCACCATTTTCAAATAGTAATTTGGCGGCGATGTGCTGCTGTAGTGTGTTAATCATGGCAAGTCTTGGTGTTATGCCTGCTACCGAATGCTAACCATATTTCTAGTTAACATTTGCTGCTGATGCTTATCCAATTTTATTAGACATGCGAGATTGTACAAATAATATGCAAGAACATACATGAAACGATACACACAATATAATGCACTCTACCTGTAACTTTACCTACAACATGATGCATATACACAGACTGTTAAAATACGAATCTTCACAGGACGCATCCTAGCTATATATCGATTGAGTATGGACATAAAATAAACTCTCAAATAGTTAAAAACCTCTCAGGTTTGAATGATGTTCAAACAATTGATGGGGAAAAGAAAATAATAATAATAATGAAAAATATTGCCTGCTACTACTAAAACCACCCACGCTTTTACAGCCACCGAGAACAGAAGATGCATCTCTTACCTTCTTTCAAAAATGAAGCCTTTCGGATCAAGCTGTAGTTTAAAAAAATGAAATCAGACCTTTTTTTAATTCAAACCTGAAAGAGTAATAGCCGCTGGTTCTAAATTCATGCCTTCCATAGGCTTCATAGACTCTGTCCTTGTTTTTGACACACCAAAGACTCCCACACATTTCGATTTAGTGAGTCACCCACAAATATTAGCCTTTTGCCTTGCATTCTTGCTAGAAAATCAATCGCATCCAAGCTATCCGAAGGGGGAAAATAGTAAACTGATTTGGAATAAGCCTATAAGGTGAAAACAATTCCTTGCAGAAGCTAATGCTCATTCCATCACTTATGTTTGCAATTCAAGTTTGATTAGAAAAGGGAGCATTATGGTCTTTATCAAAGGTAACGGTGTGCTGGTGGAATGAATTGTTTTAGACAGACTATTAAGGTGTGTGGCTTTTAACGCAGAATTTAAAAAACAATGAAATATCCCCCATTGATCAAGATTCCAAAAAATATGCCAAAACAATGAAATAAATTTAAAAAAACAAACTGGTAGACCAATAGAGGAGGAAGGGCTCCAGTGGCTGTGGACGTTGACGATGAGGTTGTCGTTGGTCACCGCCTCGATCAGGGGCCCCGAGAAGTGACCAGTGATCAAGATTCCCTGCAACATTTTTCAAACTTGATATCAACTTAGGATTTAATGTATAACCACATAAACAGTAAAAGGATGGAATTTTCAAACTCGGAGATTAACCTGCAATATCAACAGCAGAAAATGAATTCAGATCCCATCTTAGCTCCCAATGCTCCTACCTCCTTACCTTAAGGACATGTTGAGATGTAGATTTCTGACTTGAATTATCATATTACTTAAAGAAAAGCAATTCATTCATGCATAATTCATACTCTTTATAAATGTGTCTTATGCTTATCCTTATTTGACATTCCATTGCAAACTTCTTAGTCTATTTTAGAAGCTGTTACATCCAGTTTCATATGGTGTAATGTTGAAAAAAATGCACTTGACCTTAATGAAACTTAAGATATTGTATTATCTCCACATGGTAAGAAAGTGATTGTACATATGGTTTCAGACATGAAGTTGAATCCTGATAGCTTCATAGCTTAGGACTTTGCGGTTGATGTTGGGTCTAGAAAAAGTTCGAAGGAAACCACAGGAAGGCTAGCATGAATACCCGACAATTACAGAACCATAACGTTATAAATAGCTAGAGGAGAGCTTCATTCATGGCAAGCCAGCAAGCTTACCTCAAAAGGTTGAATTTTGAGTGGCAACCCAGCAATATTTTGAATGGAAAGCCATAAACCATTGATCATCATATTCCAGGTCCCAATTCTCTTCTCAGGATTTTCATCAAACACCTTCTGGGCACTCCATTCATCATAATGTTTTTCACATTCAAGCCTATGATCCATACATGAATCCAAGAAAATAAGCCACCTTAGAATTCCATGGACAAAAATAAACATGATTTGGATCAAAACTTCATCAAACATGTCAAATAAATAATATGTACATGGATATGGACATGTGCTGCTGCTGATGATTGTGTTGTAGACGGCCATGTGCTGCTGCTGAAAGCATCACATTCCAGCTGTAAGAAGATTATTAAACATGATTTGGATCAAAACAACATACCTGAAGCATTATTAAATTCCTGCAAGAAGATTGGGGGGGCGAGAGAGGTAGAGAGAGATGAAGATGCCACTGGGTCGAGTTTGCAGATCGGCACGTAGATGCCAGCTTCTCATCGGAGAAGAACACATAAGGCCATTCGCAGTACTGATGCGGGGGAGAAGTGATGTTGAAGTGATAACCTGCTGCTCTCTTCAAATGATAATCGTGTCCTGAAGCATCACATTCCAGTTGCAAGAAGTTTATTAAACATGATTTGGATCAAAACAACATACCTGAAGCATTATTAAATTCCTGCAAGAAGATTGGGGGGAGGCGAGAGAGGTAGAGAGAGATGAAGATGCCACTGGGTCGAGTTTGCAGATCGGCACGTAGATGCCAGCTTCTCATCGGAGAAGAACACAGAAGGCCATTCGCATGACTGATGCGGGGGAGAAGTGATGTTGAAGTGATAACTTGCTGCTCTCTTCATGTTTTGGGGAAGAGCCAATTTTGCTCTTCCCAAACAACCTGTTGCTCTTCCCCAGATTGCAAACGCATGAGGCCGCCTCTTGCTCTCCCCAAGGTCACGCAACCATTAAAATGGGACCCACAATCAAGTTATGGGCTGTTTTCCAACACAGATTTATTTCAAAATACAAATTATTCATCTCTAAGTTTAATCCCAGCCATTCATTCCTCAAGAATTAATCCTGGCCCTCTTTCTATCAACCTGTTTGTCCTAGTCAGCTTGTCCTAGTCAGCCCTAAGATTCAAAAATCACTGTCAAATGTATAATAGATATATATATATTATAATATTGAGAAAAAATCGAGATGACCGAATTCCACGGTGGGGGTGATTTTGGCGATACTGGAGATACAACCTCCGGTGGCTCCGCTGGCAACTCTAGCAGCATCTCGGCGAAGGACACATCAAAAGGAGATCTCAGCAAACCACGGGAGCAGGAGGATGGAGGCTGGCATGATGTCAAAAGGAAATATAGGGGAAAACTGGGGATTGGCGATGTTAATGGCGAAAGACCTAAGATGAGGATCCATGGTGGGAGCAAGGGCAACACTAACAGATGGATGCGAGAAGGGGATGTCCGAGGTGCAAGGATCCCTAGGCCACCATTAGTCAACAAGGGAGTTGTGAAGGAGACTGCCGCAGGCCAAGTGTTCGACAAAATTCCTGTGAGGCCAAAAATCAATATTCAAATCAACACATCAGGTGCGAAACTTTCTTGGCTTGATATTTGTGCTAACAGGAGATCCTATGAGGATTCCTTGGTAATGTCGTATATTCCTCCTGAAACTGAGGAGGATGGTACCCCAGTAGGGAGGGTAAGCAATTCTATGGTCGCAAGGGGCGCTGATCGTTGGAAGAATACCCTAGTCGGGTATGTCCTTGGTGATGTACCATACTATGGACAGATTAGAGCTTGGGTAGATATGCTCTCGAAAATCAAAAAGGGAGTTCAGATATTCAGTAGAGACAATGGTTTTTTCTACTTCCGATTTGAAAGTGAAGAGGACTGTGAGAAGATTCTACATGGAGGACCGTGGCTGTTTGATGGGCGACTTACGGTGTTGCAGAAATGGAGCCCTACTTTGAGGCATGACAGAGATATTCTAGTTTCAGTTCCCGTTTGGGTCCAACTTCATGGGCTGCCTTTGGGTATGTGGACGTTAGAGATTTTGAATGTTGTTGCTTCCGTAATTGGCTCCCCAATTTGTTTGGACCGTGCTACGGCAAAGTTAGAAAGGCTTTCCTATGCTAGATGCCTTGTTGAAGTGGACGCTAAGAAGGCCTTGCCGAAGACAGTGGGGCTAAAGCTTGATGATGGAATGATCTTGAACATCGTCACAATTTTCGAAGGTGAACCCCCTAGATGTAGCCACTGTGTATGCTTTGGTCATACCAATGAACAATGTCCAGACCTGGCGAAGCTCACTTCAATCCAAAACGTAGAGAAAGAGTGTACTAAGACTGCCGAGGAAGTTCAATCGGTTGATGCACCAAATCTCGAGAGTGCAACAATGGCACCTCAAGGAAATAATGTGCTGGGAGACACAATTTCTCCACCTGAGATTGATTGTGAAATTCTGGAGGGGGAGCAGGACTTGCATTCTGAAAGGCATGAAGGAATGATATTACAGCTTGAGGAGCAGCCACCAATAATGGGTAGTGCGAACCTATTGCCTGATAATATAGGAGCAAGACAAATAGCTGATGAAGTCCTGGTGACTCAGCTTGAATGTATTTCGGTAGGTGCGAATGAAACATTGGTTCAGATGCAGACCACTGTAGGTCCGGATAACCACTTGCCAGCTGATGCGGAAGCTTGCAATGCTGTGAAACCAAAGGTACTATGCTGTGATAACCCTGAGTGGGAAGCCGAACAAGCTACAATCTCCAGGGGGTTAGCTTCATCTAAGCCAAAGAAATCAGCTCATCTTACAGACAATGCTACCAACATCCGGCAGAGCATGAGGCTGAAGGACCTCATCCGGCAACAATCAACCCCCCCAATGACATTGTTCATATGGAACACAAGAGGCCTCAATAACTCAGTGAGGCGCAGAGATCTTAAAGACAGATTGAAGAAGCTGAAACCAACATTGGTTGCTTTGTTAGAAACAAAACTCAAGCAGGACATGATCATTCAGAAGTCCGGCTTACCTAGACACTGGGTCACAATTAGTAATTTTGAGTCTCATAGAGGGGGGCGCATTCTTCTGGGGTTGGACCCAGATGTATGGTCTCCAACAGTTACTTCAATATCTTCACAACACATCACCACTCGATGTGTTAACGCAGTGGGTTTTCAAATGATGTTTACGGCAGTTTATGCACATAACACCAGTACGCAGCGAAGATAGCTATGGCATCATCTCAGACGTGATTATTCTTGCGCGCAACATGAAGCATGGATGATAGCAGGAGATTTCAATTACGTTCTCTACACCAAAGATAAAATCGGTGGTCGGAATCTGGAGGAACATATGGTGGGGGACTTTAACTCTTGTATGGATGATTGTTCCCTATAAGCATTGAAAAGCTCAGGCATCCGTATGAGCTGGTGTAACAATTGACTTGGGAGAGGGCGTATAGCTGCACAACTGGACAGAGTTCTGTGCAATGGCGAGTGGATCTCTAAGCTTACTGATTCTTACATGGAGTACTTGGACCCCGGCACCAGCGACCATTCTCCAATGGTGATTAAGCTCCATACTCAGGTAAATACTTCCCCCAAGCCATTCAAATTCTTTAACCATTGGACGAAATGGCCAGGATATTCGGAATTATTGGAAGCAAGCTGGGGACATTACATTGTGGGCACCCCTATGTTTCGTTTGGTGCACAAGTTGAAGAGACTTAAACCTGTGCTGCGCGATTGGGCTAGGAGACAGGCCGACAATAATTCTATTTCTAACTGCCGCAAGGAATTGGATGTGCTGCGTTCCATGCAAAATTTACATACAAATCAGAATATGCAACAAAAAGAGAGGGAATTATCTATTGAACTGAATAAGCTAATAAGCATGGAAGAGACGATGTATCGCCAAAAAACCAGACATGAATGGCTGACCTTGGGTGACAGGAATACGAAGTTTTTCTACAGAGCAATGAAGCCAAGGCAGGGCTATAACAACCTGGGACACTTGGTTGATGTAAATGGGGTCCAAAACAAATCGTTGGATGAGCTAAAGATTGAGGCTCCAATATTCTTTGAAAACCTTTATACTCAATCCCATTATTTGAGAAAATTTCCAAAGATTGTGCCCAAGCGTAAAATAACTGAGGCAGCCGCATCTTGGCCGGAAAGGCAGCCATCTAGCGAGGAAATCACAAATGCAGTTTTTCAAATAGGCCCTGATAAAGCTCCGGGGCCTGATGGCTACAATGGGTTCTTTTATCACAATAATTGGGAACTTATTAAAGGAGATGTCATTGCCGCGGCACAATATTTCTTCCGTTCAGGCGTGCTACTACCTCAAATAAACCATACCTTCCTTTCTCTCATCCCGAAGAGTCCCAATGCTTCTAACCTAGGAGAGTACAGGCCCATTGCCTGCTGCAATGTGGTTTATAAAATTATCAGTAAGGTGATTTGCAACAGGCTCAGGGAGGTTATTCATGAGTTAATTTCTCCTAACCAAGCAGCATTTCTAAAGGGAAGACTTCTCTCAGATTGTACTTTACTGTCCCACGAACAAATAAGGGATTTCAGCAACCCCATGGGTGCCAGAGCATGTATTAAGTTGGATTTGAAAAAGGCCTTTGACAGCGTCAACAGAGAATTTGTTTATTCTATGCTTCAGGTGCTGGGGTTTAAAGAAACTTTTGTTAACTGGATAAGACAGTGCATCTCTACCCCTACCTTCTCCGTCATGGTGAATGGATCCCCGGTGGGCTACTTTGGGGGCAACAGAGGGCTCCGGCAGGGGGACCCTCTATCTCCCTATCTTTTTGTTATTGTGATGGAAGCTTTTTCCCTACTAATCGAGAAAGCTATGATATTGCGTTCCATTCACCCATGAAGCGAACAGGTTCCATCTCTTACTTGCTTTTTACAGATGATCTGCTGGTCTTCTGCCGGGCCAACCCCTTCTCTTTGGATGAGCTTAAATCTCTTTTGGATGATTTTGCTAGTATCTCGAGACTTCAGGTTAATTGGAATAAGAGCGCGGGCATTTTCAGTAAGGGATCAGTAAATCTTGCAGGCTTGGCTGAAATTCTGGGGATTAGGCTCGCATCTACAATTACTACCTATTTGGGCCTCCCGCTATCTACTAAATATCCTAAATCGAAGCTTTACAATAGATTAGTGGATAAATGGAAGAAAAAGCTAGCAGGGTGGACTTCTAATTCCTTATCCATCTCAGGGAGAATTGAGTTGGTCAGAACGGTAATATATGGTATGATCTCCTTTTGGATACAAGCTTTCCGTGTACCTCTCTCCATTCTCCGCACTATCTCATCTTTATGCAGGAAATTCATATGGGGAGCTTCACATATATGGGCATGGAAAGATTTTTGTACCCCAAAAGAGGAGGGGGTGTGGGACTCAGGCTCCTTTCTGATCTGAACCAGGCAGCAGGAATTAGGCTGACTTGGAGACTCCTTTCAGGGGATGGCATCTGGGCAGAACAAATGAAGGAGAAATATGGGGATTTGGACAAATTCTTCCAAGCGAAAGGAGCAGCCACTGATTCGGGATCTTGGAAATTTCTGTTACACTACAGGGACAAATCTCAAAAGCTAATTGTTAAGGAAATCCGAGATGTCAGGTCCACACTATTTTGGTTAGACCCTTGGCTGCCATGCGGGCTGCTATACATCCTGTACGAAATTCCAACAGGTGCCCGCAACTTGAAAGTGTCCGACTACTGGCCTCACGACGGCTGGGTTGATGGAATTCCCGATAGCATTCGACAAATGATCCACGGCATTGAATTGAGGCCGGGACCTGATCAATGGAAGTGGGTTCCCGGTCCAGCTTTCAAATTCCGAGATGCTTGGGAAGGGGTCAGAAGAAGGGGCACACCTTTTCCCTATCATAAGCTGCTTTGGTACGGGCGCCACATTCCAAAAATGTCCTTAGCCTTATTACGCGCATTTAACGGCAAGTTGATGACCAAGGACGTCCTTGCAAGATGGGGTTTAACAACTGATGGGTTATGCGTGTTATGTGACGAAGGGAAGGCAGAGTCCACGGGTCACTTGTTTTTTGAATGCGATTACTCCCGCTACCTATTACAACGTTGTTTGCTCAAGATGGGAAAGATTGGTCGGTTCCCAGCTACGCTTACAGATATTGGTAACTACTTCTTGAAGCATTTTGGGAAGGGAGGCTCTTTGAGTCTGATTGCAAAGACAGCACTATCGGCTGTAGTATGGCACACCTGGCGAGAGAGGAATAAAAGGATTTTTGATAAGGTCTCCAAGGGGAAGACAATCCTATTTGATGACATTGCTGCTAATATTCGTTACGCCCTGCATGACAAGGTGATTGATGATGAGGAGGCAAAGGATGTTTTGGAACGATGGGAGTTTCGGGATAAGGGATAAACTCTGTTGGTTTCTCTCTTGAGGCTATCATTGGATAATAGTAGAGAGTGACGACGATTGTGCCCTCTCCTCTCTCTATTACACAATGATCCCTCCTTGTAACCACTTGTATTGTTTTGTACATTTTCTAATAAAGTTTCACACTTACCTTCCTATATATATATATATATATATATATATATATATATATATATATATATATTACATTTGACAGAGTTTTTTGAATCCTAGGGCTGACTAGGACAAGCTGACTAGGACAAAGGGGTAGATAAAAGACGGCCAGGATTTAATCTCGAGAAATCAACAGATGAGATGAGTTCCTATAGAAATTTTGTAGAGAAACTTAAATTTTAGGGTAAACGTTTGAAATTTTTGCTTAAATTTTAGGCGGTCAAATGTGTTGGGTCGGGGGACTAAAACGTTTGAAATTCACTCGGGAACCGTATCGTGGGGGAAAAACTTAAATTTTTGCTTGGAAAATGTGCAGTTCTCCGAAAAAAGCACCAACCTTCAATATTTTAGCTTGCAACAGACAGAGAGAAGAAAACAAATGCGAATCAGAACGAGAACCGGCTTAAAATCATTCAGGGTATACTCATCTGCTTCGCCCTTCATCGCATTTAAGAGCACAAAATTTAGCAGTGATGTTTGCATTTTCCACGACCAATGTCATCGGCACCGCCAAGCTGATGTAGACTCGACGTTGTGTCCCCAAGCTTGACAGCGAGATGCATCGGAGACTCGCGATTGGGGACGTCTCTGCGGTCGATCGTCGCAGCGATTTGCTCGGCTTTCTTCTCCTCCGAAATCGAAGCGGCCTCTGTCTTGATCTCTGAAGGGTCGGCGAGCCGAAGGAGAGAGGACATGATCCGTTCAAGCCAGAATAATCTCTGGCAAGTACTGCTTTATGAACAGGGATGTGCTCATACTTGGAAGCATCAATTCCAGCCATCAGAAATTTTGGAGCTAGGGGTGCAGGTCCTAAATCAGACGCACATCAAAGAACTGAGTATCAAGATTCAATTTTGAGATGAACCCAGTTCCAAAAATTGAACTTTGGGAGTACCTAGGCCAGAAAGTTTCCTCTGAAAAAAAGAAACGCTCACCTCCATCGTAGTGTAAGTAGTGTTCACCATAAATTTCCCATTTCTTAATTATATCATTTTCTGCAACATTGTTATTGCTCTCTACATGTTTGCTGAAATTCCCATAAAGCTTTCTTCTCTTTGATAAGCCCGCTAAGCATGTCTCCTTCATTAGTTAAAAATAGAATTTCTGGTTTTTTTACGGAAAAAAGATCAATTATTTAGATAACTGTAATTATTATTTTTTATCTCTTTTTAATATTATGTTAGTTCATAAACTTTGTATCAAAATATCCTTTCGATCATTCAGAAATCCATCAATTGATTCAGAGTCGATTCATGACGTCAGGGACGAAATTCTGTAGCGGTTTGTTCGCATTTGTCCTCCCAATCGACTTCATGATCTATGGTTTCAGGAGCACACAATCATAGGCTTCGGGCATTGGATGAATAATTCCGAGTTGCACCATGAAGTTCTGACGCTTGACGGGGCTGATCGCGGCCTTGCCCATAAGTTGAAGTTTTTGATGATTTTGTTCCCATTTTCCCTCTTATTTGTTAGAATTCGATCGGTTATGTATGAATTTGGGAATTTTTTGTGCAATTAGCATAAGTTTAATTGTGCGGTTACTTTTTTTTGGTAAAATTTAGGTGGACATTATTTTGGACAAGGGCAACTATACTTTGGAGGAGCTTCTTGATGAGGATGACATAATCCATGAATACGGAGCATGGAATTGTCGGCTTATTCTCTACTCGATTCAATTACACAAGTTTTTTTCTGTTAAGTTTACATCAATAGAACCCACGATCCAATTAAACAAGTTTTATCAAAATTTATTTATGTAAAAAGAAAGACAACCATCCGAGTTGCCCAGTGAACTTTGGTTAACATGTTTTCTTTCAATTTAACAAGTCTTCCTATTTCCATCTGAGTTGCCCAATGACCTTTGGTTAACAAGTTTCAATGTAACATGTTGTTTTCTTTCCAAGTTGCCCAATGAGCTTTTGGTTAATTCCATGAAATATATTGTCCTAGCTAGGAACTGGATGAAAAGAAGCTGAATGTCCAATAGTTTGATCAAACTATTATCAAATTATTGCCATGTTGTTCCCCCATTGGGCAAATGTGCTGGAAACTATTTGAATTTTGTACCACAAGCTACATGTCAATTGGTAGGAACAACATATTTTGTATCACAAGCTACATGTCCGATGGTGCTCGCTAGAATGTTTTTGCACTAAATTGTTGTTATTTTAAATTTTGAAAGAGAATATTATATATCCCAAAATTTGGGAGGGGAAAATAATTTTTTGGGGAATAAAAATTTTGCGGGTGAAAATCTTAATTGAACCGTGCCCGTGGGCACGGGTTATGACTAGTATATATATATATATATATATATATATCTTTTCTCTCTTCTTTTCTTTTTGGGTTTTTCTTTTCTCTCTCTTTTTTTTTGGATTTTTGGATTTTTGGGTATATACTTGTGTGTACTCTCCCAAGTGGGAGAACGGTACACGACGAGGGGATTTGCACCAAGTAAAATAAAAAAGAAATCGGATTCTAGACACTTGGGCAAGGGAGATTTTCTTCGCTAATCAGAGCATGGGCTAAATGGGTTATCCTAGTCCTAACTATGGAATCCCGACACATGTGAAATGAAGTATACGATATAAATATAGCATGCATATAGAAGCAGATAGGAGAAGCAAATACCGCATATTCAAATCGAAGCATGATAATCTAGGGGTCATTCCAGGACAGGTATATAAATCAAAATCACAAAGTAGAAGCACACTGTAAGCTAGACACGACACACGACTCACACAAAAGCAAAATGGACCCACGATGCATGAAATGCAAGAGGACTCAGGCAAGTTAAAACTTGCATTGCCCTCAATGCAATAAAAGTAAATAAGGGATGGCAATGAAAATGGGGGGTAAATACACATCGACACAAAGAGAAATGAAAAACAAGAAAAACACACATACGAAACTGAAAAATAAAGAAAATCACACCACATGACATATATAAACAAGCACACATAAAAACATCACACGACAACATACAGAAAAACTGACTTCCCCCAAGCTAAGCATGACAATGCTAGCGATATGATATGCTCATGGCGATGCAGAAATATGTAGGGGGAAGATCTGAAAAGTGAAAGAAATCAAAAGGCTTGAAAGGAATCGTCCTCGTCCTCCTCGGTAGAAGATGGATGGGTGCGGAGGGGAGAGGTGGGGGTTGTGCGGAGAAGTGGGGAGAGGGGTGCAGGATGTGTGTGGAAGTGTGTACGATGGGTGGTGTGGTGGTGATGATGGTGAGTGGAAGGGAAATGGCGATCAAAGCGATGGTAGATGGGGTAGATACGGTGGTAGATGGGGTAGATACGGTGACCGGAGAGGATGGTGGGGGAAGTGATCGCGAACGCACCTGCAATTTCTTGCGGTGCACGTATGTGGTGACGGTAGTGGAGGGTGGTGGATCTGTGGGATCGACGGCAGTGGTCGTAAGTGGAGGTGAAGTGGTAGGAATGGAAACAGTGGTGGCTGGAGGGGATGGTCACCTAGGTGGTGATGGGTGTGGTGATGAATGTGATGGTGGAGGTGAAGAATGTGATGGTGAAGGTTGTGGTGAGGGTGGAGGAGGTCCGTGAATGTGAGTGAGAATGCGGAGGATGGTGGCCACGTTCCTCTCAAGTGCGATGAAACGTGGGTGAGAGAAGATCAAAGAAGAAGGGTCCGAGGGGGCAGAGGACGAAGCACGTGTGCGCAGTGAAGCTAGCTCGGCCTCGAGAGCGAGGCGAGCAGAGGCGGCACGACGGACGGAAGAAGTAGAGGCAAGACGGGAAGTGGAAGTGGTGCTAGCGACAGTGGTCATGCCGGCACCAGAGGCTAGGCCTAAGAAGGCCACAGTCAGAGCCTCAGAAGTGACAGGGCTAGAAGCCGAGATAGTATGACTGGGGCCAGCCCCGGAGTCTCCCAGGGACGTAGGGATATCCTGCTCGCCTAAGTGGTCTGCAGGAAAAGGTGGTCTGGGTGCGCCCTGTGGAAGGAATGGAAGACGTAACCCCCCTAGAAACTCAGGATCGGGAGGAAATGTCCAATCTGCCACTAGAATGATAGTCATGTGAGCGGGGTTGGGCAAAATGGTATAGGGAGCAGGGGGTCCGTAGTCAAAAGTGAAACGACCGTCGGGGCGGGGCTTGATCATGTGTATATGCCGAAGGACATCAAGATCTATATGTGAGGGTCCTGGGGTAGAAGGGAAATCTCGGGGGATGACGACATTATACTGGGGATATGAGGCTATGATAGTAATGAGGCCCCCGCAACAAAACTTGCCTTTACTGGAGCAGCTAATCTCAAGTAACTTCTGAATAAGCCAAGCACCAGTATGAATGGGAATGCGAGGGGCCTCGAAGGCAATCCCGTCGTCACCACGAATGAAATCAAATGTCATGGCCCATAAAATGAAAAGATCAGGGATAGTCACCGTCCTGGACTCATCCCTGGGAAAGAATGTGTAAGATATGATTCGGTGGGCCAAACGGAAAACGGGGTGAATGATGGAGGAGGCCTTGGCCTTGCCTCGAGGGTAGTAAGCGTGTATGGTGAGGCGAAACCAAAATTGATCGACGTCGAAATCAGGGTGGTATCTGGAGTGACAGATAGCGACGTCCCCAAGAATGGGGAATCCGAAAATGTGATTGATAGTATCCAGGCGGGTGCGGATGGTTTTGTTTCGGACCCGAAAAATGACGATCGATCCCGACTCACTATGGAGAGATGATAAGAATTCGAGTGTGAGTGCGGGGTAGGATGTTGTGTGGGCATTCAAGAAAGCTAACCAACCTAAGTTAGCAAAGAGGATCTCGACTTCGGAGAAAACTCCGAGATCGATAAGTGTTTGTGCATGTGCAAATTTGGTGGAGAGGTGTCCCCGTGTATCGAGTCTATGATAAAAATCTTTCTGCTCGAGACTCAAAAAACGATAACCACGCGGGCCCAACATTGGGTCCTCAGGAGGGATGATAGGTAGGGGTTGGGGCTATGTAGGCTGTGTAGGAGGAGGGTGTGAGTGCGGTGGACGTGTGGTCTTCCGTCTCTTACGAGACGGCTCCTCCTCCCGCATGATATCCTTACCCTTATCTTTATCTCGGGCCATGGTAGTGTGTGATGCAAGTGTATGCGAGATATGATGGATGCACACAATCGTTGGCAATTGAGCAAAATAGTAATACTATGGCAAAATTGAAAATGGAGCTAAGGAGCGAAGTTACCCAGTAGAGAAGACAATCCTTGCTCGTAGATCACCCAACGTAGCGCAATTGATGGGAGTGTGAAGCCGTGACGTCCCCCGGCTTTTAAGTCTCATGCAGAGTGCAGTCGGATTGGGGGATACCAAATTTAAAATATTTGTACCGCAAACGCACGGTGTTGTAGTGTGGCTTGGGGATCGAAAGATGGTTGTGCTTGTTGTGCTTGTTTCTAAGAGGAACCAATTCACCCAACGGGTGAGCTAGCTCGATCGAAAGATGGTTTGGCACAAATTGTAGATATGAGGGTTAAACAATATAAAGGGAAACCTAGGACTTCGGTTTTCACCCGATCATGTGTTCTCACTATTACGACTGGCGGATAGGAATAGGATTGGAATTAGGGTTTAGTGGTGAGACGTTGCCTCTAAGAGTGATACCAGCGTCCCATGGGCCCGATATTTCGGTCGGTGCCCAGGATGATACGCCGGACTACCCGGGTTCGGTCAGTGGGCATTCCCATGTCTATTAACACTGACCGACTCCAGGAGTATTAAGCTCGCAACGATAACTCCCAACATCTCATCCTGCCGCTCCCGCGCGCTAGGATTAGATGTCTACGCTAAGGGCGTGAGCTATGGCTAGGGAGTCAACCGCCAAGTTTATTCCCCCTTGGCCCTACGGTCAAAGGCGGTCTTTTTCTCGCCAATGACAATGAAACACCACGTGTAACCTCTATATTCCTAATCCCTATCGAAATCCTAGTCCTATGGATGCATCAGGGAGAACCCACGAAGGGGTTTCCACCAAAATCCCAGATTAGGAAACTACTCACACATTATAGCTTAAAAACAATCTAAATGAAAATCAACCGTAAAAATCATTATCAGGAAATTGAAACACGGTATTACCAATGCAATTAAGACTATATTAAAGTTTGACAAAGATCAGAGAACTTACAGATAACAATAAAATTCCAGCCGTCACCAATAGAGAAAAAGACAGAAAAAATACAAAGCTGCGTTTTCAGAAAACCTAGGCAACTATATGTAGAAAACGAATTCACCCGATCGGTTGAAGTATCAACCGATCGGGTGAGCTGCTACAGCGCTTTGGCATCGACGTTCAAAGCTTTCACCCGCTCGCTTGGTCCGACCGGTTGGCAGCTCCGGGTCGTCGTTTGGATCTAGCGGAATCAGATGAACCGATCGGTTGAATCATTCAACCGATCGGTTGGAATTATCGCCCAAAAGAACAGATACTTTAGACGATTTGGCACGGTCAGCGAGCCGCCGGGTGAGCTCTCCGGGTTGTCTCTTGGAAGAATCAGCTACAGATGAACCGATCGGGTGAGCTGTCACCCGATCGGTTGGAATTCAGTACCAAATTCCCGAGAACTCTGATGTGTTCAACCGGGCGATTGATGCTGCACTTCGCTTTAGCTTGCATCCGGGTCGGATACGCATGCATCACCCGATCAGTTGGATGTGTCCAACCGATCGGGTGGGGGCTGAAAAATGTCGATCTTCATCGTGTGACCCCCTGGATCACGCGTGACACCTCCCGTTGCTCTGGGGACTTATGATATCTTTGTTATATGTCCCCTAACTAGCGATCTCCTGCAAATACACAAAAACACCAAAAAGTGAAAGAAAACTAAAAAACACGAGAAAATAGATACGGGACAGTGGAAAATAACGGAAAAACACAAAGAAGACGTTCGTGAATATATAAAATATACACACACGTTAATATCCCCCAAGCTAAACCCTTCCTCGTCCTCGAGGAAGACGAGTGACAGTAGGAGCTCGGAGGGAGAAAATAGAGAGAGGGAGAGCAAGAGAAGTCAACATCCCAAATCGCCCGTCAGGGCCAACAAAATCAAAAAACGCCACACCTCGCAAGCAAGCGACAAATCACAACACTAAACCAAAGAAAACGAGTCCAAACAAGTGTCGTGGGCCCATGCGGTGAAGCGTGAGTGAGTGTGGGCGTGTGCTAGTAGACGGTGTTACTATCTACATTGTGCAAAAAAGCTCCATATACACATATCCAAGAAAAGACCCAAATATCGATTCGATTTGAAATAAGCGGGGAATATATAGCTTAAGAATGCATGAGAACAGAGTAAGAATCGAAAACGTATCATGCGTCAGGGACTCCACAACTAGGGACTAGGAAATCACCACATTATCGCCTAGATAATAGCTAGAAAGTCCCCATTCCAAGTGTTTTCGAAAACGATGGGGGTTGAGAGATGTGGAGAAGAACACTCGGTGCAAACTCTCGCCTTCTCTTTATTCTCGGTAGGTAGGAAAATATTCACACAAGAATTTTTTTTTGGTTTTGGATATATGTATTTTTTTGGATTTTTGGCTATACATATATATTTTTTTCTTTTCTTTTCTCTTTTCTTCTTTTTTTGGGTTTTTCTTTTCTCTCTTTTTTGGATTTTTGGACTTTTGGGTATATACATGTGTGTACTCTCCCAAGTGGGAGAACTGTACATGACGAGGAGATTTGCACCAAGTAAAATAAAAAAGAAATCGGATTCTAGACACTTGGGCAAGGGAGATTTTCTTCGCTAATCAGAGCATGCGAAATGAAGTATACGATATAAATATAGCATGCATATAGAAGCATACAGGAGAAGCAAATACCGCATACTCAAATCAAAACATGATAATCTAGGGGTCATTCTAGGACATGTATATAAATCAAAATCACAAAGTAGAAGCACACCATAAGCTAGACACGACACACGACTCACATAAAAGCAAAATGGACCCACGATGCATGAAATGCATGAGGACTCGGGTTCCTAGGGTTAGTGAATGTGATTATCGAAGCTATGCTAGGTGTGTGTGTGATTCTGTGTCAATTCATCATTTGGGGTCATCTCTAGGAGGGAGAGGAGAAAAAGGAAAAAAAGAAAAAAAGAAAAACACGGTGAAAACGACTCAAAAACGAAGAAAAAGACACAAAACGACGCACGAAGTGCGACTCCCCCAAGTTGAAACTTGCATTGTCCTCAATGCAATAGAATTCAATACGGGAGGGCAATGAAAATGGGGGGAATACGCACCGACTCAAAGAGAAATGAAGAACAAGAAAAATACACATACGAAACTGAAAAATAAAGAAGTAGGAAAAAGAAATACAGAAAATAAATGAGAAAAAATCACACCACATGACATATATAGACAAACACACCACACAGAAAAACAAGACAGAACACACAAAATGTCGACTTCCCCCAAGCTGGACATGATAGTGCTAGCAATAAGATATGATCATGAATATACAGAAATATGCAAGGGGGCAGATCGAAGAAGAAAAAGAAATTAAAAAGCAGGATAGGAGTCGTCCTCGTCCTCCTCAGTAGAAGATGGAGGTGTGTGGGCGGGAGAGGTGGGGGGGTGTGCGGAGAAGTGTGGCGAGGGGTGCAGGATGTGTGTGGAAGTGTGGACGATGGGTGGTGAGGTGTTGGTGATGGTGAGTGGTAGTGAAATGGTGACCAAAGCAGTGGTAGATGGGGTAGATACGACGATAGATATGGCGGTAGATGGGTTAGATACGACGACAGGAGAGGATGGTGTGGGAAGTGATCGCAAACGCATCTGCAACTTCTTGCGGTGCACGTATGAGGTGACGGAAGTGGAGGGTGGTGGATCTGTGGGATCGACGGCAGTGGTCGTGAGTGGAGGTGAAGTGACAGGAATGGGAGCAGAGGTGGTGGGCGGGGATGGTTGCCTAGGAGGTGATGGATGTGGTGAAGAATGTGAGGGGGAGGTGATGAATGTGATGGTGGAGGTGAGGGTGGTGGTGTAGGTGGAGGTGGGCCATGAACGTGAGTGAGAATGCGGAGGATGGCGGCCACATTCCTCTCAAGTGCGAGGAAACGTGGGTGAGAGAAGATCGAAGAGGACGAAGCAAAAAATTTTTTAAGCAAAAAATCTAAGTTTTCTAAGTAGCAAGTATGGCATGGATGGCTGAGGGACTTGATACGAAATTTTTAAGCAAAAAATCTAAGTTTTCTAAGCATTTCTAAGCTCCCTCTTTAAGTCTTCTCAAAGATTTTTTAAGGTAATAGTTTTTTATTTCTCTAAAAGCTTTTAAGCCATATTTGCCTTGCTAATTTGTGAGTGCTCAAGCTTAATCTTGACTCATTTGAGAACACAAATTAGGGGTTTTGATCTCTTTGTTTTAATCTTTATTTTTATTGCGATCAAAAGAGATTTCCATAGCCACATTCAACACACTCAAAGAGCTTCAATTTATTGGCTATAGAAAGATTGTATACTTCTTCCAAAAAGAGAAAAGGTTTATAAAATACACACAATGGTGTGGTGGTAAGTGTTGTATTGTTGATATAATTGTTCGAAAAGCCTCATGTATGTGATGTCCTTTTGGTGAAGAGGTTTAGTTGTAATGGAAGACCACTTAGTAGAGAAGTGGCATTAGTTGTTGTAACCCTTTAATGGAGAGAGGGTGTTGGTTGTAGAAGCCCTCAAGTTGAGGCACTTTGCTCTCTTGGTGAGAGTGGTTTAGTGGATGCTGGATGTATGCCTAGAGTTGGCCAAACCAAGGTAAATTGATCGTGTTTGTGTTTGCTCATTTTCTCTTTCTCTCACTCTCTTTACTAGTATAGTTGCTTTAATTTCCATTTTGTATTAGTACTTTGATTGCAAGTAAATTGAGTAGTTGTCTAAGTACCTAGTGGAGTAACTTCCTTAGGAGACTTAAGCTTTCTAGACGGATTAATTTTCAATTGCACATTTTTTTTGATCTACTCTATTTAACTCCCCTTCTAGTGTGCTTGTCATCTATAGGACTTGCAACATGGATATCCTTGGTTCTTTGACATGTGTATTTAGTGTTACCAACGTGGGGCCCTAACCCTGTCTCCAAGAGTGCCTTCATGAGGTGGAGGGTTGGTCCCCGCTGTTACTTGGGGGAACAAGTTATCGCACTACAATGGATTGAGTTAGGGCAAACATAACTTCGATCTGCCTTGAAAAGTCAGGGGGATTTGTCGATATTAATGGGGATGAGGCGGGGTGGGGATGACAGTTAAAGTGGGTGGCGACTGCGTCTTTGGTATTCTTTGGTCCCTAGCCATCAGCACCTGGATGTTATTGTTGACCTAAGTGCTGAATGCTTGAAGTTGCTCCTCGGTCACTAAGCAAAGCTCAAGTGCTCTTAGTTCCAATGCTTGGCTAATAGTGGTTGAGTCGGGGTAACCAATCCAGCCTCAACTGGCCTCTCGGGCTCTTTATAATCAGGAGTGCAAGCCATAACCATTATAGATGAGGATAACACGGTTGATGACTCGGTTCCTAGAAACACTGCCAAATGTTTCTCGGTGTTTTCTTACATTAGAAATCTTGGGATGAAGAAGAAGAGGGTGTGCTTTGGAGGGCCTATAAGCCCAGGTCCATATCCATGCCCATTATCGTCAGATGGGTCTTTGATTGGATCCAAGGCTCATCATGCTTGGTGATGACTGATCATTCAGTCGAGGAACCTTCGGAGTACAAGCTGCTAAAGAGACATAGAATCGATGTGGGCGATCTACTAGAGTCTCGCCTTCGATCGACCCGCGATAGCTAACATGTCAATTCCCTCCCATGCTTATTTTATATGGGTGTGGGGGCAAGCCTGAGGTACTTACGATTAAACTGTTCGGGCACCGATGTATAATTCCTTAGGGTTCTATTGGCTAGGATGGGTCGAATAGATGAGTTCAGTGGGTGAGCTGTCAACGTGTCACATCAGGGTTTAAGAGTAAGCTTTTCCCGTGGAAGCGAGGTATTTATATGAGTAACATTGATGGTAGGCTTGAAACTTCAGAGTTGATGTGATAGATCTGATCTGATTGGTTACTCAGCTAGCCCACGACCTTACAAGTCGTGGTCATGGGCATACTTGGTACCGCTGTATTTGAAGGAAAATATACGGTCCTTGGGTAGTGTCTAAAGGGCATATCACCTCTCTTTTGCATGGGCTTATCCATTTCACTAGGTGTAACCAGAGGCGTAATCACATGTAAATTGCCCTGGGCAACTGCCCATGGCAAAACTTTTTAAAAAATTTATTATTATATGCCCTCATCATTTCTTTGAAACCCAGCGGTTTAAGGCATTTGGGCATTGAACAACAGGCGTTGGGTTCAATTCCCAGCAAGTGTATTCTATATTTCTTACATATTTTACATTCAAAAATCTCTTGTACTATCACCATTTCCTTATAGCCTATTGTTTTAGGCACTAGTGTATGTGATCAATTATGGTTTTGATTTCAAGTGAAGAAATTTTTTATTTATGAGAGAAAGAGAGAAAGAAATTTGTTTTTGGAATTCCAGATATGGCTGAGAGTATTAGATGATCTAAGAAGAGAAACTTCATCCTCTTTATATAGGGGCAACTGCCATATCTTCCATCCCTCAACCGCCCCGGATTTTGCTCAACCGCCCACGATTTCCTCAACGGCCATGTGAGACTTGGTCTCTCGGTTGAGAAAAATCCTCAACCGAGTATCGGGTAGGTTACAAGCAGATTTGGCCATATCAGGCCATAACCAACTTACATCTCCCACTTGGCCTGAAATGGCCAAGTGCATTCCGGTCATACCCTCACTATCCGTGAGATATAACACATGATGTAATTTCACATACTCCCACTATCCGTGAGATATGCACATTTTATTTACCGAGTACAATCACTATATATGATTGTCTCCTTTCATTATTCATGAAAGTTTTCTTGACTTAGATATTTCTAAGTCCCATCAAACCGACATGTTTGATGAATATACCTGCTGGAATACCCTTCGTCAAGGGATCAGCAATCATATCACTTGTTGGAATATAAGTCACATTGACTTCTTTCCTTTCCACCATATCATGTATGTAATGATATTGTATTTCAATATGTCTTCCTTTGGAACTGTTTGCACCACTGTGGATCAAGCTGATGGCTGCTTGATTATCACAGTACATCTCAATTGGTCCATCCACCAAATTGAGATCCAAGTCCAATAGGAACCGTCTGATCCAGACCGCATGAGTAGCAGCCATACTACATGCTATATACTCAGCTTCTTGTGTGTATCTCGCTACACAACCCTGTTTCTTGCTACCCCAAGAAACAGCTGCACCACCAAAGATGAACACATGTCCTGCAGTTGACTTCCTGTCATCTTTGTCCCCTCCGAAATCTGCATCGGAGTAACCAAGAATCTCAAGCGAATCTGCTTGATAAACTAACTTGTGGTGCACCGTACCCTTTATGTATTTCATAATCCTCTTAACAGCTTCCCAATGAGCTGGACCGGGATTACTTTAATATCTACTAACCAGACTAACTGGGTACGCTAAGTCTGGTCTAGTACACATCATTGCATACATCAAACTTCCAATAGCCTGAGCATATGGAACATTCAGCCGACTTTGTCCCTCTCCAGGACATTGTTCTTTACTTAACGGCTTCCCCATAACCAATGGTGTAGGGGCCGGATTGGAATTGTACATTCCAAATCTCCTCAATATTGTATGCAAGTACTTTTCTTGGTTTAAACTTAACATTCTAGACTTCCGATCTCTAAGGATCTGTATTCCAAGAACGTAGGATGCATCACCCATGTCCTTCATCTCAAATTCACTACAAAGTGCTGATTTAATTCCTTTCAACACTTCAACGTCATTTCCAGCGAGCAAAATATCATCCACATACAGGGATAATATCGTAAAACTGCTCCCACTTTTCAAGACATACACACAGTTATCCAATTTGTTTGCAACGAAACCAAGTTGGATAATAGTGTTGTGAAATTTGAGATACCACTGTCTAGATGATTGTTTTAAACCATACAAAGATTTTTTCAATTTATAAACTTTGTCTTCCTGTCCCTCAACCTGAAATCCCTCAGGTTGATCCATATATATAACTTCCTTCAACTCTCCGTTGAGGAATGCAGTCTTGACATCCATTTGGTAGAGTTCTAAGTCAAGATGCGCAACAATCGCTAAGATTATCCGAATGGATGCAAACTTAGCCACCGGAGAATAAGTCTCCTGAAAATCAATCCCTGCTATCTGAGTAAATCCCTTTGCAACTAACCGGGCCTTGAATATGTCAATAGACCCATCAACCCGATATTTCTTCTTTAACACCCACTTGCATCCTATGGACTTCCTCTCTTCTGGTAAGTCACATAGCTCCCATACATTGTTTCTCTCAATTGAGTCAAGCTCCCTTTTCATGGCCTCAAGCCATTGATCTGACTCAGATGATTTCATTGCATCTGTATAATTCAAGGGATCATCTTGCTCATCTATATCAATATCCACAGAGAAACAAGATGGTTCACATGAATATAGATAATAATCGTCCATCCATGCGGGTGTTGTTCTGGGTCTTTTGTTGCCACTAAGGGTTGCAGGCTGGACAGGTTCAGCTGGTTGATTTGTCATAGGTATATTCTCGTTTACAGGTTCATCTTCCATAGCTGGATGATGTACGTCATCCACTATATCCAAGTCATCATTCAGAACATCATCTAAGTCCAGCAAGGGTGGCACATTTTCTTGGACTTGTTCCTTTTCTTCTAGATTCTCTAGAAAAGTAGCATCTCTACTTTCATTGACTCCTTTATTTTCATGGAAGAACCTATATCCTTTAGACTTTTCAGAATTTCCTATGAATACACATCTTACGGTTTTGAGATCCAGCTTATCTCTAACCTGATATGGAATGAGAACATGTGCTACGCAACCCCATTTTCTCAAATGACTTAAATTGGGTTTGCGTCCATTCCATATCTCATACGGTGTTGTCTCGACTGATTTTGTGGGAATTCTGTTCAGAACATAATTTGCAGTCAATATGGCTTCTCCCCAAAAATCTTTGGAGAGACCAAAATGCGATAGCATACATCTCACTGCATTCATTAATGTTCTATTCTTTCTTTCAGCCACACCATTCTGTTGTGGCGTATAAGGCATAGTAGTATGCTTCTTTATACCATACTGAATACATTATTCCTCAAATTCCTTTGAGTTGAATTCTCCCCCTCTATCAGTTCTTAACACCTTTATGTTCCTTCCAAGTTTTCTTTCAACTTCTGCCTTGTATCTTTTAAAGCTTTCAAAGGCTTCCGACTTTCTGCTTAAAAGATACACAAAAGTATACTTGGAATAATCATCTATAAAGGTTATAAAATATTCCTTATTCCCTCGTGTCTTTATGCTCAAGGGCCCACAAATGTCAGAATGAACTAATTCCAACAATTCATTTGCCCTTTTACCTTCCGAGAATGATTTCCTGGTCATCTTCCCAGTTAAACAATGTTCACAGGGTAATGTCCTTACACCTGTCAGTTCCGGTAATAAATCCATTTTGATTAACTGGTCCATCTTATTGTTACCCGGATGACCTAATCTCATATGCCAAAGATCATAATCAGACAAAAGACACGAGGAATAATTCAAATCACCATCTTTATTACCAATATCAGATTTTACAACGGAAAGACAGAATAAATCATGACCGGGCACAAACTTGCCCATTGCAAACACTTTCTTGTCTTTCCCAATAGAGACCCTATTGTTGTAATATCTCACTTCAAGACCCTTCTTCAGCAAAGCCGGAACAGAGACCAGATTACGTCTTATGCCAGGTGCATAAAACACATCTTTGAGGACCATGATGCTGTCCCCAAGATCCAATCTGTATGAACCAATACCTTCTACATCCAGATAGGTATTGTTCCCCATGTATATCCTTTGGTCTCCCTTCTTCAGTTCCTGAAAGTCAACTATTCCTTCCTTCGTCTTTGCTATATGTCGGGTTGCACCCGAGTCGATCCACCAGCCTTCAGCGTCTGTTGTTGCAGCGTTGCATTCAGTGACGCCAATGAACTCCCGCTTTCCAGATCCTCCTTGTTCTGGGCGCTTTGAGTTGCCCTTATTCCTTGCTTGAGGACAGTTGGCCTTAAAGTGACCATACTTTCTGCAGATGTAGCAAGATCCAGGAGGTCCTTTCTTCCCGCGAGCTGATGGCTGACCGGATCCTTTGAAGGAGGGCTTCACAGGTCCAAGACACTGGTTCCCTTGTGCCTTCCGGTATTGAGCAGCATTCGCCTCTTCCTCCTGCACAAGGTTGACGTCCGAGCCCTTCCTCCTAGCCAGAAGGTCTTGTTCCATTGCTAGCTGAGCTGGCAAGTCAGTTACACGCTTAACGGTTCCGTTTAGCCTAAGTGTAGTGGCAGCCATATCAAGCGACGTTGGCAGACTATTCAGAATAGTTGCCACCTGAAGCTTCTCAGGAATTTCAGTTCCTGCAGTAGCTAGGTCCTTAGCCATGACAATCATTTTATTCACGTGTTCGGTGACATTGTCACCTTCCTGCATACGGCATGAATTATACATATGCAGCAGGAGTTGTATGTTCACGTCAGATGTGATATCATACTTCTCCTTAATAGACTGCCACATATCCTTGGCAGTACTACAGTTTTCGAACACCTTTATTAGGCTATCGTCCATGAACATAAGCATGAGACTCATAGCCTTCTTGTCATTAATTTTCCACTGTTCTAGCTCTCTCTTCTGGGCATCAGTTGGATTTTCAGGGAGAGCAGGAGCAGTGGTCTCAATGACACTATCTAAATTGTCATGTATAAGTCCATATCTAATTTTCCGGTGCCACATGTCATAGTTGGAACCGTTTAGACGTTCTATCTTAGCCAGTTCAGACGCAATCAATTTACTAGCCATTTACACTGATTGAGAGATAAATTACAATTTGTAAATAATGGTGAATCAATTACAATTTAAAAAGGGGGGGAAAAATTAAGCTGCAATTAAAAAGTTTAAATCTACAGTTTAAAGAAATAGTTTAAAGAAATATCACTTTAACTAAAAATAATTTGTAATGTTAAAGATTACAAACTGAATTTTTTTTAAAAAAAAATTAAATCTGTAATTAAAATAAATTTTAAATTAAAAAAAATTCTAAACTGAATTTTCAAAATATATCTTTTAGAAATAAATTTTATAATTACAAACTGATATTTTGTTTTTTTTAACGACAAATTCAGAAATTGATTTTATAATATAAAATTATAAACAACCTCAATTAGAATTCAACTGCAATTAAAGTAACAATCACAAATTTTATAATTAATGAGTGGTGAGCAGATTTTATTAGGTTTATGTTGTTAGAGGGGACAAACTAACTATACAAAAATAAATTGCAGAATTAAAATTAGAGGAACCTGATTTGTGGATGGAGGCGAATCGTGCGAGATCCGTGTTATTCTGTTCGGCCGCAAAGAAAACTTTAGTTGTCTGCTGCGTAATGATGACTGATGTGGACACGAGGATCAATGCAGTTGAATCGAGCTGATCACAACTCGGTGTTCGGTGGAAGAGAGGAGGCCGTCACTGTGTTCCGCTCGATGGACGAGAGGCTACACGAGTCAGGAATTGTTGCTTTGGTTGATCTCCTGGAAAACAGAGATGCAGTCTCTTCTACGTCTCGGAGAAGACGAAACGGTGTGTGGGCCGCCGCAAAATGATCCACCCGTGGAAAACTCAGTTGTAGGTTCGGATTATAAAAATAAAGCGAAAGGATTTGGATGAATTTAGATCAAATCAATAAATTTTGGAGATCTAAATTTTGGAGAGGATGTGTTGGCAAAAAGTTAGAGGCCTTCAGAATTTGGAATCGGTTAATCAAAAATTAATGGACCTTGGAATTTGAAATGAGTTAATTTCCTTGGGCCATGGTGTCAGGCAGATCTGAAAAAATTTGAAGGAAGAAGAGAATCGGATGAAAAAAAAATTTACTTGCCAAAAGCCCGGTGAGAGAGAGAGAGAGGCTTCTCGTGTGCGCTGTAACCAATAAGAAAAATTGGCTCCGATGTTTGCTTGGAACGCCGTGAAGGAGAAGGCAGCCTTGATGAACGCGTGAAGGAGAAGACAGCCTAGTTGGAGCGGTCGGATCGGAGAGAAGAAAAAAAATGGCAGCGCCCGGATCGAAGAAAGAATTGCTCTGATACCAATGAGAGAAAGAGAGAAAGAAATTTGTTTTTGGGATTCCAGATATGGCTGAGAGTATTAGATGATCTAAGAAGAGAAACTTCATCCTCTTTATATAGGGGCCACTGCCATATCTTCCATCCCTCAACCACCCCGGATTTTGCTCAACCACCCACGATTTCCTCAACGGCCATGTGAGACTTGGTCTCTCGGTTGAGAAAAATCCTCAACCGAGTATCGGGTCGGTTACAAGCAGATTTGGCCATATCAGGCCATAACCAACTTACATTTCTTACATATATTTTCCATACAATATTTAAGAATTTACCATAAAAATTTTCGTACATTAGATTAAATTTTAATTCATATGCAAATACAGCATGCATGGACGAAACTCTGTACAACATATCCATGGAGCGCAGGGCAAGACAAAAAATAATTATTATTATTATGGATCATCATCATCATCGTCGTCATCATCGCGCGCTCTCTTTCTCTCACACATTACCTCTCAGTTTTCTGTCTCCTTTTATCTCTTACTCTCAGTCTTCTCTATCTTTAAACTCTTCTCTCTCTCTCTATATTAATGCTAAAAAATTCTATATCAATTATTATTTTCATATGTTTATGTGTGTATATATATTAACATAAAGAAATTAATCTTCAATTATTATTTTGATTACCAAAAATTATTTTCATAGGCATGCATGTCTATATGTAAAATACTATTTTATCAGCTTAAATAGACATTTTATATGATATATATCATATTTTGAATATATGTATATGTTGAGAGTTGGAAGAACTAGCTAATGGTCTAAGCCATAGCTATACTTATATTCATTCATATAGGGGTTACATCATCTAGACCCCAATGGACACCTACTACTAAGTGAGTGTAATGGTGAATGGTTAGTGAGTGGAGACCAAATGTCTCCCCCATTCATAACACTCCCATCCATCCATTCTTAGCATATGAATTCTTCAGGATCCAATACGCTAATGTGGGGTGGATACTGCTGGATCCAGAGTTACCGTGTTTGCCTCGTTAAAATCTTAACTGTGGAAAACCCAGTGGGAAAAACCAGCAGCTTAAGGAAAAAGAGTACAATACACAAGTGACTCCCCCTGATCCGTACGAGCTTCAGGCTTATAGGTATTTTAGCTGTCTCATCCCTATATCTTTTACAAGCTTTCTAAAAGTACATCTAGGCAATGCCTTAGTAAACAGATCAGCTAAATTATTACAAGACTGAATCTGACGTACTTCAATCTGCTTATGCTCTTGTAGCTCGTGCATCCAGAAGAACTTGGGAGAAATGTGCTTCGTCAGTTTCCCTTGATGCAACCAGCTTGTAGTTGAGCTATACAAGCTGCATTATCTTCAAATAAAGGGCTCAAGGTCGTCCGTCTTCATGTCGGTCGTCACTAGAATGTGATGAATGACTGAACAAAGCCAGACACATTCTCTGCTAGCTTCATGGATCGCCAGGAGCTCTGAGTGGTTAGAGGAGGCTGTTGTGGTGGTCTGCTTCATAGATTTTCATGAGATGGTCGTACCACTGTAGGTGAACATGAAACCAGTCTGTGATTTCTCGGTATGTGGATCAGACCTGTAACCTGCATCTGCATAACCAATCAAAGTGAAAGATCCACCTTTCGGGAAGTATAATCCTAGGTCAATCGACCCTTAGAGGTAGCACCGAAGCAGCTTAACTCTGTTCTAGTGGTGCTTTGTGGGTGCTGAACTGTATCTGGCTAGTAGGTTGACTGCAAATGCTATGTCGGGACGTGTGCAGTTTGCCAGATATAGAAGTGTTCCAATGTCACTAAGGTAAGATACTTCAGGACATAATGTTTCATCCCACTCTTCCAGTTGCCGGAAGGGGTCCTTATGTACATCGAAAGATCTAACGACCATTGGTGTACTTAGAGGATGGCTCTTATCCATATGGAAATTTTTGAGTAATTTCCTTGTGTAAGTGGATCAGTGTAACAGAATTCCTCCGATCAGGTGTTCTATCTGTAAGCTAGGTCTTTCATTTCAAACGTTAGTTTGAGGCTTGCAGATATATCATCAATCTCCGCAGGAGATCCGATGAGGTTTAAGTCGTCTACATAGACGACTATTAATACGAATCATGTTCCCATGGTTTTAATGAAATTACACGGGCAGACTTCATTATTGGTGAAACCTTGTTGAATAAGGAATTCACTCAGTCTGTTATACCACATTTTTCCCGATTGCTTAAGACCATATAATGATCTTCGAAGCTTAACAGAATAGAAGTCCCGAAATCTATCTTTTGTTTCTGTTGGTATTTTGAAACCATCTGGAAGTTTCATATAGATATCTTTATCTATATTGCCATATAGATATGCAGTCACAACGTCCATGAGCTGCATTTCTAGGCCTTCCAGTGATGTTAAGCTTATTATGAATCGGAATGTGATCGCATCCATAACCGGGGAATATGTATCTGTATAATCTATCCCCGGTCGTTGGGAAAATCCCTGAGCTACAAGCTGTGCTTTGTAGCGTACGATCTGATTATTCTCATTTCTTTTCCTTCTGAATACCTATTTGTATCCCACAGGTTTTACACCTCTTGGTGTCTGGACTACTGGTCCAAAGACCTTGCGTTTCAAGAGTGAGTCCAGCTCTACTCATATTGCCTCGTTCTACTTTGACCAATCATCTTTTTGTTTTGCATTCAGCTAGAGGTCGTGGATCGATATCATCGTCGCATTGAGCGACGTGAACAACAATATCGAACACGAAGTCATCGTCGACGACAGTGCTTTTTTTCCAGTTCCTCCCCAGTACGTACGAAATTTAATGATATTTCTCCTGTATTGTCCTCTTCGGGGGACTGAAGGAGGGGAAAGCTTACTGGTCTGAGCTAAGCATCCTATGGTGGGATATTCGTTATTTCTCCAGGTATTTTCCTCTTGCGAGTAAATTTATCCTTGGAGCCAGGCAGTCGTCCTCTTTTTATTTGAGGTATGACAGATTCTACTGCTGGTGAATTACACCCATCTTTCGGGATGTCAATCCTAGCTGGCGTATTGGCAGCAGGGACGTGTGATCTGATAATTTTATGGTTATCAACAAATTTGTCTGGGAGTGAATGTACTGTATTCTGAATGTGAAGGATCTTCAGGATCTTATCTTCACACAGATTAGTACGCGGATCATAATGAGACAAAGTCTTAGTGTCCCAAGAAATGATCTCTGAAGCTTCAGGCGTCTTGGTTTGTGAGCCTAGTTTGGGAAAAGAATTTCCGTTAAACGTATAATCTTCAAGACGAGCCTTAAACGTGTTGCCCGTAAAGGGCTCAAGGTATCTAATAATGGAGGGTGAATCATACCCTACATAGATACCAAGACGGTGTTGAGGACCCATTTTAGTCCTCTGTGGAGGTGCTATGGGAACACAAACTGCACAACCGAATACTCTCAATTGAGAAATGTTGGGAGGTGCACCATATGCAAGCTGCATTGGCGATAAAATATGACCACCAGAGGGTCGTATTCTGATAAGCGAAGCGGCATGCAAAATGGCATGTCCACATGCATCCATAGGCAATTGTGATTGCACTAGCAATAGATGAGCAATCCATTGCAGTCTCTTTATAAGAGACTCAGTTAACCCATTCTGGGTGTGAACATGAGCTACTGGATATTCAACTTCAATGTCAGTTGCTTGGCAGTAGTCTTGAAAGACTTGTGAAGTGAATTCCCTAGCATTGTCCAGACATATTTTTTAATCTGGTTATCTGGATAATGTGCCCACAACTTTATTATGTGTGCCAATATCTTTGGAAAAGCTAGGTTGCGAGTGGACAAAAGGCACACAAACGACCATTTTGAAGATGCATCTATCAGTACCATAAAGTATCGAAATGGACCACTTGATGGGTAAATTGGCCCATAAATATTTCCATGTATTCTCTCCAAGAAGATAGGAGACTCAAACCCCACTTTCAGGTTGGATGGTTTCGTGATTAGTTTACCCTTATAACAGGGGGGACAAGGAAAATCACCCTTTTGAAGAATCTTCATGTGCTTCAAATTGTGTCCAAGGGATTGGAAAATGATGTGGTGCATTATAACCGATCATGGGTGACCTATTCTATAATGCTAGAAATAGAAGTCTGGTGATGTAGAACACTGCTGGTGCACCATCAGATTAGCTTCTATATTTTGGATGTATGTTTAATAATGGCCCGACGGGAGTCCTTTAAAACGTTCTAGGATGGTTTTGATACCATCCTTAAGACGAGTAACATACAAATATTCAACGCTATTGAAATCATCAGTTTCCAAGTGATATCCATTTAAACAGATGTCCTTAAAACTTAGTAGATTTCTGTTTGATTTTGGAGAAAATAAAGCATTTTTAATTATAACTTGCGTTTGGTTTGGGAGCAATATAATTGCTTCACCTGATTCTTCTATTATATTATATAGTCCTGAAATTGTAGTGACGGGAGCATTATAATTAATGATGCTATTAAAATAGCATCTATCTCGAAGGATCGTGTGCGTGGAGGCACTGTCCACCAGGCATTCACACTTCATCTCTAGAAAAGAATGTAAAAACTTTTATGAAAAGGAAAACTACATTCGATTCATAATTAAGATAAAGAAGTACATGGACATAATAGAAGATACATCAAACCTAAATAAAGCTTAAAAGATAACTAAAACAGCTTCAGTCTAGGAGGTCGTCATTCTCGAACTCCTCGGGGGTGAACCGAGTTGGAGGATGAATATCCACCAGATTTGTCTCAGCAGAAGGCTTCAGGCTTGCCTTATACAAATCATGGAGATGACGTGGAGTATGACAGACCCTGGACCAATGTCCAGTCATGCTACATCTGTGACAATTGTCTTCCCAGTTTTTCTTGGGAGCAGACGTCTGGCCAGAGGTATTCCTCTTCCACGTATTCTTCTTCTTCCCCTCATTATTTTTGTTCTGAGGAGGAGCTCTAGTCTGCTTCTTCGCAGCTTTCCCCTTGTTGAATCTGCCTTGGTACTTGTTCTTCATGTTGGATTGGATCTAAGCCTAGAGGGGGTGAATAGGCTACTAAAAAATTCTCGTGCAACCCACAAGAAATAACACGCAGTTATAATCACATGCAGGGTAAATAATAATCAAACACAGATGCACAGTAAATTTACCCTGGTTCGGTCGTCACCACGACCTATGTTCAGCCCCAAAGCAGTTACTAGATTAATAATATAACAGGTACAACCGTAATAGCTAGAGAACCCACGTCTCTACACTCACCAGGCTCTTAGTACCCCCACTCACTGTTTCAACAAAATTAATCCTAGTATAAGTTTTCTATTGGCTAGTCACAACTAGCCAAGTCCCTCTTGTCTAGCACCCACTAGACAAGAACCAAAAATATGTATCAATAGTAAAGTTTCTTCTACAAAGGTCGCTACTACTACACAAATATAATAATAAATCGTTAGAGAATCTCAGTTTGTGTAGCGACAATCATCTCTATCAACTAGTTCAAGTTAGATTGTATCTGACCTGATGTAGTCGCCAACGTCACGTCCTCCTCTGGAACTTGCGGCCTATGTGCTCTTGTCTCCTTGATGTGTTGCGGCCATGTATGGATACCCCCTTGAAGAGTTGCACAATATGTTGAGCTCCCCTTTGATGTGTTGCTTAATTTGTTGAAGCCCTCTCCAATGAAACTTGCGGCAAGGTGAAGTATGCTTAGATGCAGAAACTTGTGGATTTCAACAACAACCCCTCAAGGATATTGTGGCCTTGGTGAAGCTATGGGGTTGTCTTGCAATGGAGAAGAAGGAGATGGAGCTATTGGCAATGACCTTTGGCAATGGGAGAGGAGAATGAAGTTTTGGCCTTGGTTTATACAACTTGCGCAATGTGTAATGGAGCCATGGAGTTGCGCAATATGTGGAGGAGGAGTTTGAAGCTTTTGGGAAGGAGGTTGTGGCCTTGGTGAGTTGGCAATGGCAATGTAGCTTAGGCTATGGAGAGGGAAAGGAGATGATAGCTTTTAGGCAATGGAGCTTGGGCTTACCATGTTGTGCAATGATGCTTATGGCATGAAAAATTGCGGCCTCCCCTTTCCTTGATGTTGGCCGAAATTCCCTTGGTGTTTTGGTTGCCCTCTCTCTCTCTCTCAAAATATCTCTCTTTAAATATGGGTTTATATAGAAGAGGATGGGATATGATAAAATCAATTCAAATCACATAATTGATGGAGATGGGAAGGAATCCTAAATTGATTAGGATTTAAATAAATCTCTAAGGATATGGAGTTTGAATATATATGGCTATGGAATTGAATTTGAGTAGCTATAAGATTTGAATTGGATTTCATTTAATCACCTTTGATTAGCATGAGATTCTCCATATCTCTCCATCTTTGACCAAGTCTTCAATTTACATGGCATTAGGATTTGAATGTTGCATTAATTGATTTGAATCAATTCAAATATGGATTTGAATTGATTTCCTCCTTATCTTTTCATCTTTGACTTAGTCCAATTTTTGTAGCCATATTCTCCATCTTTGATTTAGTCCACTTGGCTATTGCATGGCACATTCTCCATCACTTTTACTTAGTCTCGCTTTGAATATTTATGAGAGTGCCATTCCTGAAAAACACTTAGCACACACATTAAATCGTTCACATGCATTTGTTATAATCAAACACGAATTCATCGATCGTTGTATTCAACAGCTCCCCCTTTTGATGATGACAAACCAATATAATATTTGAGCAAGAACGATTCATATAATATCATCGTGACATGTGTGTGTGAAGTGTGAAGATGGAGGATGTATGCAATATGCAACAAGTATGGCATGATGTGCAAACATACACGCATGCAACAATGATGTTTCAAACATTCAGACATGTATGCATGCTCCCCCTTTATTCATGCTCCCCCTTTAACCAATATTCATATATTTAATAAGCACCATTTTCATTATTCATTAATGCTCCCCCTTAAACCAATATTCATATATGCAACTTACAAGCATTAATGCACACACCACTAAATCATTCAGATCTTTCTCCATATTTCTCCCCCTTTTGTTACCATCAAAAGTGTTTAAACGAAGTCTAATTCATGTCACATGCAAAAATAGAGTATTATAAATTATAACTAGCACTTGCATGTCATTTTTCTTAAAATAAGCACTTCAAACTCAATGAAAAGTGTAACATAGACTTCTACACCATCGTGTAAGTGTAATGATTAAATAATTGACGTACAAAGGAAGATACTCTTAAGAAATACAACCAAAACCAATCCTCTTTTCAATTAAACATTAAATCATCTAGGATTGATTCTCCACATCTCATTAAAAATGAGTTCAAGGTACCACACCCCAAAAACATAGCCTATAAGGACTCTTAGATGTGGGGGTGGCATTGCTTGATGAGTATAACACCAACGCTAAAGATTACTCATAAAGCATATGTTGGATACTCGTGTGTAGTATACTTTTCATGAATTATATCTATTTTACATACGGAGCAATATTCATGTATTTTTTTCATATTCAATTCTTTTGAGCTCAATTTTTATCCATGGCAGGAACACATCATATCCCATAGATTTTTAGTAATTATTCATCCTACATTTACTTTCTATTATTTCATAAAAGAATCTCCAATTATGCAACAATATTCAATACAAGTGGAAGTAAAATTATAGGTGTAGATATCATGTTATTCAATTCATTATATATGGCATGGCTGTTTAAGAATTCTAACATGCGCATATAGCTATAACAAAATACAATGATTTCTACAAGGATATGAATGACATTCATAAATATCACTTGAATGATACAAAGGAAAAGATATACATTAAGCTCCATTTTTTTGTCTTTTTCATTTTTTATTTTTGTTTTATAAAGAACTAAAACAAACTAAAAATCAAGCAAGCTAGCACACAAATAAAAAAAATCAAGCACACAAATAATAAATGCGATGAAGGTATGCATTAAATGCAAAGTAGAAAAATATACCTTCGCGTCGTCGTTTAGCTAAGGAACTAAAAAATAAAACGTTCAATCCATAGTTCCTTGTCAAATATGCATCTTACCTACACTGTAGATGTTATGTGTGACCTTGGAATCCAAAAAGGTCCACTCATGTTAGTCATCAAAGATTTAGGAACTTATATTTGCTTGAATTTCATATTCGTGTTCCTAAACTTACAATAGTAAGACGTATGACCAACACTAGAATAAGTAAAGCACTTTGCATACATATTTGAGACTTTCAATGGCTCATTGTGAATTTTCTTATAAATAAGCTTTTTAGCATGTTTCATATCATAACCAAGGCCATGTCTATTATTGCCATAAAGTTGATTTTCTAGAATAGCATCCAACGATTGTTTTTCCATAGAAAATTTCTTTAATGACAATTCTAGACTAGTGATTTTGGATTTCAATAAAGCATTCTCATTCACAATCAAAGTGCATTTACTTATAAAGGCCTTCTTATTGTCCTCTTCAGCAATTATTTTTCTTTTAAGTTCATTATTTAGCATGCAAATCTTTTCATTAAGCAATTCAATTTCAGCTTCTAGCTTACTCACATTTTGCTTATATATGCTAATATTATTTAACAAAGTAGGCCAAGAAAGGCATTCAGATTTTTCATGCAACCTAGAATTCTCCTTTTCCAATAAATTAATAGTAGAATCACATGCAACGATTTTTTCTTGTAGTTCCTTAATTTCTAATGACATGTTGTAAGTGTCTTGTTGCGTTTGATCGTTACCATTGCTATAATTTTCTAATGTGGATTCTGTAAGGACCATGTTGTCACGCCCCGCTTCCCAAAAATGTGGAGGCGAGACGTGAGAAGGTCCGCTCAGACTTGAAGCTGCAAAGCTCCAAGCCCGATAAGCGTCAATCAACAATAAATTGGCAGGTCCTTGCAACGCAATACGAAACAACGATATTAATAATGAAGTGAGACAATAAGCAATTTATTAAATCTCAGAATATCCATAAAATAAATTACAATATCACAGAAAAGCCACCAGGCTCAAAAGGAAAAGCTAAGGCCCAAACATGGCCAACAAAGGTACAACATACAAGCAAGGGTGCCACGCACCAACAACTAACAGCAAACCTAAACAAGGAAGAGAACACAAGCAACCTCTAAGACGGGTCACCAATGACCACAAACTCCTCCTCGGCAACCATTGGCTCAGCGCCAGCAAACACTACGCCCTCTCCAACGAACTCTGGCTCAGAATCTAACACGTGTCACCCAAAAGAGTAAAGGGGCACATGTCAGCAAGTCTAAAAAGACTTGTGCAAGGAAACTGAAAGGAAAGTAAACTAACAACCTAGCAGTTATAGTTTGATGCATAGCATAACAAGTTTAGTATGTGAGTAATCAAATAAGATAAGATGTAAGTGACAAGGAACAAGTAGCAAGTATGGCATGGATGACAAGTTTTACAAGTATAAACACGGACAAGTACAAGTCAAGTAAATCACGTCGTGCACAAGTAAGACATGGTGTAACAATAAGTGCAAGAGAACAATTATCATGGCATGTCAAGAGTAGCCAAGCTACTAACAATCTCAATCTTTTCACTAGTCACGTTTCAAGTTATTTGTAGATGTTTACGTCTTACAGCTGAACTGTTTGACATTCACACTGAGTGGCCGCTTAACACTACCCCAGAACCCAGAGTTTACGTCTTACAACTGAAGTTGCTGATCGGGCAGACTCCCAGTTGAATGGCCGCTTAACCCTTACCCCTCCCACACGTAAACAAGCCAGGGTCCCTGCACACGATGCTCAATAAATGAGCCAGGGTTGCCCCGCAAAAGAGATTGTTTTTAGGTTCACAATTTGGCGTAGGATTGTGCCCGCTAAAAGCAGGTGCCTAGCCGGAAACAAGTAGATCGGGCATTGGCTATCAACCAACACATGTGGCCCGCTTCTGGAACACGAGCCAGGAAACACAAGTATTGTAGCGTGTGCTACGAATGCGACATTCAACATGGATAGCATGGCAAGTAGTAAGGCGTACAGGCAAGGAATTAAACATGGCAGTTTAATATGCATGAACAACAAGTTAAAAGGGTTGGACCTAGCTTCGTTGTCAAGCTAGGTCAATTGAGGTGACGGATCTAGTTTCATTGTCAAACTAGATCAATTAGGCGTCTAGGCAGCTATCATTTCACTGTCTAGTCTCTTTTACGCTACAACAAGCAAATGGCCTAAGGCATGGCCTAAAACCCTAAGTGGCAAGTTTCACTTGTCTAGCACCGAGGATGACGATCAACGAGGCCGTCACACAAATGCTAACTATGGAGATGAGATCGCTGCCATGGCCAAACAATATTAGAACAACATCCAACCTAGTTTTATTAGGGTTTCACAAAAACACAAATGGGTCATGAGAATATTAAGAGATCGATTTATTACCGAATTGTTAGCGGAAGAACGATGCTGAGCAAGCACGGTGACGGAAGAAACGATCCGGGGAACGACGGTTCAGATCTGGAGCGATGGGGAAAACCTGGAGAAAATGGATTAAAGGGGGTTTTGAAGAGGAGATTGAAGCTTGGCCAATGGAGGTGAGATGGAGCTTGGGATGGTGGAGATAGGCTTGAGATGAAGGAGGAAGGGTTTGGGGAAGATGGAGAAGGATTTGGGGAAGACAAAGGCTCATGAGAAAAGAAAGAAAGTGAAAGTGATCGGGTCTATTTATAGGAAGAATCCGGCGGCTGCCCATAAATTAAGGTTTCGACACTGAATAGTCGGTCAAAGAGCAACCACTGACCGACTAGTTTGGGAACTAGTCGGTCGGTTGACCAACGCAGACCGACTAAGTGTAAACAGTAACTCCTGACGAAAAATAGGATTTAGATTTAGTCGGTCAAAGAGCAACTATTGACCGACTAGTTTCTCATCTAGTCGGTCGACGAACATTCTTAGACCGACTAAGCATGAATAGTACTTGGTATCAAAAATGATCATAGAGCTAGTCGGTTAAAGAACGATTGCTGACGGACTAGTTTCTCATCTAGTCGGTCGACAAATGTTCTTAGACCGACTAACGATAAACAGTAACTCCTGAATAATTGATTCAATGAACTAGTCGGTTTGAGAAGAGTTCCTGACCGACTAGATTGGAATCTAGTCGGTTGGTTCTCCTTCTCGAACCAACTAACGTACACGAAACGACTCGATTCGAAGCGCGAAGCTTTGGGAAGGATTCCGATGGCTCCTAAGCTCAACTTAACTCTAAGATATGAGCGATATGAAGCTCGTCATGAATGACTTACTCCAAACTCAACGATCTAAGGAAGAAGCTAAAGAATCGCAACGAAATGAACGAAAGCGATCTGCGGAGACGGAAATCACACGCAAGGAGAAAATCCACCAAGACATATATATATATATATATATATATATATATATATATATATATATATATATATATATATATATATATATATATCGATAACACTAATATAGAAAAACCAGTCGTTACATCCTACCCACCTTAGAATAAAGTCCGTCCTCGGACTTTCTAACATATCTAGTCGCTCTAGTAACTACCCCAATCATATCACATTCAATCAGGTATAGTTATTACAAGTGCTTATATTCGCACTAGGTAATCAAACATTAACACTACTAGCATGCATCATCCATGCACATCATACACTTATCCCTATCATAGTCAGTCAAAAGCATACACGTATTTCCATCATATACACATATACACATACATCCCTTATATAGCTATTACTTACCTAGCACCAAACATTAGTCCATATACTCACAACCAACTATATAGTTCACACCAGTAAATACCATCGTAACACTCTACGTTAGGTAGCTACCTAAGAACAAGGCAATAAGAATACACTACTTCCTATATCTCCTAGTATACATCCAATACCAAACACGTCAACACACGCAATCACACCACACCATCTACACTCAAGTTATTATATTTAATATACTTCCACCATCATTATAATTTCACAATTTATAGCCACTCCAATACATGCAAACATTTCACTATAACTTCACATCATATACGGCCCTATAATTATACCCACGACATGCCACACATATTATAGTCACCAAAACTTATAACTAAGCACATACTTACCCGTGCATGGCGCACACCCACACACGCTAACATTTCATTCATATTTACCAATCATGTGATTATAAACTCAGTACATCGACACGCTTAGTTTTAGCTAGCACATATATATATTCACGCAGGCAAGCCCCCTAATAAATAACTATACCACAAGACCGACACCTATAACTATATACTGGTTTAGTGACCTACAATCATGTGCATAACACAACCGGACACAAATAATCCAAACATTATACATACATCATCCATCACCATACACCAACCACATACAAATACACCAACGTACATAGAGTATACCCACTCAAGCTTGAGTGAGACTCAAAATCATAGCAGAATAATTCCATATACATAACACAGCATCCATACATATACCAATACTACTCTAATGCATACACATCTACCAACATAACCATATTCATATCATAATGTCAAACACCCTTAATATCTAATCAGGTAATATCACATATTTCAATCACTTCATATACCATAATACTAATACAGACATCGGCACACTAATAATTACATACTCTCCCTAATACATGCATTCACCGTATAGTCACATACAAGTATCATATAGTCATACCAAACAATATACAATCTATGTACTTACACACACTCCTATAAATCTATATTACACGACTCATCATATGTAGCCTTAGTAAATAGCTAGACATCACTATACAATCATTCACACATCAGAACATGTAATCCATACTTATCCCTTATATACGTACATACAATCACGCAACACATTCGTATCCTAGTATCTATAAGCATGTCCACTCGTACTTGAGGAAATACTAAGACTTATATGTATTCACAGCCATTATATGTTCACACCTATTATCTCACATAAGTATCTATACTTATTCATGTACTATATACACATAATCATTACATTCATCGCAATACACATATTCCATTATTCATCCATCTATAATTGGTACATCAATACACTTACTTCATCCATTAGTTAAGATATGCTGTAGTCGGGTATACCTCATGGTATACACTCATACGACATCTCATAAAAACAAGTAATACCAATCAAACAGTTATAATCCTACAATCATATGTATATCACACTTATACTCATGCAGCTAATACATAACTACCTACACACAACATACCAATACCAACCACAAACAACTTCATAGGCATTATGGAATCTAATACACTACGACGACACATCAAATTACACTAATGGGGCCCACCAACTATACTAAGGTTGACACGGGGACGGCAATCTCTATTGGCTAGACAAAAGGAAAGAAACTGAAATCAAAAGCGTAACGAATAGAAGGATCGAAAAGCATGAGAACGGTCGTGTAATGATGTAATGATGCTCCATTAGGATACATGGAAAATAGTGTGTAAAAGATATAAGTTAAAACGAAGAGTACAAAACTGGTCGATAAAATGAGTTGTTCGAAATAAGTTTGAGTCGAATATATATAATAAGAAGAATGGTTTATATAGCTTATATAAAGCTATCACGAGTAAAAGCAAATCATTTACACGAACATATAGGGTGTATGTTAGAAAATGTTATGCGGCAGTAGTTTAAAAATTTTGGGAAAAAGTTTCGAGGTTCAAGGAATTAAAACAGATCAAATATAGTGTAGAGGGTTTATGCTCATGCCAAATGTTTTTTTCCAAGTCTTAAAACTGAAGAGAAATTCCAACAAACCGTATTGAAAGTACTTTTTAGAGAATCCGGGTTCGCCAGCAGAAACTGATTTATACAAGGGTCTTAACACACGTGCACAACGAACATAGTACTGATATATAAAAATAATTGTAGTTCTATTCTAGAAATCATTTTTAGAAATATGTATGATGAATGGAAAGGTAGTAACATCTTAGTAGTATGGAAGTAAGTGGGAGGATATACATATATAGAATTATTAAATTGGTAATAAAGCTTTAAAACCGAATTATGGAGGGTCTAGATCAGGAAATGGTTTCGAAAAATAATTTTACGAAAATCTGAACTAGGGAAAACGTTGAGCATAAAATCGACTTGCTGAAAGCTGAAGTCCCATGCGACTTGAAAGGTATATAAGAAGTAAGCACGATGCGGTATTCGAATAAGTTCTAATGGCATAAGTAAGAAAAGAAAAGTATAATTCAGGTTAGGAAAAACAGAAGTACGGTTCAGAATAAAATTGGTATATGAAAAGGGGCAAGACATTTATATCGATATGAAAATATAGGCTGGAAAATATTATAAACTAATAATCAAAAATCTCGACAAAAGTTTCAATATTTAGAAAAGAACAAATAAATTTAAGTCGGCGAAAGAGTATGAAATCTAATATATATTAAAAGTTTGCGAACAAATTTAAACTTAGCGAAAGAGGAACATCGAAAATACTTTTTAGGGGAAACAAGGATTTGCCACAAGAACGGGTTGGTATAAAGACTTTGAAGTACGGGTACGACAACTTATAATTAGTATATATTCATAAATTAATTGGAGTTCTATTTATCTTGAAAGAAGTACTTTAAAGTACGCATGGTAATAGCTAAAATGAATTTCGCAATATTAGAAAAGGTGGTATATCGAATTATCGAAATAGTACTAAAGTTTAAAATCAAGTGCGGATGATATATATTAGAAAAATAGTTACAAGATAGTAATTTTAAAATTACAACCAAATAGTCTTCAAAATCTAAGAATGACTTTTAGCTCAAACGGAAGTAATGTAAATATACTAAAAGAAGGTTTAAAACAAAATTTAAATCGAGTGGAAACTTTTAATAAGGAAAAATTTGGAAACGACTTTGGAAGAATCAAGATTTGCAAAGGAAAGATTTGAAAGGTCAACGAAGATAGTAATGAGGGGGGTCATGTGAATCGAGGTCAATGAATGTGGTTGTGTTGCATGCACCAAAATTACGATTCAAGAAAACTACGATGAAAACCCACGGTCAGTACCACAGAAGTGTAGTGACCAGGAAAAGACTGAATCAGAGGGTCCTAATCATCGGTTAACTAAAGGTCAAGGAAAATTTAACACTAAGGCTTCCTAATGGCTAGAGTATATTAGAGGCCTCAGGGAAGGTTCTAAGAGAATCGAGATCGTGTTCTGTTGGGCCCGAAATCGATGAACCCAAGCGAACGGCTAAAGAAATCCTAGGAATCTATCATGGTCAGAGCTAGACATGAACCACTAAGGTAACTCTTAAGACTATCATATCAATCACTAGCATGGAGTCTAACAACAATCAGGGACCTCTAACTAGCAAGCACAAACTTCTAACTAAGTCTTACTATAGTCCTGACCTAATGGATTTCCTATCAATCTGGGACAGGTGCTCTAACACGCCTACTAGCCACCTAAGCCATAGGAACGCTAAAAACCTAGACTCCGGGCTTATAGTTTGGATGTCCTAATTCATTTAATGGACATTCTATAATTATTATCGTTGTTCTGATAGTTCGCATTTGCAAATGGACCTGCATGGGCCACCAATAAAACCTGTCACGCCCCGCTTCCCAAAAATGTGGAGGCGAGACGTAAGAAGGTCCGCTTAGACTTGAAGCTGCAAAGCTCCAAGCCCGATAAGCGTCAATCAACAATAAATTGGCAGGTCCTTGCAACGTAATACGAAACAACGATATTAATAATGAAGTGAGACAATAAGCAATTTATTAAATCTCAGAATATCCATAAAATAAATTACAATATCACAGAAAAGCCACCAGGCTCAAAAGGAAAAGCTAAGGCCCAAACATGGCCAACAAAGGTACAACATACAAGCAAGGGTGCCACACACCAACAACTAACAGCAAACCTAAACAAGGAAGAGAACACAAGCGACCTCTAAGACGGGTCACCAATGACCACAAACTCCTCCTCGGCAACCATTGGCTCAGCGCCAGCAAACACTACGCCCTCTCCAACGAACTCTGGCTCAGAATCTAATATGTGTCACCCAAAAGAGTAAATGGGCACATGTCAGCAAGTCTAAAAAGACTTGGGCAAGGAAACTGAAAGGAAAGTAAACTAACAACCTAGCAGTTATAGTTTGATGCATATCATAACAAGTTTAGTATGTGAGTAATCAAATAAGATAAGATGCAAGTGACAAGGAACAAGTAGCAAGTATGGCATGGATGACAAGTTTTACAAGTATAAACACGGACAAGTACAAGTCAAGTAAATCACGTCGTGCACAAGTAAGACATGGTGTAACAATAAGTGCAAGAGAACAATTATCATGGCATGTCAAGAGTAGCCAAGCTACTAACAATCTCAATCTTTTCACTAGTCACGTTTCAAGTTATTTGTAGATGTTTACGCCTTACAGCTGAACTGTTTGACATTCACACTGAGTGGCCGCTTAACACTACCCCAGAACCCAGAGTTTACGTCTTACAACTGAAGTTGCTGATCGGGCAGACTCCCAGTTGAATGGCCGCTTAACCCTTACCCCTCCCACACGTAAACAAGCCAGGGTCCCTGCACACGATGCTCAGTAAATGAGCCAGGGTTGCCCCGCACAAGAGCTTGTTTTTAGGTTCACAATTTGGCGTAGGATTGTGCCCGCTAAAAGCAGGTGCCTAGCCGGAAACAAGTAGATTGGGCATTGGCTATCAACCAACACATGTGGCCCGCTTCTGGAACACGAGCCAGGAAACACAAGTATGTAGCGTGTGCTACGAATGCGACATTCAACATGGATAGCATGGCAAGTAGTAAGGTGTACAGGCAAGGAATTAAACATGGCAGTTTAATATGCATGAACAACAAGTTAAAAGGGTTGGGCCTAGCTTCGTTGTCAAGCTAGATCAATTGAGGTGACGGATCTAGTTTCGTTGTCAAACTAGATCAATTAGGCATCTAGGCAGCTATCATTTCATTGTCTAGTCTCTTTTACGTTACAACAAACAAATGGCCTAAGGCATGGCCTAAAACCCTAAGTGGCAAGTTTCACTTGCCTAGCACCGAGGATGACGATCAACGAGGCCGTCACACAAATGCTAACTACGGAGATGAGATCGCTGCCATGGCAAAACAATATTAGAACAACATCCAACCTAGTTTTATTAGGGTTTCACAAAAACACAAATGGGTCATGAGAATATTAAGAGATCGATTTATTACCGAATCGTTAGCGGAAGAACGATGCCGAGCAAGCACGGCGACGGAAGAAACGATCCGGGGAACCACAGCTCAGATCTGGAGCGATGGGGAAAATATTGAGAAAATGGATTAAAGGGGGTTTTGAAGAGGAGATTGAAGCTTGGCCAATGGAGGTGAGATGGAGCTTGGGATGGTGGAGATAGGCTTGAGATGAAGGAGGAAGGGTTTGGGGAAGATGGAGAAGGATTTGGGGAAGACAAAGGCTCAGGAGAAAAGAAAGAAAGTGAAAGTGATCGGGTCTATTTATAGGAAGAATTCGGTGGCTGCCCATAAATTAGGGTTTCGACACTGATTTGTCGGTCAAAGAGCAACCACTGACCGACTAGTTTGGGAACTAGTCGGTCGGTTGACCAACGCAGACCGACTAAGTGTAAACAGTAACTCCTGACGAAAAATAGGATTTAGATTTAGTCGGTCAAAGAGCAACTACTGATCGACTAGTTTCTCATCTAGTCGGTCGACGAACGTTCTTAGACCGACTAAGAATGAATAGTACTCGGTATCAAAAATGATCATAGAGCTAGTCGGTTAAAGAACGATTGCTGACCGACTAGTTTCTCATCTAGTCGGTCGAAAAATGTTCTTAGACCGACTAACGATAAACAGCAACTCCTGAATAATTGATTCAATGAACTAGTCGGGTTGAGAAGAGTTCCTGACCGACTAGATTGGAATCTAGTCGGTTGGTTCTCCTTCTCGAACCAACTAACGTACACGAAACGAGTCGATTCGAAGCGTGAAGCTTCAGGAAGGATTCCTATGGCTCCTAAGCTCAAATTAACTCTAAGATATGAGCGATATGAAGCTCGTCACGAATGACTTACTCCAAACTCAATGATCTAAGGAAGAAGCTAAAGAATCACAACGAAATGAACGAAAGCGATCTACGGAGACGGAAATCACACGCAAGGAGAAAATCCACCAAGACATATATATATATATATATATATATATATATATATATATATACACACACACTAGTCATAACCCGTGTTCGGAGGACACGGAGGCAGGCGTCGTCCGGGCGCAAATGCGGAGATAAGCGGGAACAAAACTGCCACGTAGGACAAACTTCATGAATTGTATAATAGACGTGGCATCCCAGTCAGCAACCAAAAATATGACTGGGACAAAACTGTCACGTGGGACAAAACTGCCACGTGGGACAAACTTCATGAATTCTATAATAAACTAGTCATAACCCGTGCCCGCAGGCACGGATCATTTACGATTTTCCCCGCCGAACAATAAATTAGCGTAAAACTATTTAGTGGTATGAGCACCTTCGTCGCGGGTGTCTTCGCGCGGAACAACAAATTCGACGCAGGTGCCTTCGGTGTGGAACAACAAATTCGGCGTCTAACAACAAATTTGGCATACGCGCCTTCGGCGCGGAACAACAAATTAGCTTAAAAAAATTCACAGGCGCCTTCGACACGGACGCCTTCGGCGCGGAACAACAAACCCTTAATAGATCATGCTTCTACACAATTGTTTTACGTTAAATTTTTTATTTTGTTTAATTTAATAGATCATGCTTCTACACAATTTTTCCCAAGGCACTTTTAGTTTCAAAGTTTAGGTTTCCAAGGCATTTTTCCCTCCAAATTTAATCTCCACAATTCTTCACAAGGCACTTCCAATTTCAAAGTTTAGATTCCCAAAGCACTTCCCCTCTAAATTTAATATCCACGAGCTTTCCCAAGACACTTCTAATTTCAAAGTTTTGGTTCCCAAGACACTTTTACCATCAAAATTTTCACAAAATCCAATCTTAACCATTGATTCACCAAGATCAAATCTCAACCAGTCTTTATCTTGTCCTAGTCAGCCCTAATATTCAAAAAACACTGTCAAATGTATAATAGATAGATAGATATATATATATATATATATATATATATATCGATAACACTAATATAGAAAAACCAGTCGTTACACATGTGCTATGAGGAAGAAACACTAGAGTGGGGTGAATAGTGTTTTATAGAATTATAAGGAATTTATGCCAAATAAAACCCTAATTAACCAACAAATGCAGAATTAAAGAGATGATCAACAACACAAGGAAGAATGCAATGCAAACATGCAATGTATCCTAGTTCGGTGCCACCCAAGTCAAACCCGACTTGTTACCAGTGCACTAATCCAGCAACAGCCGAGATCACACTCGGATACTCTAGTAAATACCACTAGAGCTTTCCTTTAGCCCACTTGCGGAAACCCCATCAAGTGCAATCGACCTACAATCGATGTCCGTGTATCCCACAACCCGGGAACACGCAAATACCTTAATCCCACGACTTGGAACTAAGCACACTCTCACAAACCGAGAGAAAATACTTTTTCTTGACTCCCACAACTTGGGATAAAGCCAACCCTCTCACCAACCGAGAGTACTCAACAAATTAGAAGTATAGAGAATGAAATATACAACTTGAAATACACTCACCTATGCCTTGAATAAGAACTTACTTGTAAAGGCTATAGTGTGTGTGAAGTGCTCAATGAGGGAGGAGAAATCCCTTGAGATGCTTGCCCAAAGATGAAATCAAATCTAGCTTAGATGTGTGCTTTAGAGCATAGAGGGCATGAGAGAATTAGAGAGCACTTGAGAGGAGAAGGAGGCTTGAAAAATGAGACTTGAATGTTTTCTTAAGATGCCAAGAGTGATCACATATTCATCCTATCTCCTATATATATTAGCTCAAGGGAAGCCCAAAAACCCAAGCAAAAAGACCCAGAAATCAATCTCCCAACGGCTAGAAACGGGCTGAAAACGACTCGGACAGTCGACTGTAGAAGGGGGAACAGTCGACTGATCCACTGTCGCCAACGGCTATAAACTGAAAAACATGGGCAGGACAGAGGATGGACAGTCGACTGTAGAAGGATGATCGTCGACTGTCCACCTGGGCAGTCGACTATTAAGCCTTCAATAGTCGGCTGTTCGAGGGACAGAATCTGCAGTTTCTGTACAGCTGATCACTAAAACAGCCATAACTGCCACTACAGATAACCCAATGGAGTGATTCAAATTTCTTGGAAATATAACAAAATTTTCTTTCAAATGAGATTTGAATGGATGCAAAATTCAAACTACAGAAAAATTAACAGCACTTTGAATCTGACTGATAGGTGCAAGAAATCTGTTATCGGCTCACAAAAGCAGTCATAACTTGAACTACAGATATCCGATTGGAGTGAGTCAAGTTGGGTTGGAAAGATTAATGACTTAGTTAACTACTGCAGGTGGTTTGGATGAAAAATTCCAACTACAGAAAAATTTTCATCAGTTTGAATGCAGACTGGTCAGAAAAACAGAATACAGCTTCAAACAGATTTGGGCTCTGTTTGAAAACAGGCGACTGCTTAAGGGAAACCAGTCGACTGGTGATCCTTCATCAGTCACCTGGTGATCCTTCATCAGTCCCTTGATTTGAATCAAAAGTTTAGATTTCAAGTATTCAAAGCCTAGAAGCGTATGTGGTCAACTAGAGGCTATACAAATGATGTGTATAGGTGGTGTATGTGCCTCTAAGTAGTTCTAATTCAAGGCTTAACATTCTAAGACTCACAAAGAAGTAAATAATAAAGATTACAATGAATATCCTTACTTCTTCATGGTCTTGAGTCTTTTAGTTGTATGTTTTGAATGTCTCCAACGTCATCTAGTCTTTGATCCTCAAGATGTTCTTTGAAGCTTTTGAATCATCCATTCCTTCTTCTCTTTGGATTGAATATCCATTCATTTGTTGATGCCATTGGCTTGAGGTTTGAGGTAGCCTTTGAATTCTTCAAGCCAATGCTTCACCTTTATTGATCTACCAAGTTCTCCACTTGAATCAACACGTGTAGTCACTTTTGATCTTCTTGAATCTAATTGGTGACTCTTTAACTAACTGCAATCACATGGGTTAATCACAATGATTTATGTTTGATTATCATTAAAACCAAGGTGGAGAGTCCAATACTCAATAGATTCTAGCTCTACAATTTCATCTTGCATGGCTTTACAAATAGTTAGAAGTTCAGCTTTACTGCCAGATTTTACCTCATCATCTTTTGCCATCAAGCAGAGGGAAGTGTAGGCTTTATACTGCTCATTCTCATCTTCGCTGTCCATGTCCCACGTTTCCACCATAGCATTTCCTTTCTTCTTTGCAACATTAGCTGTTTCTTGTGGGCACGCATTCATAATGTGTCCCTGTTTTTTACATTTAAAACATTTAACCTTATTAATAGCAGTCTGTTCAGATGAATTTCTAGAAGGATTATATTAGTTAGAACGATTAAACCTTTGTTGCATGTCAGCTCTTCCTTGAGGAGTCTTGATGTACCTTCTGAAGCCTCTGACCAACAATGCTATCTCATCATCATCATCACCTTCGCTAGCTTAAAGAGCTTGTGGTTTTGGATCTTTTTCCTTCGCATCTGGTTTCTCTCTAGCCTCTATATTCTACAGCTCAAGCTCATGGGACATTAAGTTGCCTATCAAGTCCTCCACTCTCATCCGTGATAGATCTTTCTCTTCTTGAATGGCAGTGAATTTATGCCTAAACGAGCTTGGCAACGCCCTTAAGATTTTCCTCACCTGTTCAAGGCTAGAGTATGGCTTATCGAGGGAGCTAGACTTGTTGACAATATCTGTGAACCTCGCAAACATCTCTGAGATGGATTCTGATGGAAGCATGCGGAAGCTCTCGTACTCTGTGCTTAGCAATGCAAGTCTAGACTCCTTCACCTGTGACGTTCCTTCATGCGTCACCTCCAGCGTATGCCATATTTCCTGTGCATTTTGACAATGTGAGATGTGATTAAATTCAGATTTATCAAGAGAGCATATAAGCGCATTCATAACTTTACCATTTAAAGAATATAATCTCCAATCAGCATCATCCCATTTATCTTCATGTTAAATTATTACAGTATCTTCAATTTTAACCACAGGTGGTTTATATACATTTTCAACAATTTTCCACACTTTATAATCAACAGAAACTAAATAAATTTTCATTCTGGATTTCCAATAAGCATAATCAGCACCATTAAATTTTGGGGGCCGTGATATAGACTGAACTTCAGTAAAAGCACAATCAATAAAATTCATGGTCAAACCTAGCCTAGATCCTCTAACCTGCTCCGATACCATTTGTTAGATCTGGATCAAAGCCTAAAGGTGGGGTGAATAGGCTATCACATGCATGGTAAATAATAATCAAACACAGATGCACAGCAGATTTACCCTGGTTCGGTCGTCACCATGACCTACGTCCAGCCCCCAAAGCAGATACTAGATTAACAATGTAACAGGTACAACCGTAATAGCTAGAGAAGACACGTCTCTACACTCACTAGGCTCTCAGTCCCACTCGCCGTGTTCAACAAAATTAATCCTAGTATAAGATTTTTATTGGATAGTCCCAACTAGCCAAGTCCATCTTGTCTAGCACCAACTAGACAAGACCCCAAAACATGTATCAATGGTAAAGTTTCCCCTACAAAGGTTGCTACTACTACACAAATATAATAATAAAGCGTTTAGAGAATCTCAGTTTGTGTAATGGCAGTCGTCTCTGTCAATCAGCTCAGGTCAGATCGTATCTAACAAGATGTAGTCGCCAACATCACGTCCTCCTCTGGAACTTGTAGCCTAGGTGATCTTGCCTCCTTGATGTGTTGCGACCTTGGATGGATACCCCCTTGAAGAGTTGCGCAATATGTTGAGCTCCCCTTTGATGTGTTGCGCAATTTGTTGAAGCCCTCTCCAACGAAACTTGCGGCAAGGTGAAGTACTTTTGGATGCAGAAACTTGTGGCCTTCTCTAACGACTCCTCAAGGATATTGTGGCCGTGGTGAAGCTATGGAGTAGTCTTGCAATAGAGAAGAAGGAGATGGAGCTCTTGGCAATGACCTTTGGCAATGGGAGAGGAGGATGAAGTTTTGGACTTGGTTTATACTACTTGCACAATGTGTAATGGAGCTATAGAGTTGCGCAATATGTGGAGGAGGAGCTTGAAGCTTTTGGGAAGGAGATTGCGGCCTTGGTGCTTTGACAATGGCAATGGAGCTTAGGCTATGGAGAGGGGAAGGAGATGATAGATTTTAGGCAATGGAGCTTGGGCTTACCATGTTGCGCAATGATGCTTATGGCATGAAAAATTACGGCCTCCCCTTTCCTTGATGTTGGCCGAAATTTCCTTGGTGTTTTGGTTGCCCTCTCTCACTCAAAATCTCTCTCTTTGAATATGGGTTTATATAGGAGAGGGTGTGATATGATAGAATCAAGTAGAATCCAATAATTGATGGAGATCCTAAATTGATTAGGATATGAATGAATCTCTTAGGATATGGAGTTTGAATATATATGGCTATGGAATTGAATTTGAGTAGCTATAAGATTTGAATTGGATCTCATTTAATCACCTTTGATTTGCATAAGATTCTCAATATCTCTCCATCTTTAACCAAGTCTTCAATTTGCATTGCATTAGGATATGAATGTTGCACCAATTGATTTGAATCAATTCAAATATGGATTTGAATTGATTTCCTTCTTATTTTTCCATCTTTGACTTAGTCCAATTTTTTAGCCATATTCTCCATCTTTGACTTAGTCCACTTGGCTATTGCATGGCACATTCTCCGTCACTTTTACTTAGTCTCTCTTTGAATATTTGCGAGAGTGCCATTCTTGAAAAACACTTAGCACACACATTAAATCGTTCACACAAGTTTGTAATCATCAAACTCGAATTCATCGATCGTTGTATCCAACTACATGTTGTATTCAACACTTCATCTTCTGGGAAGAAACTTTGTGAGCCTAGGGAGAGGAACAGAGCCAGCAGTGCGTAGGTTATGAGTGGCCAGTACGAGGTCACTGTTCTTCTCTACCATAAGAAGGCAGGAGAGTAACTCAGAGTACCTCGTGAAGTTGCGTTCACGATAGTGTTGCATGAAAATAGCATCCTTCTCATGGAAGGATGTATATGTTTTCTCAAGCATGCGAGTATCCGAGACTTCTTCACCACACAACTTCAGGCGTGAGGTGATGTTATGGAGAGCTGAGTTATACTCAGCTACAGACTTGAAGTCCAAGTCCTGAAGTCAGAGATTCTCATACTCATAAAGTGCACGAGGGAGGATCACATCTTTCTGATATTTGTATCTGTCCTCAAGTGCTGTCTACAGTTCACGAGATTCTTCCACTGTTAGATATCCGGCCTTCAGGGCCCGATCAATATGTCTCATGATATAGATAATGGCTTTCACATTCTCTATATCGGATACTCTAACAGTAGAAATCCCTTCACCAGATGCCACAGGCGTAGTTGGAGCTTAAATTGTGAGACTTAGGCCCTGTGAGCGTAGGTGGAACTTCAGGTCCAGCTGCCAGCTCAAGTAATTTTTGCCAGCCGCATCGAGAACATCAAAATCGACGCTCGCAATCTTTGCCATTTATCTAAGCATGAAATAGTTATTTTTAAAAATTAAAACATGCATAGTAGTAAAACAAATTAGTTGTGGGGATCGGCCAGTCACCACTAAAAATAATAAAAGTCCAAAGTCCATAATACAATCCGAGGTACGCAAAATTTAAAGTTACTATTTGGAAACCCTTGGATGTCCCAGCATTAACAAGTTTGCCTCCGTCTTCAGGGTAAGTATCTCCAGGCTTTGGCTTTTATAATTAATTACTCACTACACTTTCATTTTAAAAAAAGAAAAAATGCGAGGAAAATAAATAGCGCTAACTAAAAACGGCCGATCCACAAACCACAACACAGTTTTTCTAACATTCCAGGCAGTTTATATAACATTCAAATAATTATGCAACATCACAGGCATAAACAATTTAATTTATTTAACATCGTAAGCAATTTATTGGAGAAATATAAAATTTACGTTTAATAATTACTTGGACCACGTGGAAACGTCATTACCTGTTAAGTTAGGTAACTAACGACAGAGTGGTCTCAGAATCCTTGTAATTATTAAATCGTGAATTAATAATTAATTTAAACCAAATTTTATAAATTGCAAGATGTTGAAATTAACAGAAAATGGACCAATAATTAATTTTATTAACAAAAACCATCCCAAAAGTAATATATTAATGCCACACATTATTATCTCAATTATCTAGAAGTTTTCAGAATTTTCCAGTAATTTTCTGGGTTTTTCTGGTTTTTATCCAGATTTAATGCATTTTTTCTGATTTAAATATATATTTAAAATAGAATTATGATATACCCCATTTAGTTATAAAAAGCAAATGGGCCTGAAGCTCCTTAGGCTTGCTGGGGGCTTCAGGCCCAACTGCCAAAATTTTTATTTATATTATTTTTTAAATAAAGGGGTTAATGTGCCACTAGCCTATATGTTAAGTGTAGCCTTATATTACCCTAACACTAACCGTAAAGTTTAGCATTAGATCCAGCCCCAAAAGAACAAAAGAGGCCACCTCCTTCGTCGGGGGGGTTGTGGCAGCGCACGAGGAGGACCCCGGACTGGGGGAAGGAGGCGCCTGCGGGAAGGCCTCCCGGCTGTTTGGGGAGGTGGGTGCTTCGAAAGGGCCCTCCGGAGGGCGGGGGAGGCACAACGATAATTGTATTCACTGTGCATTGTAAGTATCATTACAAGTATCATTATATTCTGCTTAAAGCACCCTCCCTGAAGCGAATGATATTCTCATAATTACATCTTTATGACAATTATTTCAGGCCCAAAAGCGAATATAATGTTACTTGTAATTTTCTGCTTCAAATTTTCAGGCCCATAAGTGAATGCCCCACCGAAATAATTGTCATATTTCACTCATAGCTTTCACCAATAATTGTATTCTGCTTAACATATAGTCGTGGGAATGTATGTTTGATTCTTCATCTTTCAGATTAAAGATCCATCTGCCGGGACGGAGAACCACTTCAGGCGGTGGATGATTGGTTTTTTTATTTGTTATGTAATTTAAAGAGATATACAATGAATATGTATGATCTAATTTGGTCCATGTAATTTGATCTAAACACAATGAATATATATAAACTATATTTAGATAGAGGAGTGTTATTATTTATCTCTAGATCCATTAGATCTAGGGAAGATCGGAGAGCGAAAAATCTGCAGAAAATAATACCGCTCCTTGAGGACGTAGGAAAATCAGTGGCTACGCAAACGATCAAACTCCTTGCGTTGTTGGCTAACGGTCTGCCAACAGATATAAGATTCCTTCGCCTTTTTGTTTATTGGAATGAATTTTTGTAGAGAAAAATTTCTAGAGGCAATCGTGCATGATAACGTGTTGAGAGTTGGAAGAACTAGCTAATGGTCTAAGCCTTAGCCATACTTATATTCATTCATATAGTGGTTACATCGTGTAGACCCCAAGGGACACCCACTACTAAGTGGGTGTAATGGTGGATGGTTAGTGAATGGAGACCAAAGGTCTCCCCCATTCATAACAGTATAATACTAATTTGTAACTATTATCAATAAATAATTAAAGTAGGTGAGCATTTTTTTTTGTTTTGTGTTATAAACTCAAGAGATGGTATCAATCTAAATTGTTGAGTAGTCATGGCACTAAGCCATGTCTCTCTCTCTATATGTTCATCCTCAATGGGGTACTAAGAATACCAAGGGACTCCCACTACTTAGTAGTGGGGTGTAATGGGGAGATAATGATGGGAGGGAGGCCAAAAGCCTCCCTCAACTCACAACACTCCTCATTATCTCTCCATTACCTTGGGTTAAGTATATGAATACTTCGGGATTCAATATGCTAATGAGATAGATACTTCTGGATCCAGAGCCACTGTGGTTGCCTCGTTAAAACCTTAGCTGTGGAAAACCCAGTGGGAAAAAACCAGCAGCTTAAGGGAAAAGAGTACAACCAACTGGTGACTCCCCATGATCCATACAAGCCTTATACTTGTAGGTCTTTTAGCTTTCATTAGGGGTGGACACTTCAGGGTCCAGAGTTAAATGAGGTTGCCTCATTAAAACCTTTGGCTATGGAAAACCCAGTGGAAAAACCCATAGCTAAGGAAAAAGATTACAACACTAATATCAACTCCCCCTCATCTGTACAAGCTTCAGGCTTGCAGATCTCCTATATATCTATATAATCATTTTCTATTCGTCTATACATCCCTCATGCTATGAAAACAAATACAATCATTACTCATCTATACAAGTTTCACTCATATCTGGCGGCTACTGGAAAATAGTGGCGCTCTGGAGTGGTACGCTCTTCGAAGTTGGTAGATGACTCCACGTATGTATTCTTTTACTCAGTCTTCACTGTGTCTACAAGGTACTGCTGGACCTGGCTTAGTGTATTCTAGACTTGATTCTTGGATGATGAGCTTCTCAGAAGATGTAGACTTTGGAGGATGATGTGAAGATCTTTAGGAGGTGGCCGGCCATTTATGCTTAGTCATCGTGATGATCAGTAAACCTGCATATGCAATATATATATTCCTTGACCCTTGGAAGTTACGCAGAAGCAGCTTATCCTTGGTCCAGTGGTGCTCTCCAGGGCAGCACTGTACATGGCTAACAGCTTTACTGTAGATGGTCTAATAGAGACATGTGCAGTTGGCCAGATAAAGGAGTGTAACTAGTACACTAGAGCTAGGCTCTTCAGGACCTAGGATGTTCTCCACCTCTTCCAGCTACTGGGAGGCATCATAAATAAGCCTCTATTTTTAATAGATTGCAAATGGACATCTTTCTTCATAAACTCCTGGTGTATGAAGAATATAAAAGGGTTCCACCACAAAAGGTGTTTTAATCTGTAAGCCGAGACAATACCCTGTTTTGACTAGGTATCTGATATCTTAATGGTCTCTGCAGGAGAACCTAGTAGAATCATATACTGATCTTTGAAGCCTTTATAGAGAAGACGTTCCTACGTCTCTCATTCATCTCTCGGGTTAGAGTATACCCTTCTAGAAGTTTCATATAGATCTCTATATCTATATTACCGTATAGATATGTAGTCACAACATTCATGAGCTGCATTTCTTGGCTTTTTTAGAGACGTTAGGCTTAGTATGAAATAGGAAAATGATCACATTTCCTTCATTTATTTATGAAAACCCAACTTATATTCCACAGGTTTTACACATTCAGGTGTATGGACTACTGGTCCAAAGACTTTGCTTTTCAAGAGTGAATCTAGCTCTACTCTTATTGCCACGTCCCACTTTGGCCAATCTATGCGTTTACGCTATAGAAAATTTGTTTAAACGTCATCGTCGTATTTAGCGACGTGAACGGCAATTACGAAAGCAAAATCGTCGACGACTACTGTGCTATATCTGTCCAGTACCTCTCCGGTACGTACTTAATAAAACTATGTTTATCCTATTGTTTCCTCTGTAGGGGAAATTAGGAGGGGAGAGGTCGCTGGTCTGAGCTCAGCATCCTGTGGTGGGATCATTTTAATATATCCATAAATCTTCCTCTTTCGAGGAACTTTATATTCTGAACCTGGCGGGCGTCCTCTTTTCAATTGAGGTACATCCAATTCTGCTACCGGTGGATTGCATCTATCTTTGGGGATATCAATCCTAGCTGGCATGTTGGCAGCAGGGACGTGTGAACGAACAATCTTAGGGTTGTCCGTGAATTTATATTTCAATTGATTTACTTAAGTCTGAATTTGAAGGATCTTCTGGATCTCATCTTCACACAGAAATAGTATGCGGAACAAAACGAGATTAGGACTTTTGTGTCCCATGATATAGTCTCAGAAGCTTTAGGATTCTTTAGAATGCGTGCCTATTTTAATGAGACTTTGGGCATCAAATTCATAGTTATCAAGACGTGGTGCTATGGGGACAAATATTAGCACATCCAAACACTCTCAAATGAGATATGTTTGGTGGTGGACCATAAGCAAGTGGCATCAGTTATAAGATATGGCCACGAGAGGAACGTATCATGATAAGCGATGCAGAATGCAGTATGGCGTATCCCTCAACATCTACAGGCAACTGGGTTTTAACAATGGACGTGAAATCCACATGAGTCTCTTTATTAGAGACTCTGATAACCCATTCTGAGTATGAACATGCTGCAGGATGTTCAATTTCAATGCCAGTTGCTTGGCAGTAGTCTTGAAAGACATGTGTAGTGAATTCACCCACATTATCAGCTTTTGAGAAAGCTAAATTGCGGGTGGACAAAAAGGAACACATAAGACCAAGTAGTATATGCATCTATCAGTACAATGAAGTACCAAAATGGACCACTTGCGGGGGTGAATAGGCCCACAAAGGTCACCATGTTTTCTCTCAATGAAGCCAGGAGACTCTAATCCCACTTTCTAGAGGGAAGGTCTCTCTATAAGTTTTCCCTTTTGACAAAGGGGGACAAGCAAACTCAACGATTTGAAGAATCTTCAGGTTCTCCAAGAGATTCATTTGATAAGGCGTCCATCATAGCTGATCCAGGAAGACCAAGTCTATTGTGCCAGAGTTGAAAACTCTGGCAATGAAAGGCACTTCTGATGCACAGTCAAGTTGGCTTTATATAGGATGAATATCTATAATGATAGGGACCCAACGGGGGTCCAACTAATCGTGCGCAGATGGTCTTCTGGCCATCCGTTTGACGAGTTATCTAAAGATATTCACTATTATTCTCCATAGTTTCCAAGGTATGTTTGTTTTAAACGAAATATCCCGGAAACTTGGGAGATTCATATATAACTAAGGAGAGAAATTTGCATCTTATAGTCTCGTTGTATATGGGAGCAATTTTAATGCTTCATCAGTGCATCGAGGCACTGTCCACGATATATCACATTTCATCTATATATTTGAATGACTAGACTTTATAAAAAGTTTTTTGTTTAAAAAGAAAATACAGATGAAGTAAACTAGTATTTAAAATGCATATATAAAAGCAAACTAAGATAAGACTCAGTCACGCAAGTCGTCGTTATCGAAGTCTTTTGCAGTCAGCTTGGTTGAATGATGAGATTCAACAATATTTGTTTTGGGACGAGGCTTCATGCTCGCCTGATAAAGGTCTTGGAGATTACATGGAGTGCGGCAGTTCCTGGACCAATGTCTAGTCATGCCACATCTATGGCACTTGTCCACCCAGTTCTTCTTGAGTAGACGGTTGGCCATTGTTGTTACTTGTCCAAGTATTCTTTATTCTTCCCCTGGTTGTAGTTATTGTTCTGTGGAGTTCCTCTAGTCGATTACATCACAGCTTTACCCTTGTAATTTCTGGCCTTCTTCTTGTTCTTCGTCTTCTGGGAAGAAACAAGATGGGCTTCAAGGAAAGGAGCAGTCCCAACAGGGCATATGTTGTGAGTGGTTAGTAATAAGGCTATGTTCGGCTCCGCACTTAGGAGGCAGGAGAGTAAGTTAGAGAATTTCGTGAAATGTCTTTCACGGTACTGTTGCATGAGGATTGCATCCTTTTCATGGAAAGACGTGAAAGTCTTTTCCAACAAGCGTTGCTCCGAGACTTATTCACCGCACAGCTTCAGGCATGAGCTGATATTATGGAGTGCTGAGTTATACTCAGACACGGACTTGAAATCCTGAAGTCGGAGGTTTTCCCACTCATAACTAGCACGGGGCAGTATAACATCAATCTGATGTTTATAACGTGCCTCCAGTGTCCTCCACAACTCAAGTGGATCCTCTACTGTCAGATATTCGCCTTTTAAGGTCCGATTTTTGTGTCTCCTAATGTAGATAATGGACTTTGCAATATCTATATCAGAGACAAATGATTGTGCCACTTCAAGGGTCGTGGCTGAAGTAGCATGGGCTGCTGCTGGGGCCGCAGGCACAGTAGTAGGAGCCAGATTCGTACTCATAAGAGCCATTGAGCGCAGGAGTAACTTCAGGTCCACCCGACAGCTCAGATAGTTCTTTACTGCCGCATCCAGTACATCAAAATCAACGCTCGCAAATATTGCCATTTATATATGCAATTAAATACGCATGAATTAAAATTTGTGAAAAATAAATTCAAACAAAATTAAATAAATAATCAGTCATGTGGGGATCGGCCAGATACCCTTAGAAATAAAAATGTCCAAAAAGTGTCCGAATACAGTCCATGAAGATGAAATACAAAAGAAATGAAAAATACAAATTGGAAACCATTTTAGATCCCAGCATATTGCAGATTTCATCTTCGTCTTCAATTTGGCTGATCTCCGGTCTTTTAGCATTTTACATTATAACCTCACCACATTTCCTCTCAAAACAGAAAAAAGCGAGAAATGTAAAAAGGTGTATCAAAATGGCCGATCCAAAACCACAAGACTGAATTATTTATAACATCCACGTAGTTTTATATATGCTACAGGCAAATAATAATTTCACAACATCACAGACATTTCAAAATTCATCAAACGCAATTTATTGGATAAAAATATTAAATTTACGTTAAAAAGGTTACTTAGACCACGAGGAAACGTCATTACCCGTTAGGTTAGATAACTAACCTAACGATAGAGCGGTCTCAGGATCCTTGTAATCATTAAAACGTAAAATAATAATTTTTTATCCAATAGTAAATAAAGCGATAAAAAAATAAATTACACATAAAATTCATTAACAAAATTTTAATTTGCACCAAAAATCCAAAAGGAGTTCAAATATCATCAACATGATATTCCCTGATTTTTCTGGATTTTTCCAGAATTTTCAGGGTTTTTAATTAAAAAATGGGTATTTTATGAATGTAATAATAAATTGGCCTGCAGGCCGGAGGCCCGTTGGCTGGCTGCGGGCTGCAGGCCCGTTAGCCAAAAAATATACCCAGTTTTATGTTCAATTTTTGTTAATTACTAGGTTTCTGCCCCCATCAGGTGAGGCACATGCCCCTACTCCCCCTAACCCTAATTAGAGTTTTAAAGTGAAAAACAGCCTCCAGGGGAGTCAAAAGGACTTTCCCTTTTCCCCTTCCTCTACAAATGCAACCGGCAGACATATATATTGATATAATAATGGTAAATGATGGGCATTTAAATGATAGCCCATCTCTTGTTCATGAATTAGATAACGTCAAGGGTTGCGAAATATTCGACCCCCGGCTCAGCTTGGCCTGGCGGGTCGGGCTCCCGGCTTAGCTTGGCCTGGCCTGGCACCCAGGCCAGACCTGGTCTGGCCTGGGTCAGCATGGTCTAACCCATGTCTAGTTTGGGCATAGGTCAGCTTGGTCTGACCCATGTCCAGTTTGGGCATGGGTCAGACCCTTTTGGGCTGTTGTGGGCATAAATTGGGCATCTGGCTGATTTGGACGCCGTTCGAACCTGGGTTTAGACCGAGACATTCTCGTCTTACCCGTGAACTTTTCCTTGCGTTTATTTTATTAAATATGGTCTTAAACTATTTAAGTCACATTTAATCTCTTTTGCATCATATGCAAATTAGTCCCCTATCTTAGCTTAAATTGTCATTTGCATCAAAATGCAATTTTCTCTTCATTTACATCAAATGCAAATCATTCTACCTAATTAATTTCTACCTATTACTCGACGATGGTTGCACTATGTGTGAGACCCTACAGCTTGACGCTTACAACAGGTTGGGCTCGAAGCCCTATACGGCAGTGACCACGAGCAGTGGTTGTCGTCCCTGCTTCAGAATCATCATTCTGTGGTTGACTCATCGACATGAGTATTGTCGGGACCACCTTGACTGTTTCCGTGATGAATTCTGCAGTTATAGTCTCTTCGTCTTAACTATGTCGTGTAGATCAAGTCTAGGGTACGGTCAAACTGTCAACCCTAATAACTTGACTCCGGTTAGTTTTTATCGATCTTTAGTCAACTATTATTGGACTTCTTCCAACATACTCTGATCAGAGATTTTACTAAAGACCGAACCAAATCTACGACACTAATTCCCATTAACCAGGAGAGGCGAATCCTCTCTTGGTCATTACTCTCCTCGTACGCTTCAAGTGACACCCGATCAAAAACCTTTCAACAGGCCTAGCCTCGAAGCTAGGTTAGTGATCTAGTGGCACTGTTCACGCACAGGTTTGTAAAATGATCTCAAGTCAAAAGACCAACTAGCCTATCATCACTGAGAGTTATCATTGACAGATTGGTCAATATAATCATATGATAACTCTTGTAGATCCTTCAGTGAACTCATTCTCTAATGAGCACCTGTGTCTTGTCTTCGACTTCACCAAGTCAAACGATCATGAGATCATCGCCACCGCTAAATGGTGAAGACTAAGACACAATGGTCTATCCGATGTTTCGATATCCTTGTCCCGAAACATCTACGACCACGAACCCTTTTAGACTTATGCTACAGACGGTCAAACATTTCTCCATGATCGAGATACTCATCTCGATACATGTTTGACCTTGCATAAAGTCTCAGGACTTTACCTAAGTTAATATCTAATGTTTACTACATTATAAAATAACTTAGATAAATTATTACCAAATAGCTTACTGTTATTCCGAACAAGACGTTTGTGTTATACACACAGAGATAAATGTTGTTTCACCTCCTCAAGCACCCTGTCGCGTTCGCCCAAATACTCTTTCACGCATGAGGCATATGTCGAACTATGGCCATAGTGTACTATATGTGGAGGATCCTTACCGTAAAGAATCCTGAAAGGTGTGGTCTGTGCCGAGGAATGAAAAGATGTATTGTACCAATATTCAACCCATGCCGACCATCTTGACCACTGACGTGGGGTCTCTGTTGCAAAACATCGCAAATATGTCTCAATGCTTCGGTCTGAATGTGGTATGTTATGCTTCGCTTCAAAGCTGTCCCCTGCATCCGAAACAACTCCCTCTAGAACATACTCGTGAATATTGTGTCCCTATCAAAAACTATAGACTCTGGGTATCCATGTTGTCGGACCACCTCCTGCAGGAAGGCCTCTGCCACTGAGACTGCGGTGTAAGGGTGACTCAATGCTACAAAATGGGCATACTTGATCAGCTTATCCATTACCACAAAAATAACTGAATACCCTACTGAACGAGGCAGCCCCCTCGATGAAGTTCATTATGATCTCATCCCACACTTTATCTGGTAAGGTCAGTGTCTGTAACAGACCTGTAGGTGCCATTGCCAAGTATTTTTTTATGTTGACAGGTGTCATAATTTGCCACTCGCTGAGCTATATCCCTCTTCATTCCAACCCCGAACAACTCCATGGCCATCCTCATATATGTCTGCTGCACCCCTGAATGGCCTCCCATGAACTACTGTGAAAATCCTGAAACAAGAGAGGAATCTACGTCGAAGATTGGGAAATCACCAACCGCCTATGATATAAAAGCTGACCATCAACTACATCATACCCCTGGTGATCCACGGAGCCGCACATTAAGGCCTCCCGATTGCCCCTAAGCCCCAAATCTACCTCTGCTTCCTCAAACCGTGGCCGCCAATCCTGTAAGATGGGAATGGTCAACACTCGCAGATAGTTGCTCTCCTCATAACGCGACAAAACATCTGCCGCCTTGTTCTATAGTCCTGGCCTGTATTGAATGTCGAACGTGTATCCAGCTAGCTTGGATAGCCATATCTGATGCTCTTCAGTAACCAGCTGTTGCTCCAATAAGTACTTCAGGCTCCGTTGGTCCGTGCGCACCACGAACTCTCTCCCCAGTAAATACGGCCGCCATTTTTGAATAGCCAGCACAATTGCCATCAATTCCCTCTCGTAGACCGATTTCAGCCGTGCCCTAGCTGAGAGTACATGACTAAAGTAAGCGATTGGCCGGCCCCTATGCATCAAAACCGCTCCGAGCCCATAACCTGACACATCTGTCTCGACCACAAACGGCATGCTGAAATTTGGCAGTGCCAGAACTGGGGTGGTGGACATCGCCTGCTTCAATGCCTCGAATGCCTGGGTCACTGCCTCCCCTAATTGAACCCATCTTTCTTCAGATGCTCTGTCAAGGGCCACACGATGGTACTATATCCCCAGATGAACCGTCTATGATATCTTGTCAACCCCAGGAATCCCCACAAGGCCCTCAGGGATATGGGAGTATGCCAGTCCAACATCGCAGCAATCTTCGATCGGTCTGCTGCCACTCCTGCTACAGACATGATATGCCCCAAATATTCCACCCGCCGCTGACCGAAAAGGCACTTCTTCCGATTGGCATAGAGCTGATGGGTCCGTAACTCCTGTAAACCCACCTCCAAGTGGCCCATATTGTCCTCCAGAGTCCTGCTATACACCAAAATATCTTCAAAGAAAACTAAAATAAATCTTTGCAGGTGAGGATGGAAAACCTTGTTCATCAAGGCCTGAAAGGTCACTGGTGCATTGATCAGCCCTAAAGGCATGACTAGGAACTCGTAATGTCCCGCATGCGTCCCGAACGCCGTCTTGGGAACATCCTCTGCTTGCATTTGTATCTGGCGGTATCTCGACTTTAGATCGATCTTTGAAAACATTGCTGCCCCATGAAGTTTGTCAAGTAGCTCGTCAATAACTGGAATATGAAATTTGTCAGGCACTTTTCCTTATTCAGGACCCTGTAATCCACACAAAACTACCAGCATCCATCTTTCTTCTTTACCAACAGCACCAGGCTCGAGAACGGGCTGAACTAGGTTGAATCACACTGGCTGAAGCATCTCCTCCACCATTCTCTCGATCTTGTCCGTTTGCACTTGTAGGTAGTGATAAGGTTGCACACTGATGAGGGCCACCCCCTCCCTCTAGATAATGGCATGCTCATGGTCACAAGGCGGTGGAAGGCCGTGTAGTAACTAAAAGACATCGTCAAACTGCACAAGCAACTGCTCCACCTCCCGTGGGATCTCTGACGTGCGTTTATATTTCATATATTTGCGCATGTTTTCTTCCGTGTTTCTCCGTATTTTCCGCCGTCTTTTATTTGTTTTCTCGTGTTTTCTTGTATTTTCTTGTTTTCTTTCACTTTTTCATGTTTTTTGTATATTTGCAGGAATTTACAGCATTTGGGACATAAAACGACGATAATCTGAGTCCCCGGAGCAACGGGAGGAGTCACGCGTGATCCAGGGGGTCAAACGACCAAGATTGCCACTTTTCAGCCCCCACCCGATCAGTTGGACACAGCCAACCGATCGGGTGATGCATGCGTGTCCGACCCGGACTGAAGCTGGAGCGAAGCGCAAGGTCAACCGATCGGTTTGCCGACCGGTTCATCCCAACAGAGTTCTCGGGAAAATGGAGCTGAATTCCAACCGATCGGGTGACCTTCACCCGATCGGTTCATCTGTAGCCGATTCCTCCGAAGGATGACCCGATCACGCCACCCGCTCTCCTCTGCGCCCGGTTGATGCTCTCGAAGGCGACGGCTGAAGCAACAAGCCGCTCACCCGATCGGTTGACATTTCAACCGATCGGGTGGCCTTTTCGTCCCCTTTCGCGCACCGCTGCTCATTCATTGAAGATCTGCTATCATTCCAGAAGGATTTTGGGAGATCTCTTATTTTTTTAGCGTCGGCATCGTCGTTAGCTTTCCAACGATAGGTCGCATGCCCAAATCCGATTTTTCTAGATTTTTCTGGAATTTTCTGAGCGCAGCTATGTGCTGAAACTGGCTGCAGTCTGGAATTTCATTTCACCCGATCGGTTGACTTGTCAACGGACCGGGTGAGATCTGTTTCTGCGAATCTGAGCTCTCTGTTTACTCCACCCGATCGGGTGAGTTTCCACCCGATCGGGTGGGCCTTTTTTGACAGTTTTGAACCCGACCCAAGAGGGGTTTTGAGGGGTTTATAAATAGAGGTTGGGGGCACGACTTGGGGGGATTCTCCTCTAGTTTTTAGGGCTTTTTCAGCCCCTTTGTTTGGAGGCTTAGGGTAGATTAGATTAGGTGTTTGCTCAATAAATCTTGTACCGGATTGTTGGATTCGAATCAAGATAAGTATTTTTCTTCTCTCGTTTTCTATTGTATTTTGTTGTTTTCATTTTGCTCAATGGTGAATGTTTGTATGTTATTTGTTTTGCTTGTTTTTATGTTTCTCACCATGGAGTAGTGTTGATGAACCCTAATACGGGTTAGGATAGGATTGATACTTGGGTTGTTTCATTTGACTTGGTTGCATGGCATGTGTTCGATGAAATGTGTCAATGGGGATTTCTAGCAATCTGGGTCCAATTCGTACGACGACACACTAGTTGTGTTGGGGGTTGGGGTCCGATGCTTGTCCAGTCAAGAGCCGCTTCGATGTATTGCTAGAAATCACATTCGACCTATTTGGCCATTAGGGTTACGCGGGGGTGTTTCATTGTCATTGGCGGGAGAAAGACCGCCTCTGACCGTCGGGCCAAGGGGGAATAAACTTGGCGGTTGACTCCCTAGCCATAGCTCACGCCCCCAGCGTAGACATCGAATCCTAGCGCGCGGTAGCGGCTTGGACGAAGTGTTGGGAGATATCATTGTGGCCTTAATGCTCCCGGTTGCGGAAGGTGTTAATGGACATGGGAATGCCCACCGTCCGGAACCGGGTAGGCCTAGCGTGCTTGGCACTGACCGGAATATCGGGCCATGGACGCTAGGTACCACCTTTTGGGGCAATGTCTCACCCTGGGTCAAGTAAAATGCCAAGTGTCATGAGTGCTCTAGCCCGTGTTAGTGGGGATTCATTTCGTGTCTTTTTATTTCTTCTCTATATTTCTACACTTCACCCATATCATCCGCGTAGCTAGCACACAACCTAGGCGAGGCTAGTAGCCACTCAAGCCATCCACCTCCCTGAGTTCGATAAACCCGCACCCTACACTAACCGTGCACTTGCGGTAAAACGACACCGCGCCCATACCGTAAACGGGGCGCCGGTCAAGTTTTTGGCGCCGTTGCCGGGGAGGCGTTCGGTTTGATGTTAGCTTAGCTTGGGTTCGTTAGACTACGCGTAAAAACACAAAAAATTTCTTTTTCTTTTTTTTTTAAAAAATATTCAATAACCAAGAAATTTTTCCCCCACTATTATATTATCTTTTTGTTATCTTCTTGTACTATTGACGCTCCTCACTAGTTTTCTTATTTTTGTTGTCCAGGTATCTTTGGTGTAACCATGTGGAGATCAAATTTCGATGCTCAGATGGAAGGATACAATCCTTATTCGGTTGTGGTTTGTGAGACTTGTGGGATGGCGGGGTATGTGTATTATGATTGCCCATTTACGCTTGAGAGCCTCCCCCCACTCCAAGGCCAAACATTTTCCCACAACCTTAGCCCAAACACCTCCCATCCATTTCCTCAACCTTATACCCCTCCACAAACACAAGAAGAATCAAGCCTCGTGTCTCTCCTTGAAAGTGCCATGATTATCCAAGGCCAAATATTACAAAACTTGGTGGTACCAATCACCGAGCCGACACCGAGGAGAGGGGATGCAGGAGAGGATATACCCACTTTCATGGTTGAGACCACCATGCCATCGGCCACCATAGACACATCTCAAGCCGATACCCCATTTTTCCATCACTACCACTTGGATGACGAAGCATTTTTTGATGATGATAGTGAGGATGGGGTGATTTCTATAGGATCTGTGGGAGAGACTTCTTGTCTTGATTTGGATACCCCATATGAGTCCTATGAGAGCACTGAGGAGTTTACAAAGCTTATGCATAAGGGCGAGGAGGATGTGCGTGAGGACGAGGACACGATGACCACATACGAGGGGTCCGCTCCACATCCACCTCCACAGCCATCTCTGTCACAGCTTCCTCCTTGGTCGGTGGTCAACCATGAGGATGTCATTCAGGACATCGGGCAGATGGAGGAGCATGAGCATATCGTCGAGTAGGACGTGCATGAGGGCTTGGATACGATGGTCCACTCCATGGATCCCGAGTCACATCTACCTTTACCGTCGCTCTCCACTTCTTCTGCGGCTGAGCATCTACTTGAGCATATTGCCCCTATTCAGGGAGATTTTCATACTCACTCTCACTCCACATTTAAGTCTCGCTTTTCACGTCATATTCCTTTAGACTTATATATTTTTGACACACCATATCTCTCGCAGGACACAGGATCGACTTCCCTTGAGGTATGCTGCGGTGTGTCACCACCTGGAGAGCAACTTCACATGGAGAGAGGGGATTTGATCGTCGCTAGCACAGAGGATAGCATACCATTTTCAGGGAGTGTTCGCCACATTTCATATATTTTACCATCATTTGTCGGCGACTATCTCTGGGATACATTTATTTTGGGAAATAATTTCTTGCCATGGACTAATGCACCTCGTCCTTTGCAGGTCACAGGTGGACACCTACGAGGGATGCTTGGAGGTGCATTGCTTGGGTCCATTGGCACACGTGGCACAGCGCTTCTAGCGGAGCCACAGAAGGAGCAGTTAGAGCAGCTCCCTGCCCCACTTCAGATGTTGGATCCGCTTATGCTCAGGTGTATCCTAATCCAGTAGTGTAAAAATTTACCGCTTTCTAGTTTAGATTTGAATAATCTCGTCTCCTCTTATTAGCGAGGGGAGCGTATCTAGGATTTGCTTTTGCATCTTAATAACCCTTCATGTCGTGCCCTTCTATCATTTCACCCTCTTCCTCTTCCGAGGAGAATGAGCACACTGTCTCTCCTGCAGTTTGATTTCTTTCTTTTTCGATTTTCCCCCTAGCATATCTCTACATCCCCATTGATCATATCATTTTGCTAGCATTTTCATGTTCAGCTTGGGGGAAATCGACTTTTGTGTGCATGTTTTTACGTGTCGTTGTTGTGTGTCTGTGTCTATGTGTTCTTTTGTCGTGTTTTATATCTTTTATTTGAGTGTTTCTTTTTCTTTTTTTTAGTTTCGTTCGTGTATTTTTCGTGTTTTTCATTTTATGTGTCGGTGCGTAACTCCCCTACATTTTCATTGCCCTCCCGTATTCACTACTATTGCATTGAGGACAATGCAAGTTTCAGCTTGGGGGAGTCGCATTCGTGCGTCATTTGTCTCTTTTTCTTCGCTATCTGAGTCGTTTTTCTTTTTCTTTTTCTTTTCTTCTTTTGTTCTCTCTCTCCTAGAGATGACCCCATATGATGAATTGCCACAAAATCACACACACACACCTAGCACGGCTTCGATAATCATATTCACTAACCTCAGGAAGCCGAGTCCTCTTGCATTTCATGCATCGTGGCTCCACTTAGCTTTCTTGTGAGTCGTGTGTCGTGACTAGCATTTGGTGTGCTTCTACCTTGTGATTATGTTTTATATACCTTTTCTTGGTTGACCCCTAGATTATCATGCTTCGATTTGAATATGCGGTATTTGCTTCTACTATCTGCTTCTGCATGCTATATATATATATATACTAGTCATTACTCGTGCCCATAGGGCACGGTTTATTTAATGGCTGAGTTTTTTCCCCTCCACAAATACCAAGTTCCCCCAAATTTCAAGTTTTCCCACAAAATTTCAAGTTTCCCCCCAAATTTAAGTTTCCCCCTAAAATTTAAGGCCCCCAAAATTGTCATTGCCACCTAGGACAAACTTGCCACGTAGGACAAAGCTTTGTCCTAGTAGGATAAGATTCAAAATCTTCAAAGGACGATAAAAAAATGGTCGGAAGGGGGGAAGAATAAAAGGTGTGAGTGGGTGTCTCTTATCCATGTCCAAATTCTATTATCCAACTTCTCTTGATAACATCCCTCTTTTATATAATAGATATCCAAATTCTCTTATCCAATTTCTCATGTCCAAATTCTCTTATCCAACTTCTCTTGATAACATCCCTCTTTTATAGAATAGATATCCAAATTCCATTATCCAATTTCTCATGTCCAAATTCTCTTATCCAACTTCTCTTGATAACATCCCTCTTTTATATAATAGATAGTCATAACCCGTGCCCATTGGACACGGTTCATTTAAATTTTTTCCTCAAGTTTTAATTTTCACTCCAATATGTTCCCCCAAATTTCAAATTCAACATTTAAATGTTTCCCCTCAAAAAGTAAATTCAAAGTTAAATATTTCCATACATTTAGCTTTTCCCCCAACACAAAAATCAATCCTCATTTAAATTTCCCCCCCAAATTTCAAATTCAAATCATTTTTCCTATTATAATTTCTGATTCCAACTTGCACGATCGCCTTCAATAATAAATCTCTCACTGTATTAAATAGTTTTTACAAAGCTCAACATACGGTTTGTCGGTGAAGACATCGGTGTCTCATTTATTGGTCATATAGTCAAAGGGGACATTGAAAAGAACCACTGCTTGTTGCTAAACAACAATTTCAAGCGGGTCACAAATTTCCATCTTTATTGTGGAACATTAAAAGACTGAGACTTTGCAGAGGCACATCTCAATCTAACATTGATCAATTGTGAAATGACATGAACTTAAACATAGATATAATGACAAATATGATACCAAGAATTTGTCTTAAGTATGAATATGAACATATTCTTTAAGATTTTTTTCCTTTCACAACACTTTTATCATGTAAGACTAAAGATATAAACTTAATGGTTTTCACGGAAGTAACCTCCAAACATTATATTAAGTCTACTTCTCTATCATCCAAAAACATCTTTGTATATGTATAAAGAACTAACTTGAATGCAAGTTACTTCCTGAATCTATCAACAATTCATTTTGAGAGCATTCCAATTGTTTTACTCCTATCAGAATTCATTTGCTCGATAAAAAGCCTGAAAGCATAGTTGATGATCCTTGAAGTAGACACTTACATAAAAAAGATCCCATCATTTCAAAGCAATTAAAGTCAACTCTTAGGATAAACTCTTGAACACCATCATAATCAATGAAAGTAAAATTTTGCACGGCAAAATACAGGGGCATCTTTACAGTCATGGAACATGGTGATATCCCTTTCCAGTCAATGCTCATACACAAGCGCTTCATATTCAAACACTACTCAGTCATATACCCTTTTTACATATACCCTTTTTATATACGTACAGTTGATGTCTTAATCCTGTTACTTAGACAGTAAAGTGAATATAGGGTCGCGCGTAATCTAATTGATAAGATATTCGCTAACATCGACCCAAGATACAACAAAATGACACACTCGTCACACAGCGTGCATAAAGGTGTCATCGTCCAAAAGCTCTTCCAACCCACTCATAATATCCTCGTCTCTAACCCCATCGGCATAACCCCTTCCTGCAAGCGAGTAACTGATGATGCTGAGAAATCAAAAGTGAGAAATGAAAGGTGAGAAAACTGAGAAATGTATAATGGATTATTGTATCGCTGGAGAAAAAGAAAATGCGAAAAATATTGTATTATTTTTTTTACTGGATGTGGTGCCAGTTCTGGAGGATTATGTTTGTATTCTGGAATTTTTTGGCAACATTTGCATATTGCAGAAACATGCATAATGTTATATCAATTTGGACTTTCATTATTGTATTGAATTCCCGGTTTACAACAATTTGTATATGAATACCCACGTTGTTGTGCTGTCGAGTGGTTGCATACAAATGCTGGAATGACCCTAATTTGGAATTACAAAATGTAGATGAGAATTGACTCTTGAAGCATAGTTGCAAGTTCTGATGCACAATTGATTCTTGATGCCGAGTTTCATTCTCAATTCATTTTCACATGATGTGTGTAATTTGAATACATTTGTTGCAAACAAAAGTTATACAATCCAAACTTGAGAAGTTCTACGATTTACACTCATATTTAAGAAGTTCTCCAGTATAGAATTTACACAGAATTTATACTTGCACTCATATTTGAGAAATTACACTCAAAATATATAATCCAAATAAAGAATACATGATCCAAACAAACAGAATTTGCACAAAAATATATAATCCACACACAAAATACTGAATTTGTACTTACACTAATATTTGAGAAGTTCTCCAACTTCATATTTGCATATTTAAGAAGTTCTCCAGCTTCCAATTGCACATAATTTGAAGTTGCAAAGAATTTGCATTTCAAGCTTCTAGGTATTTGTAGTTGCACAGAATTTGCTTCATGATTTTGTGCATTTCCAACTTCCATGTATTTCCAATATTATAAGATATTTGCAGTTGCACAGAATTTCTTTCATGTTTGAGAAGTTCTCCAGCCTACAGGTTGCACAGAAATCTCTTGCCAAAGTGCATCTGCTAATTTCCTGCCAAAGTGTATCTGCTAGCTTCCAAGTTGCACTGAAAGTTCCCACCAAAGTTCTCCAGCTTCCAGGTTGTACAACCTACATATATTCTTCCAGGTTCTAGCTTCCACGAATTCAATGTCCATGCATGAAGCAGAATCAGATACTGATTCGGACAGGAAACATGATTAATCTTTGTTTTGGGCTCAAATTGAGTTCTGCAAGCTCATAAAAAGTGAAAATACTGTAAAAACCATTCTGAAGACAATGAAGAAGATCAAATATCTAAGCTAGTTTAAATGCAATGTCTCATCAGGATGAGGGATGAGTGGAAGAAGTATATATGGGTCAAATGACCTCAATGCTGGAAAGGCTCCAATAAGTATTGTGCCAGAGCAACTGAAATGAAATAAAATGAAATAAATATATAAATCTATAAAGCAAAAAAGAACATGAATGCTATGTTCAAGAAACATGTGCTCCTAGGTTCCTTAGGATAGTCTATTTGGTTGCAACAAATTAACCGACATCATTTTAATTTTAATTATACAAAGAGTTTCCATACATGCAGGATTGTGAGAGATCAAAAGGGCTTAAGTTCTCTCTAAAGCTACATATATGTGATCAATAGTGATAAAGCTGAAGCCGTAGGGTGTGCTTGCAAAAAAAGATCAGTGCATGAGCATATAAAAATAGTGAAGCAGATCATGATTAATTAATTAGTTTGCAAAATAATGATTTGGTACTACTCAATGAGTTTTCATACAACATATTCCTAAGGCTATAATCATCCAATCCATAGAGCAAATAACATTCTAAAGCAACATGTGTATTATCCAATTCTGACTACTTCTATCTTTGGACTATATTTAACCCAAAAGGCTGGGTAGGGGCTTCCTATGCGATGGGTGTCTGTGTAGTTGGCTCCTGCTGAAAAATTCAGAATGAAAGCTCGCTTCAGCTGTAGATTTGGCTTCCATGTCATGTTAGGCCTTTAGCAAACAAAAGTTTTAAGCTAGCAACAAATGAATATTGCAATTTCAAATTTGAAATTTTCTCAATTTTGTAAAAACACAACCAAAATGATATACCACCAAACCACAAACAAAATGGTACATCATTACTAATATAGCCATCGCCTGAACCACAAAGAAAGTGTATGCTTTTTTTACTCTATAAATAAGAAATGAGGGGAGAATGACTAAGATGGGAGCTGGGGTTTCTGTATCTAGAGGAAATATTATACTAATGTGAATGTTGTCAGAAAAGACTTACGACTTCATGCTGCAAAGCCTCCCCTAAGCCGCAAAGGGCAAATTTGCTTGCAGAGGAAGCTGTGTATCCATAAAGACCCACCTAGAAGTAAAAAACTCCTCTGAATCGATGCATATCAATCAAAAACAAACACCAAATATTTATCTATGAGATATTAAAGGAAGATGAACAAAAGGAATTATGTCAAAACAATACATATATGTGTAGTGACTAATTGAACATCATGAAAGACCGTTTATGGGAAAAATTTAAGAGTATTAACAAAATGGTCCACCATTCATTGAGTTAATCAACAACAGGAATAGAGAAACACCCAACTCTATTGTATCTTTATATTTATACTATGCTGCTGCCAAGCTCAAGAGGACTTCAATTTGACACAAATTTGATGGTGTCATGAACCTAATCACTATTTTTTCCTTGACTTTCAAATAAAAAAATTGCATTCATTAATGAGTTTAATAATTGAAAAAATTTCTATAACAAAATTTAGTGCAACTATATCTTGAAGAATTTGTTAAATAAGTTACTATTCAGTAGAATATATAACAATTAACATGCAATTACATTCAAAAACTTTAAAAAAAATTTTTATAAAAAGAAATATAACATGTCCAGCTTGAGCTCTGCCATCTTCCTCTTGTTCTTCTTAGGTTTTTTTCATTCGAAGCTCATCATATGATTCGGTTGCCATTGAGCGCTTGAGAGCAAGACGCTTTTTTTACTCTGTAAATGAGAAGTTTGGGGGGAGGGGAAGGATAAAGATGGGAGATGGTGTTTCTATATCTGGAGAAAATATTAGACTAACAGGAATGTTGTCAGAAATGACTTCATGCTATAAAGCCTCCCCTAAGCCGCGAATGGCAAATTTGCTTGCGGAGTAAGCCGTGTATCCATAAAGACCCACCCGGAAGTAAAAAAATCTCCTCTGAATCAATGCATATCCATAAAAAACAAACACCAAATATTTAATCTATGAGATATAAAAGGAAGCTAAAAAAGGAAGCATGACAAAAATTTTACTATATATACAATGACCAATGGAACATCACAAATGACTGTTTATGGGAAAATTTTGAGAGAATTAACAAAATGGTCCACCAGTCGTTGAGCTTGGCAACATGGATGGAGAAACTACCAATCCTAATGCTACCATTTCTTTATCTTTATTCCATGTTGCTACAAAGCTCAAGAGGACTTCAATTTGACTTAAATTTGATGGTGTCACAAACCTAATCGCTATTTTTTACTCTTATCTTTAATATAACAAAATTGCATGCAATTAATGAATTTCTAATAATTGGAAAATTTTCTATAACAAAATTCAGTGCAACTTTATCTTGAAGAATTTGTTCAGTGAGTTACTAATTCAAAAGGATAACCAACAATACTTGGAAATTGCAGTCCAAAACTTTAATAACATATTTGGGGCGGGGGCGAAGAAAGCTCACATGTCCAGCTTGAGATGACACCTCAATCGAGTAGTAATGTTACAATTTTCATGGACTAAGCTACAAAATGGGGGTAATTATCGTAAAATGACAATAGCTAACGCCAGAGATTAGCTGCTGATTAGCTGCTGAAAGAAATGTTGACTAAAAACAAATTTGCAAGAAAATAAATCCAATTAAAAGGGCACAACATGCAAAAAAAATGTAAATTTTAAGGGCTGGAGAGCAAAAAATAAGAAAGCCATGTAGATCTCCTCGAACAGTTGACCGGTGGTGGCATATTCCGTCACAATCCACAGATGCGTCAGCGTCAAAATAACCTGCAAAATGAAAATTTTACATACTTGCACAAAAACACCTCAAGACTAAACAAAATTTCCAAAATTGTCATGCTTCCTCACCTCTTTCAACCTGATTATATTAGAATGTAGAAGCGATTGGTGGTTAATGATCTTTCTTGCCACATGCTCAAAGATCTAAACACCAAACAAAATCCAGTAAACAACCACGGCTAGAAGTTTTTGGGAAGAGTATAGACGGTGCAAAGAAAAATTACCTTCTAGCCTCTAGGGATGTATTTGTCTTCTTGTGTCGCATCAAGCAGGCAATGCCAAAATTGGCGGAGCCGCTGGCGATCCCATCCGCATGCTCCTTGATCAGAACATATTAGAGAGAATCTAATCAAGAGAAGATCACATGTTAATTGTTTACTGATGCCACACACAAAAATTTCTCTTAAAAGATTATTGAAATCTAAATCATGAACTTAGAGAAATTTATGGGTGCATTCTCATCAAATTACTGAACGACGAAAATTTTTTGGTATGTAAGTGATAGTTGCAAGTGATACTTTTTTAAATTTTCTCATAATATCTTTACTAATTGTCACCTAGGTTTCATATCAGAAGAGAGAATTATTCAAGTTTCAAATTTTTCAAGGAACTTCGAACTCTTTGATTGACTATTGGTCCACCAAATTAGTAATCTAGTAACCTGTCAGTATAAGAAGAACATGAAAAACTAAAATTTTACTTTAAAAAATCTATTTTAGACATGAGAACAAAAAGATAAACTAACTGATTATCGTCAAAATTTGATGCATATCCTGAAATTCAATGTTTCCTCAACAATATAAAAAATTTACAGACACATTGTCAACTATCTTTCTTACATAATTGGACTTACTAATATGCATTCAATTGGGAAATCATAATTTTATCACCCATAACCACTTTAGCTTGCAATGCTCATTAAAAAAATACAATAATGAATTAAAAAATCACACTAAAATGAGTGGAATGAAGCATACACCTGACTAATTCATGACAGTACACCTCCTTGGTGCTATACAAACTATGCACAATGAGGTCCATAAGACGACTAACCTATTCATCCAGCAAGAACATATAATTATGATAAATTAACCTTTGAAAAAGGAAAAACAAACTGAATTTAACGAAAGTTATTTTTCTTTCAATCATCTGTACTGTTGCTTGGCTCTCATGTTTTTCAACCAGATGATCTGAGGAGTCAACAGCTGCACCAATCGAATCGAAGCGATTTATGATAAGTATGCTTCTCCTTATCTTCGAATTTGCCATACAATTAGCACTGGGCGAAGTCAATAGCGAGAACCATCTTACAAAAAAACTTTTGAGATTGGTTCGGTTCAAACCTGTTGATTTGTAAATAATAAAATGAATCAAATCAAACAAATGAAGGAAGAAGAATGAAGAATATAAAGAAATCAAATCAAATAAAAAATTTGTCTTCTCTTCAAATATCGACCCAAGAAAACTTGAAAAGAATGATTTTTATTCATAATCACAATTTTCATTCATTAGAAATTACATGCTCATAAAAAATTTCAATTTCTTCCTCATTACATGCTCATAAAAATTACTTGCTTCATATCAGTAAATTACATGCTCATAGAAACTACATGCTCATAAAATTACATGCATCACGCTCGTACCAGGATGTAACATTTGTAGCATATCAGAATGCTCCTGAAAATTACATGCTCAGTATACATGCACGTAATTTTTAGGATGAAATGTTACATGCTTGATATAATATGAAACATTTCATCCCATATGCTAAAAAGCAATTAGGACAGGTTATTGTTGAGTTAAAACTTGCATCTTTCTAAATTCAAACAGTTTGCAAGTTAAAAAATCAAAAACTACACTCTGCATTTTTCTAAATACAAACTGCATGTTTCTAAAAACCAATTGCATGTTTTTATCGTTGTTAAATTAACTTTAGAAAGTTATTGCTGTCAAACTGCATGTCCTCAACAAAGTTTTAAAAATGAAAGTTGTTGTTTAGAAAGATATTTTAGGACATGTTAAAAAAAGTGTGCTAAAAGCATACCTTTTTGTATAAAATTATGCATAGTGTTAAATACATGTTAGGATGTTAAATACATCACATTATGCATTTAACATAATCTTACATACATCACATTATTTAAATACATCTCATACAGGATATTAAATTCATCCCATTATGCATAATGTTAAATACATGATGTTCCCATTTTAGTTTAGAAAGATGTTTTTTTGTTAAATACATGCATTATGTATTATACATCAAAAAATAACTTGATGTAGATGAAATACATGCTCTCATATGCAAGCTGAAATACAGGTTCTATGCTAGCTACAAAGAACAGCATCATCCCCCGCCCATGCAAAAGCACCCTAAATGAAATACATGTTCTTATGTGACAGGATTTAATTGGTAGGATCTTATGACAGGATTTAACACAGGTTCTTATGTATTATACATCAAACAATAACTTGATGTGGATGAAATACATGGTCTCATATGCAAGCTGAAATACAGGTTCTATGCAAGCTACAAAGATCATCCTAAATGAAAGACATGCTCTTATGTGACAGGATTTAATTGGTAGGATCTTATGAAATTCAAAGAACATCAAACAATAACTGTATATGATAGGATTTTTGTGTTCCACGGCTACTTGATTTTTTTCTGTTTGGATGTTCAAATATCTAATTGATGTAGCTAAAATATAGGTTAGTACTTCAAGGAAACATCCTGTATGAGGTATGAGGTTCCAGGAAAACATAAATTAACTTATGCATATGCATTATGCATTATGCATAATGTTAAATACAGGATGCAAAACACATCCCATTATGCATAATGTTAAATAATACATGATGTTCCCATTTTAGTTTAGAAAAAAATACTTTTTTGTTAAATACATGAATTATGCATTATACATCAAACACTAATTTCAGTGAAAATGTAAAATGTGATATCAGTCAAAACAGTGCTATGAATTTCAAAAATGTGATTGAACTTTATTCTGATACATCAAAATACATGATGTTCCCAAATATGGAAAACATGCACTGCGGAACTCTATTCTGATACATCAAAATACAATCTTCTACCTTTTGTATTTTTGAGAAATGTTACAAACAATGATGCCCTTCCCCACTGTTGGGTGCAACTATAAGCTTCACCGTTAAGGATGATGACGGATTGTATTGATCTGATGCAGCCATATAAAAGATCCAAGAGTTTTTTTCTTGTTTCCAAATTAATGTTTTGTGTCGATTTCGACTCAGCGAATTAAATTGCTATTTTTATATTGGTTTTTGCTACTTGCAGATGATGTTTATCTATTTCCCGTTGACTGTAAGATGATGAAATTTAGTTGCGGGAAGGTTTGGTGGAAAGGCATATCCTACCAAGAAGCAGGAAAGAGTAATATAGATGGAGTTTGGGTTCTTGAACAATTTAATATGTTTTTATAGTTTATTAAAAAATTGCTGATGGAAAATCATAGCTACCTTTTTAAGTTCCAACAACAGCTGGGAATTTAGACAGGGAAATTAGTTATGTATTCATGTTTTTCATTTTGCTTATATAGTTCTTTTGAATTCGTTTTTATTCCACTGCAAATTGGATTGAATGGTTTATGGTTAATATACTGTTGGCTTCTCTGAGATTTGGAGGGTAACAACCATCCATCAGAGGAGGTTACCAGATCATTTTCATTCACTTGGGATCTTCAGCTTGTTTGGATTTCTTAAAATAAAGAAATGAATAATAATGGTTGGACCTCCTGCCAGATTTATCCAAAACAAAAAAACCATTAACTTTCTCCGTGGTTGTTCATAACATAGATTGCGTCATGTCATTCAGGGATGATTTCTGTATCATTGCTCTTTGTATGTAACTTGTTATTTTATCTCATATATTTTTCTCATGATTGTGCATGCATTGCAAGTGACTTGAGCTAACAGCATATGGAAAACATGCATGCTTCTAGTGTCCCTTTATTAGTGTCTGGTTGTATGTTGGGTGATTTTGAGATTTGAATCCTAAGAAGTGTTGGATCTTTCATCTCCACCTGAAAATCTAAAGTGGATTCCATTCAGAGATCATAAATAAACCTAATTTAGTAATATCAAAACTTAGCAAACAAATGTTAAATCCATTTTCTCTTTAACATGTTGGCCTTATTGTAATAGTATTTGGTCACTATTTGTTCCTACAATATCAGCATGTGTATCCATGTTTCATTACCCATATACTTGGACACTTGGGCATTTTGACAAACTCCTTATAGTATGCATTTTAAGCATGTGTAAACTTAAATTGATACTTAAACTAATAAAATACCAGCATACTATCTAAATTTGAATTACACATGAAATGAAACATGGACACTTATCATCTCAAAGTGGTATTTCATTTCATACTATACCAGACATTTTATTAGTTTCATTACATATATCACCACAAGCTCACAACATAATAAAAAGGATTAAAAGAAAGTAGATTTTTTATTTATTGAAGTGCTTAAACATAATAAAAATAATTCCTCAAATGATAGATTTAAGCCATGTCTTGCCGTGATATTTAATTCCATACGTAACTTAAAGAACAACTGTAAACATAACGTCATGAGTTGACTATTCATAGAATTCAAAAACCAAAGACAGTTACTTTCACTTTGGTCTTTAAATCCTCTAACAATGCTTGCAAGAGTCCATGGCATTCTTATTGCTGATGCTTTAGCCCCACCTTTTAATTCACCATTGTGCTGTTTCAGACTGAAGGAATACTATTAGTAATTGGAAAAAGGCGAGTTTAAGTAAAAAAATTCACTTGTGAAGTAACTCCACCTAAACTTGTATGCCGGCATAATAGCCTTTTTTAAGAATTGCAAACAGATATTTGGAAGAAACTTCTTATAATATTTACATTTGTGAAGTTAAAAGCTCTATAGTTAAGAAGTGACATGCACAGTTATATGAACTTGCTAGCACATGTTACAGGCTATATGACACATCGTTCAGGGGCCTGTAAGAATTAAGCTTAACACCAATGCAAAACAATCAGACACCCATCCGTAATATACCCGTTCCTAAGCAAACACAAAGCAACCCCAAGATTTAAGTTACCAGCATAAGAGTATAACATACAACCCTATTAACCAACTATACTCCAGCCCCCAAAATTTCCCAAACCTACCACTTGTCAAAGCCACTTCCTTTTGTTTTATGTCTTGTAAGAATTAAGCTTAATATACCCTTTTATGGTGACTGGACCCAATAAAGCAACTCAAGAACAAAATTGAGAAGATGCTAATGATTGAAAAAAAAACATGTTCTCTCCTTTTCAAATCAGCTTCCCAGGAAGCAAGCTCCTTCTCCTTCTTCTTCGAGTCCTGCTCATACCAAGTAAATGATCAATCATTGTAACGAATGAAATTAAAAATAAATGTACATTGTGAACCACATATATTCACCGATCCCAGAGGTATATCAACAGTAGCATCATTCTTGTTGTCCAAACCAAATGGCAAAGATGACAGTCTAGGAAACCGAGGTTTCGAACCCGACGACTTCTCCAAACATGGGTCGGTGTAAAATACAGTGAAAATTTAGAAATTTGGTAGTAATTCAGTTAAACTTGATTAGTTAGTCTCATGATCCAGATCTAATTAAAGGCTTGTAAGGAGGGTACCAAGATTCTGGTCCAGTTGCCGACACACCCCAGATTTTTGCAATTTCTCTCATTGCAAATTACCTGATTTACCAAAGATGGCATGAAAGCTGTAAAAATATCAACAGCCTGTTGATATGGCATGAAAGCTGTAAAAATATCAACATAATGTTGAAAATTGGAGCATTGATTAGCACAAAAAATAAATCATAAAACAACAACTGGATCAGCTTGTAATTACCAGCATAAAGGGTGGTATACAAACCTCTTGATAGATTTTCTGATAGTCTATAGCTGGTAGCCCATGGCTTGAAATACCATGGCCTAAACCAGTAATTCTCTTGCACCATTTCAGTTGATCCCTACTTATCAACCAGAGATGTTAATAATATTAAATGACATGTATACTTATAAGGCAAGAAACAACTGGACATGAATACCTTATGGATAGCCTGTTGACAGTACCGTGTAATAACATTCCAACCCCTTTGATAACTCCAGCTTGGCCAGACCCCAGTAAGTTGAATCTTTGAAAGTAAGTTGAATCTTTGAAAGGTGTCTGGATAAATAAACTAAATGCATTAGTGAAGAATTAAAAAAATATAAACAGAAAAACATGCAACAACAGAAATATATGAAGAAAGAAACGGGGAAAATCAAAATATTGAACATAACATGTTTAATGATTTTTACATACAAATGCATAAAACATGGTATCAATAGCAATAGCATGTTTTAGTGATTATGCTAATTTAATTTAGAAATAATCTCAAAGGGAGGTAATGCAATGTGAGCACACGAATTATTAGCATCAATTAGAGCATTGAGTAATGTCAGTATACACAGGCCATGAGAGTCCGATCGACAACAATTTATATTCAATCATTTTCTCTTGACACCAATGTATCCAAGTATACAAATCTTAATTAAATTTACTACTCCATCAATCCTATAACATCAAAATAGATAGATTTTCTTTTCTTTGGTTAAAGCGAGAAATATTTGATTATGAAAAAATTAATGCCAACATTTAGTGGAATACTGGGAAACACCTGACCTGAGAAATATTTGATTATGAACGTCATAATTTAGTCTTACTAAGGCTAATACTGGGAAACACCTGAGCTGATAGTGGCAATTGCCCTAGTTAGCTGACATCTGCCAAAACACATCTTTCTCCTAATTAACTCTGTTTAGCTAGATTTTTATTTAATGAGATCCTAGTAGCATGTAAGCTGCACATTTTGCATTGAGGGACATATCAAATCAACATTAATGCTAGCAGTTTATGTAATGTGACAGTTTAATTGAACAGTTACATACATGAACATTACATCAATTTAATTTACACTTAGCAGCTAGAAGTATATAGATAGTGAATGACTACATTAATGTTAAGCATGTTGGCCAGCAGCATGTTTAAATATAGAAAGTGATGCAATTAAGGAGATCACAGGCTTTGCAGGGGATCCACATGGTATGGTGTAGGTGTTTTTGTTAAAGGTAGAGAAACCATAATCTCGATAATATACAATGGATAAAGTGCATTCTTTTTGGAATAATTCTTTATGGACATCTTACTTTCCAACGTATCAACAGTAATTGCAGCCCGACCATTACTTTCCTCAATAAGGCACTGAAGGCTAATCTTCCTAATAATCAGGGTGAACCAATGACTTAAGACTAAATGTTAACATTGCATCAAATGAAATGACATTATCAACATTTGTTTTGCTTTTTCTTTTGGAACACATGCAGATGAAATGATCAAACTAATTTGCTAATAGTACATCCCAGAAGATTTAACATGCCTTCTTTGAGTGTTAGAAAAATGATCATGAATAATTGTCAGGAGAGACTATTACGATGGATTTGATCAGGTTAGTGAGGATAAGAGGAAGCCATAGCTTAGGGTTAGTATGGATAAGAGGAAGTATGAAATTTGAAGAAAACTGACCTTTTATCACCCTCGTCAATGTCATCGCCATACCGATTGTGGGTGTTCTGTAGTTCAAGGGCTTTGTCAGCAAAAGATCTAAAAGGTTGTGTGCATGAAAATGTATGCCCTCAAATTACCAACAATGTGTCCAAAAAGCAATGTAGGATGCAAGCTTTCCAAAAAAAAGCAAAAACACATCTTTACGCTGGAAGCGACCTCCGAAGCTCCAGTCGAAGTTCCAGCTGCATTTGGCTCCCAGAAAGTGAGAAAGATCGCACCTCCGAAGCTCCAGTCGAAGTTCCAGCTGCACTTGGCTCCCAGAAAGTGAGAAAGATCGCACTCTCTCTCTCTCTCTCTCTCTCTCTCTCTCTCTCTCTCTCTCTCTCTCTCTCTCTCTCTCTCTCTCTCTCTCTCTCTTGATGAAGAAGACATATAGCTAAAAAAGAGGCTTGCCTTCCCGAATCATCGAGATAGGCATTTGGGGGGGAAACTGGGGGAGCATTGGGCACTCCTACTATACTGAAGCCAACCTCAAGGTTCTCTGGAAGAAAACGAAGCTGGCTGGAGGACAAAGGTAACAGTTGAGAATGTGAGGATGGCTGGAGGTTAAGGGTTGTTTTTGAAATTCAAAACTCAATTCCCCCCAAAAATTTCGAGCTCCCCCAGTTTCCCCTCCAAAATTTCGAGCTCCCCCAGTTTCGAGCTGAGGCAGAGATGAATTTTGTGAGTTCTCTGCCCCCAACGTGCCTGGGAAAGCGTGCATAGTTCAAATTTTTTCTTTCACGTGCATAGTTGATGACTGGGACATTCTTGATGACTGGGACAAACAAACTTATGACTGGACTGATGACTGGGACAAAATTCAAAAAAGGTCCTGGTTTATTGAATATATATATATATATATATATATATATATATATATATATATATATATATATATATATCTATTATACATTTGACAGTGTTTTTTGAATCCTAGGGCTGACTAGGACAAGATAAAAGACGGTTGAGATTTGATCTAGGGAAATCAACGGTTGAGATGGGTTGATGGAATTTAGATGGATCAGTTCAACAAAGAAAGAAAACACATTTACTCCCCACAGCACGCTTGGGTTTCGTTGGGTGGTGGGGTCAGCTAACAACACAGAGAGGGTAACTGTTTGGGTTTCGTTGAAACAGCTGACAATAAGAAACCCCCAAATCATCCCGCAGCACGCCTCGGCTCCCCCCCTCAACCCCTCGAATCCTCCCCACGTCGCCTCGACTCCTCCCCACGGATCTTCACCCGGATCTACACGCACAAAAAACCCAAATCATCCCGCAGCACGCCTCGGCTCCCCCCCTCAACCCCTTGAATCCTCCCCACGTCGCCTCGACTCCTCCCCACGGATCTTCACCCGGATCTACACGCACAAAAACCCCAAAATCCATGGATCCTCGCAACCATCTTCCACCTCCACGTCGCAAGCATCAATCTCGCAGGTAACCCTCTACCCTCGCCTCCTTCCCAATTCATTTTAGGGTTCAATTAGGGTTAATTGCTTGATACCACGCTTTTAACCTCGCCTTCTTCTCGCAGCAAGCATCAACCTCGCCTTCTTCTCGCATCAACCAGCTCAACCCAGGTTTCTGAAATTCCTCGCACCCGTCTTCCACCTCCACGTCGCAAGCATCAATCTCGCAGGTAACCCTCTAGCCTCATGTTTGACAATGATTTGCATTCTTATTATAATATCTGCTAGAATATCTATCCTTAGTCCTGTTAATTTGCAACCGTGGAATATGATTTCAATGAGAATGTCAATTAGATTGATGATTTCTTCTTCTTCCTCCTCAGTCCTCGGCTAACATCTGCAATCTCTTGACAGATCAGGTATTTTTTATTTATGTTTTAATATCTTCTTCTTTTAATTGATTGAAAAGCTGAATATTTTTGCAAAGTGTTGTGTATCTCAGCATTCAGATTTTTAGTGCTTCTGAAATTTGATGATTGGGCTCTGAAATCTGCAACTTCATCTTTCGTAATTTTTTAATTTAAGATTTTTTGCTATAACCCAGTCTTTTGGTAGCTAAAAAAATTAGTAACCCAGTCTTGATGATATTCGTAATTTTTTTAGCTACCAAATATTCCCTCAGCTACCAAACCACACTCCCCTTTAGCTACCAAAAAGATTATGACATGAACCTAATTATTTTGCCCCTGAAATGAAAAATCTAATTATTTTCCACTTCCTCTAAAAAGTATTTATAAATCCAACCATAAATATATGCACTTAGCTATTTATCTCTGGATTCTGGTACAAATTCTTAGATAATATAGCTTACATGTAACCGCTGAATTCAAATGAACAAGCTCCATAGCATCTCACAGTCTCTTTACTTTCTTCACATTCTCCATATCATGTGGAGACACTAAGAGGTGATGTGAATTTCTAGCAGAAGAGGCATACTACAAACATGTTGCAACACTTCAGTTTTTCCAATTTCTTTCAAAAATGTTTATACAATCTGTGCAATAAAGATAGCATTATCTTAAGACAATTTGGACTGTAAGTTTAAAAGAAATGTTTGGAAGAGTTTTCTGTGATCCTGCACTCTTGCAGATAGCTGGTGTATTACTCCACGCAAAAAAACTTTCCTAGGAGTTCATCGAAATTCTTATATCCCACAAACCCATATTTAGTATGGTACTATTCTATCAGAACTAGGGGTGTGTTAGCTGGAATGACTGGTGAATTATGCCAACCAGGCTTGATGGGTATTGCCCTAAAAACTACGGATATCTGCTGGTTGTAAGGGGATTACATTTGGATCTTTCTGTGTGATTTCCACGCATCCTGCCATCATGAGCATATGATCTTTCGAGGTCAAAACTCAAGACACATTGAGTAGTCATGTATGTGATGAGGGAACAAACAACTGTTCCATGTCATTATCCTTTTGTTGAATCTTGAATGTTGTTTTTGTTCATGTTAGATTTATTGCATATTTACTTCATCTCACACTAAGCTAGAACATTCAAAAATGAGAAATTTTTTTACCTTTTACATGTGAACCATATGCTGCTAACTTTAAAGTCATTACAATCTTAATTTGAGTAAGAGACCAAACCCAACTTGACGTGTGCACGGTTTCTGTTGGCGGTTGCTACCAGTTCAAGCTATTGTTGCTTCATCATGATGTTGGTTCAACTGATGTATTTCCTTTCTTGCAGGTCAGGTATCCAGACCATATAACTCTTATATGAGGAAATCATGAGAGCCGGCAAATCACACAGGTTAGCTCTTAGCAACATATGATAGCTCTTTGCACACAATACGTGTACTCATCTTCTTACATCAGGTATACGGATTTTACGATGAGTGTCTTCGTAAATATGGATCTGTAAATGTATGGAGATATTGCACAGATATATTTGATTACTTAAGGTAATATCTTTTGTTTTTATTTGCATGTTGGGTTTGCTTGCATTTGTTGGTGCATGTGAGATCTTTAAGTAAAGTTCTATCTAACTATTGATATTATTTTGATGAGAGCTGAATTTCCAATATTAGGTCTGAGTTCTAACTGTTGATATTGTCTCATCGATGTGCTCTAATTTTCATGTTTGTGTTTATATTAATTGTGTGAGGCTATTGTGTTCTGGTTACATATCTCATGAAAGGAGGCCAGGAACTGCAGCTAGCTGTGCAGCTAGCGAGATGTTTGATGTATTGCCCATGTGAATGATATATGTAGGCGTTCTCTGAAATTTAATTGATTGTTCTTTGGCTTTGTAATATGTTTTATTAAAGTAATGAATTTTAACAAATTGTCCAATGAATGAATTAATTGCAGGCTTCTTTTGCTCAAGGATTGTTAAAAGAGGAGTTCTAATGTGATTCGTCGTGCTGATGTTGATATTTGATCCAGTGTTTGCAAATTTTTTTGGATGATTTACTATCTTTTTGTTATAATGGTTCATGCTATCCAAGTCTCCATCCCTTTATAACTGATTTAACAACAAAAAGTCAGATGCAAATGAAAGTTTATTCAATGCATATTCATACTTCTAAGTAGCAGTAGGGTTCTTCCTCAAGAGATGTTCCACCTTGAGAGCACTGAGTTTTGTGGCAAGGATGAAGTCATTTTAAGTCAACCCCCCGGGTTTTCATTGGGAGTGAGCCAAATCTGTGAGCCAAATCGGCAAGGATGAAGTCATTTGCGGCAAGGGTGCATGAGTTCTAATGTCATTTTCTGTCAACTCCCCTTTATTGGCAGTGAGCATCTTTCATTTCAATTTGTGAGCATCTTTACTTTCTGTCGATGCCCATTCAATTTGTGCTCACAAATAATGTGTTCATAAATAACAATAAGCATCTTTATTTCAATTTGTTTTCTACTACGATGCTTGGCAAAGTAAGTAAAACTATGTTAATTAACCATAGGTTCTTACATATATATTCATAGAAACATGAATCATGTTAAATGTGCGGTTTTGATGATATCCAGTTATTTTACAGCAATTAATAGTTGTAAAAGTTGGGTTAAGTATTTTAGTAAATTTATTGAGAAATTATGATGACCATATTATTGATGCTCGGTATTCACCTTGAATTTCTACCCTTGTGGTATTTTGCAGATAATAGGTGTGATTGCATCTGCAATCATGGCTCTCAAAACCCCGGTCAGTTCCAACTTCTGGTGTTGCATGAAAGTTTAATCAGCAAGTACCAGAGATCAATGCATTTCATTCAGAATCCCAATTTCAAACTATCCTTCCACAGAGATTCTCCAGGACTTTTGTTCTCATTGCTTCATAATGTATCGGAAGATAAAATTAGTTACTGCAAATAGTTAAAATGGTTGATTCTTTGTGATTAGATCATATTAGGATGCTCGCAATAGCCAGGGAAAGAGATGTTGTGATATCCTAACCATCTAAATCAATCTCTCAGATTAATATAAGTCCAAATACATGTAAGATTAAGATTAAGAAAACATCTATGCTTTGAGAATTAAGTCCTCTTTCAATTTAAACATCTATGATTTGTGTGCTTTTTTGCTCAGATATTATGTGCTCAAATCTCAGAGCAAAGACATCGGTTTGTTGTTTGCAGTGCAAATACATCTTTTTTGTACATCATATGCTATTTGCAAGGCTGGATCTTATGTGGGCATGTGTGCTCAAGATAATATCTTTAGGGAAGTGGACATCGACGATGAAATCGATGCCTTTGAGAATTCAACGCACATACAAGTTTACTTTAATTTGAAATTTTCATTCGGTTTCTTTCAAATAATGTTTGCAATTCTAATATGTAGTTCATAAACAGTGGGATGTTGTTCTTCTCGATATCAATCAGGATGTAGGTGAATTTTTGCAGATAAAGTTCATTTTTAACTTTAAAGTCCAATTAAATCAAATATTGTTGATCAATGGTTGATCAATGGTCTACTGTTTGCATGTAATTGTTGGAGCAGCTGATTCAAATGATGAAATGGAGTAATCAGTCTTCGACCTTGAGGTAGCAAGTACACAATGCTTTTGTGCCTTTGATCAATTATATGCGTGAACTTAGAAATAATAAATAGATTTTCTAATTATGTATAGGAAAAATTTCAGTTAGTGTTGCACATGTAATAATGTCCATTTCATATAGTTCAATTGGGTGAGTATCTATTCTCTCATAACACGATTTGTGTTTAGGGTAGGGATATTGGTGATCCTGAGCATGTTTCTCTCTCAGAATGATGCAGAGCTTTGCATAATCTGGAAAAAATATTATCTTAATTATTGCTTGAAATGTGATCAACTATTGGACTTTACATGTACTTTTAGAACATGTATTACTGATTACCATGGGCAATATTTGGGAGAATTCTTTCATCACTGACCAATCATTTTTCTATAGTTCCTATGATCCAAACAAGCAGGTGAAAACGTGTATTCTTGAAGACATAATGAGCTGTTCTTTATGATAATTGCATGAATATATTGTTCCGTGCTTGATCTCAATATCCCTAGGATTAATGACCATATCAAAAATATGTACATCACCTTGATTTAACGATCGTGGGTACATCTCGAGGGACAAGCATGGCAGCTATGTGTGCAGAATCATATGTAGCCTTGAAGTGGTTATGAAGTATGATGTGTAGGCCGAAAAATAGTATGTGGATGGCAACGACATAAGCTTCGAGAACTTTGGCATTGCCTGCTTGATGCAGGACAAGTAGACGGACATTGCACATATGTAGCTTTTTCAAGCAGGTCTGAAAAAATGTTGGGAGCTAAAATTTTGAGGGGTCTAAATTCTCTGGGAGAAGTAAATTTTGGAGGGATCTAAAATTTTTGAGTGAACTAAAGAACAATGATTGTGCTTCAATTTTTTTTTGGGGGGGGGACAGATTTTGAGGGGGAAATATCTTAAATGAACCGTGCCCTACGGGCACGGGTTATGACTAGTATATATATATATATATATGGGTAAAGTGTTCCTAGGGTGACTCCTTAGATTAAATCTAAGGAGTCGCCCCCATTTTCTCCCATCTCCCACAATTTTTTTTGAAATTTTTTTTCTTGGGATTGTTGTTCATATCATGGATGATCAACACACCAAAAATCAAGTCATTCCAATACTTTAAAAGCCACCATCTATCCCTTGCAACTTCAACGGTCTGAAAACGTGCTGAAAAACACATAAACGTTTTGGAATGACTTGATTTTTGGTATGTTGATCATCCATGAGGTGAACAACAATTCCAAGAAAAAAATTTCAAAAAAAAAATTGTGGGAGATGGGAGAAAATGGGGGCGACTCCTTAGATTTAATCTAAGGAGTCACCCTAGGAACACTTTACCCTATATATATATTTAATCTTCGGTTGCGAAAAATCTTCGGTTGCGAAAAATCCCGTGCGAAAGCCCGTGCGAAAACTTTTTTTTATTTTTTTGAAATTTTTTTTTTCAAAAATTATTTTTTTGATGTTTAATCCATACAATTATATACCCCAGGGAAAATAATGGGTGAACCCGTTGGGCATTAGAGCACCCATCCACCCGTTACAAATTTAACGGTCTCAAAACGTGCGAATTTGATGAAATGGCTTGATCGAAGGCCAAATGACATTATTTCTCAACCATTATTTTTTGAGTGGGGTATAACAACATATAATGATGGTGGAAAAAAGAATTTTTGAAAAAAAAAATTCAAAAAAAAGATAAAAACATTTTCGCACGGTGCGAAATGTTCTCATTTGAAAATTTTCCTATATATATATATATATATACATATATATATATATATCGTGTACTTCATTTCGCATGTGTCGGGATTCCACAATTAAGGACTAGGATAACCCATTTAGCCCATGCTCTATTTAGCGAGAATAGTTTCCTTTGCCCAAGTGTTTAGATTCCGACTTCTTTTTTGTTTTACTTGGTGCAAATCCCCTCGTCGTGTACCGTTCTCCAACTTGGGAGAGTACACATGTGTATAGCCAAAAACCCAAAAATCCAAAAAAAAGAGAAAAGAAAAGAAAAACCCAAAAAGAAAATAAAAGAAAAATTTTGTATAGCCCAAAATCAAAAAAAAATATACAAATACCCAAAACCCAAAAAAATTCCCGTGTGAATATTTTTTCCTACTTGCTGAGAATAAAGGGAAGGCGAGAATTTGCACCGAGTGTTCTACTCCACATCATCTCAACCCCCATCGTTTTCGAAAACACTTGGCGTGGGAACTTTTTAGCTAGTATCTCGGCTATAGTGGTGTGATTTCCTTAACCCTAGTTGTGGAGTCCCCGATGCATGATACGCTTCTATTCTTATACTCTTCTCATGCATGCTTGAGCTAATATTCACCGCAATTTCAAATTCAAATCGGTATTTGGGTCGTTTCCTGGATTTGTGTATATCGAGCTTTATTGCACAATGTAGATAGTGACACCGTCTGCTAACACACGACCACACTCACTCGCGCTTCACCGCGTGGGCCCACGGCATTTGTCTGGACTCGTATTCCTTAGTTTAGTGATGTGATTTGGTGTTTGCTTGCTTGGTGTGTCGTTTTTGACTTTGTTGGCCCTGACGGGCGATCTAGGATATAGAGTTTTCTTTTTCTCTCTTTCTCTCTATTTTCTCCCTCCGAGCTCCTACTCTCACTCGTCTTCCTCGAGGACGAGGAAGAGTTCAGCTTGGGGGATTTTGACGTGCATTTATATTTCATATATTTGCGCACGTTTTCTTCCGTGTTTCTCCGTATTTTCCACCGTCTTTTATTCGTTTTCTCGTGTTTTCTTGTATTTTCTTGTTTTCTTTCACTTTTCCATTTTTTTTGTATATTTGCAGGAATTTACAGCATTTGGGACATAAAACAACGATATTCTGAGTCCCCGGAGCAACGGGAGGAGTCACGCGTGATCCAGGAGGTCAAACGACCAAGATTGCCACTTTTCAGCCCCCACCCGATCAGTTGGACACAGCCAACCGATCGGGTGATGCATGCGTGTCCGACCCGGACTGAAGCTGGAACGAAGCGCAAGGTCAACCGATCGGTTCGCCGACCGGTTCATCCCAACAGAGTTCTCGGGAAAATGGAGCTGAATTCCAACCGATCGGGTGACCTTCACCCAATCGGTTCATTTGTAGCCGATTCCTCCGAAGGACGACCCGATCACGCCACCCGCTCTCCTCTGCGCCCGGTTGATGCTCCCGAAGGCGACGGCCGAAGCAACAAGCCGCTCACCCGATCGGTTGACATTTCAACCGATCGGGTGGCCTTTTCGTCCCCTTTCGCGCACCGCTGCTCATTCATTGAAGATCTACTATAATTCCAGAAGGATTTTGGGTGATCTCTTATTTTTCTAGCGTCGGCATCGTCGTTAGCTTTCCAACGATAGGTCGCATGCCCAAATCCGATTTTTCTAGATTTTTCTGGAATTTTCTGAGCGCAGCTATGTGCTGAAACTGGCTGCAGTCTGGAATTTCATTTCACCCGATCGGTTGACTTGTCAACCGACCGGGTGAGATCTGTTTCTGGGAATCTGAGCTCTCTGTTTACTCCACCCGATCGGGTGAGTTTCCACCCGATCGGGTGGGCCTTTTTTGACAGTTTTGAACCCGACCCAAGAGGGTTTTTGAGGGGTTTATAAATAGAGGTTGGGGGCACGACTTGGGGGGGATTCTCCTCTAGTTTTTAGGGCTTTTTCAGCCCCTTTGTTGGGAGGCTTAGGGTAGATTAGATTAGGTGTTTGCTTAATAAATCTTGTACCGGATTGTTGGATTCGAATCAAAATAAGTATTTTTCTTCTCTCGTTTTCTATTGTATTGTGTTGTTTTCATTTTGCTCAATGGTGAATGTTTGTATGTTATTGTTTTGCTTGTTTTTATGTTTCTCACCATGGAGTAGTGTTGATGAACCCTAATACGGGTTAGGATAGGATTGATGCTTGGGTTGTTTCATTTGACTTGGTTGCATGGCATGTGTTCGATGAAATGCGTCAATGTGGATTTCTAGCAATCTGGGTCCAATTCGTACGACGACACACTAGTTGTGTTGGGGGTTGGGGTCCGGTGCTTGTCCAGTCAAGACCCGCTTCGATGTATTGCTAGAAATCACATTCGACCAATTTGGCCATTAGGGTTACGCGGGGGTGTTTCATTGTCATTGGCGGGAGAAAGACCGCCTCTGACCATCGGGCCAAGGGGGAATAAACTTGGCGGTTGACTCCCTAGCCATAGCTCACGCCCCCAGCGTAGACATCGAGGCCTAGCGCGCAGGAGCGGCTTGGACGAAGTGTTGGGAGATATCATTGTGGCCTTAATGCTCCCGGTTGCGGAAGGTGTTAATGGACATGGGAATGCCCACCGTCCGGAACCGGGTAGGCCTAGCGTGCTTGGCACCGACCGGAATATCGGGCCATGGACGCTAGGTACCACCTTTTAGGGCAATGTCTCACCATGGGTCAAGTCAAATGCCAAGTGTCATGAGTGCTCTAGCCCGTGTTAGCGGGGATTCATTTCGTGTCTTTTTATTTCTTCTCTATATTTCTACACTTCACCCATATCATCCGCGTAGATAGCACACAACCTAGGCGAGGCTAGTAGCCACTCAAGCCATCCACCTCCCTGAGTTCGATAAACCCGCACCTTACACTAACCGTGCACTTGCGGTAAAACAACACCGCGCCCATACCGTAAACGGGGCGCCGGTCAATCTCCTTAGTGGTTTTCTCCCTCTCCACTGCCAAGCCCTGGAACTCCACCAAAATTCCCCCGCCGGCCCTCTGTAGTGCATGTGCCATAGACCTGTAGGCTACCTTAGAGAAACATAGGTTGGGGTTGCCTGTCAACACCATGGTTGGCCCCTCCTCCTAAAATTCCATCCGCAAGATTTTCCAATTCACCTTTACCTCCCCTAATTTCTTCAACCACTGCACTTCCAAAATCAGGTCCACATTCCCCAACTCCAACGGTAAGAAATCCTTGATCACCTGTATGCCATGTAGTGTAACTAAAAGGCCCTTGCAAATTCCCTTACTTTCCTTCATCTTGCCCGTTCCTAACAGCACCGTGAATTTGTCCATGCTACTCAGATGTAATCCATGTCGCTCTACCACTCTCACAGATATGAAATTGAGTCTCGTTCCACTGTCGATCACTACCGTCACATCATGCTCCCACAGTCTCCCTATCAACTTCATAGTGTGATTCGGTATGAATCCCACTACGGAGTTTAGCGATACCTCGGCCATGTCTAGGTGAGAATGCTCCCCATCATCCTCCTCGCCCGCTACTAAATGCACTACATCCTGTTGGTCCTCCTCATCTGATACTATCGTCAGCTGTAGGATCCGCCACCCACAGTGGTGTCTGGGCATGAATCTTTCATCCCATTTGAAGCAGAGCCCCTTGGCATGTCTCTCCCTCATCTCTGCATCAGTCATACGCTTGAACTGCCCTCCAGAATGTGCCTCACTACTCCGATCCACAGTCGGAGCTACACCTCCATGTGTTGCCTTTTGACCTGAGGGCGAAAGAGGCATGCGGCCACTGGCACTGCTCCACGATCCCCTGATCCGTCGCTCCTCTACTTGCTTCTCCTCTGCCATGTGTGCTAGATGCATCCTATCCAATAGTCCCCTCGTAGTCTGCATTCTCATCTCAGTCCGAATGGAAGGCTTCAATCCCTTCATGAATGTCCCCTCTAACAACTCCTCCGACACCCCCGTAACTTGCCCGGCCAAAGCTTCGAACTTCTTTATGTATTCTCTTATTGACCCATCCTGTCTAAGTGTATATAGCTGCTTCGAAAAAATCTCCCCCCTTACCTTGCGGAAACGTATCAACATCTCCCTCGTTAAATCCTCCCACGACTGCATGTGATTCTACCTCTGTTGCCACCGATACCATGCCAATGCCTCCCCTTCAAAATAAATGCACATAGCCCTCAATACCTCAGACTCTGTCAGTCTCATCACCTCAAAGTATCTCTCAGCGTGATATATCCATTCCTCTGGGTCGATACCCTCGAAGATCGACATCTTCAACTTCTGTAGGCGTTGGTCTGCATTTATGACCCCCTGCATAGCTCCCTTACGCTGCCTGTCCTGCCTATGCCACCATTCTCCTGCTTATAAACGTCGGTCTTGCATAGTTCCAAACCCACGGGGTCCCCCTTCCTTTGCAAATCTCGGTGGGTCTTCATGGTATCGATCATAGTCTTCGTACTCCGTTGGAGGCCATCGAGGCCTCTCCTCTGCATATCAACCCTCCTGAGGTCTCCGCCCCTGCCCCACACCCTCGTGGAGGGTTCAAAATCTCCCCACACCCCCTAGAAAAGCCGGCCGATCTGCCTCTCCTTGCCCACCCGCCAAGAAATAACCATCACAGCCAATACCTCCCCCTGGTGGGGGTCTCGTGCCTGGCCAGTCCCCCGGCCCAGCCTGCAGGGTTGTCGGAGGCACTAGAGGGCCCCGGTGGCCCTGGAGGCCCTTGTCGAACATGCCTGAGGGCTGTCGAAAGCCCCCCGCATCACCTGAGCCCCACGCAGGGACCCCCGCGCCTTCCAGTAGGGCCGCCTGGCCCTCTGCAGGGCCCATGCGGCCCTGCTGGTTACCGCGAAGCCCAGGGGGGCTGTTGGAAGCCCCTCGCACCTCCTACTTCCCAAGCCGCCGCCGCTTTCCCCTCTGGGTATTTTTTTGAAACACGGAAGCCTTAGATCCCCTTGCGGTGGCCTTCCCGTGGTTGTCATCGATGTCTTTGACTGAAACTTCCAAGTCTTCAATGAACACTTCTTTGTGCTCTTCGTTCTTCCCCTTTCCTTTGAATAAAGGCGTCCTTTTTAGGGTTTCCACGAGTTGTGCTAAGGTTTGATCCGTTCGTTGTTGAGATTTGATGATGTCTTTGGGTTTGTGTCTTTGATTGATACAAAGCCATCTCCATACGAACCTCCTCGATCTTCGCATCAAAATTCTCCTCGAGCAAGTCAATCTTTTCCTTAGATCGGGTGTTCGCCATGCAGATCTACGGCTCTGATACCAATTGATATGAACTTGGATGGGGAAAACAACTAAAGTGCTGATTTTTATAAGAGAGAAGGAAATATAAAAGTGGGCAACATAGAGAAAAACAATTAAGCAAACAAGATAAGAATCCATTACGAGAGGATCCGCTCCTACTACCTTGTGTTGATGGAACAAGGTATAAATCCCCGGAAGAACTAACACTAATAATTTTTCTCAATCAAAATAAGCGTGAGCCCTCCAATGGCCACTCGGCCCTAATTATAGGCCAATCCCTCTTATTCCCAAGATTACCAATGTGTCCCTCCCATCATAAAATTACCGCCATGCCCCTCTTGAGTGCAGTCGGCCTCCCCCGCGCACCCGTGGCCTATCCCGTGCCTTGATACGTGCCCGCACACGCTTGTCCTCCTCCTCTGATGCCGCGTCGCCTTCTTTGATACGTAATAATCGTATCACAAGATGAACTAGTTTTCAAGTATTAGAATTGTACAAAACAAATATTTTGACATCCATTGCTCAAAGAGAGATCTAGGCATATGGATTAAAAGTAATAACAAAAGATGGATAAGATGAAGATAAATTATCAAGAGGAAACAAAATTCAAATTGAGATGTGAGTGCATGCTAATTTACTTATTGCTTTTTGTAATAGGTTGGTCTAAATATGATGTTTCATCAGAATTAGAAGGTAATGTTGTGAGTAAAGGAGGCCTTTGGCCTCCCCACCACTTTATCCCTCCATTACTCCCCACTTATTGGAGTAATGGGGACCTTTGGCATCTATGTCTCTTCACATTCCTTATGAGATTATAAATATAGAACCATGGCTCTTTCCCATGGCTACTCTTTGATCTACATATTATAACACATTATCAACACCGAAGCTCTCATTTTTGAGCTGTTTCTCCCGTATCGCCTCCACATTAACCTCCTACGTGCGAAGCAATCTATTTTTGCGGCGATCCGGCTTACGGCGATCCGTTGCGGCGACCTTTTTTGGCGTATTAGGAGCGTAGATTTTTCGTTCTACGGATTATTTTTTATTACGATCGTCCCTAGATCTTTGATCTAGAGGTAAACTTTTTCGATCATGTAGACAATTACAAAATACTGTTAGCTATGATTTTACATAGCTTTTCTATAGGCTTGTATAAATCTGCACTATTCTGATTAATATCAAAATTTAAAAAAAACACCCCCAAGAAAAACACTTCAGCCCCCCCCGAAGGGGGGCTCTCTGCGCCGATCATCACCGGGGGGGCTCTGTCCGCCCACCCGCCCCGTCGGGGGGGGGGGGGGGGGGGCTCTGTCCGCCCGCACCCCCCCCCCCAGACGGGGGGGGTCTACTGCCCCCCCCCCTCCGGGGGGGCACTCTGCGCCAACCCCCCCCCCCCCCCCCCCGATGGGGGGGCTCTGACTCCCCCCCCGACGGGGGGGGGTCCTCTTAGCGCCACCCCCCTCCGACAGGGGGGGGAGGGGGTTCTCCGACAGTCCCCCCCCACCGGGGGGTCCTCAGGGCGCTGTCCCCCCTCTAACGGAGGGGCTCTCTACCGGCCACACCCCCCTGACGGGGGGATCCTCCCATTTGCGATGGCCACTCCTGCAGTTTTACGTAGATAGGGGAGAGGGGGGACACGATCACTAAGATGAGGGGTTGGGGGCTTTTTGCATTCCTTAACCCTAAAGTTTGTTTTTTGGTCTTGTGTTAAATTTGATTTTAAATTTTACAGCCCATGGGCCTGCAGCCCAAAACTGTATAATAAATTAGTTTAGCAGTTTATTGGGCCTAAAGCCCAGTTCATAACATTGACAATTAAAATGATTTTTATTTTGCTTATGGGCCTGCAGCCCAAATCAGAATAATAATTTATTTTGTCTATTTATTTGGGTCAGAAGCCTAGTTAATCACATTGCAAATTAATATAATTATTATTTTTGCTCTCTTGCCTGCTGCCCGCCTCTAGCCCATATGACTTGCAGATTATGTTATTTTATCTACTACTTTTCAATTATTAAATGTCTTAAGCATTGGATAAATCATTAATTTAAGTTAAATTGGTTAAACAAATCCTGAGACCGCTCTGTCTTTAGTTAACTAACCTAAAGATGAATGTCATTTTCCCGTGGTCCAACTAATCCTTTTAACTTAAATAAACTATTTTATCCAATATTTGGGCTTGATGATTTTTGTAATGTCTGTGATACTGTGCTATTATTATTTGCATGTTGCATATATAACTGTGTGGATGTTTAAATACGTCAAAATGCATTTTTAGGGATCGGCCAATTTTTAAATACCCTTTTTATTATATTCCTTCTCTTTGTAATTTCTTTTTCTTTTCTGAGAGAAATTTGTAGTGAGAAATTTATGTATAATGCCAAAGACCGGTGTTACCACCTATGAAGATGGAGGAGATTGCATATATCTGGGACCCAAATAAGGTTTCCAAATTGTATTTTTCTTTTTCTTCTTTATGGACTGTAATATGGACTTTTGGACATTTTATGTTTTGGGTATCTGGCCGATTCCCGCATTTGTTCTTATTTATTTCTTTTAAGCATGATGTTTAATTATTAATACATGCTTATTTAAATTGCATAGATTAAAATGGCAAAATTGGCAAGCGTCGATTTCGAGGTTCTTGATGCAGCGGGAAAGAACTATCTTAGCTAGCGAGTGGACCTGAAGTTCTACTTGCATTCGATGGCACTTCTCCACTCTATTCTGGCCCCCGCAGTGGCCGAGACACCTGCTAGCAGTGCCCCTGAAGTGGCACAACCATCTAGCAGTTCTCCTACCGTAGTCTCCGACATAGATAAGGCAAAAGCCATTATCTATATCAGGAGACACATAGATCGGACTTTAAAGGCCGAATACTTAACGGTAGAAGACCCTTTGGAGTTGTGGCAAGCGCTGGAGGCACGTTATAAACATCAAATTGATGTAATATTACCACGTGCCAGTTATGAGTGGGAAAACCTCAGACTTCAGGACTATAAGTCCGTTGCTGAGTATAACTCTGCACTTCATAATATCACCTCACGCCTGCAGTTGTGGGGTGAAGAAGTGACTGAGCATCGCATGTTGGAAAAACATTTACCTCGTTTCACGAGAAAGATGCAATCCTCATGCAATAGTATCGTGAACGCAACTTCACGATGTTCTCTGATTTGATCTCTTGCCTTCTTAAGGTAGAGCAGAATATAGATTTACTGCTTGCTACTCATAATGTGTGCCCGGCTGGTAATGCTCATATCCCTGAAGCCAACCATGTTTCTCCCCAGAAGTGGAAAAACAAGAAGAAGGCTAGAAAGAACAAAGGAAAAGCTGTAATGAAGCCAGCAAGAGGAGCACCACCCCAGACCAACAACACCAACATCAGGAAGAGAAACTTCACATGGAAGCGTAAGAACACTGATTCAGTGTCAATTCCTAAGAAGAACTGGGAGGATAAATGTCATAAATGTGGCATGACTGGACTTTGGTCCAGAAATTGCCGCACTCCTCGATACCTCCAGGATCTGAATCAGGCAAGCCAGAAGTCTCAGCCTGAAACAAACTTGGCGGCAGTTCCCCCGCTCACCAAGTTCACTACAAAAGATTTCGAAAATGATGACCTGTTCGATTGAGCCCTTCCTTAGATCTATTCATTTAAATTCCAGTAGCTTCATCTATAGTTTGAATTGAAAGCATTTTCATTTGAATGTCAGTTTTTTTATTTACTTAAATAAACTTTCATATTGCTAATATAAATGAAGTATGAGTGCCTAGTGGACAGTGCCTCAACACACACTATCCTTCGCGATCCATGCTATTTTAATAGCTTGAACAAATATGACGGTCCTGTTATTACGATTTCAGGACTGTCTAACATAATCGAAGGATCTGGGGAAGCAATCATATTCCTCCCAAATAACACAAGACTTAAAATACAAAATGCATTATTCTCTCCAAAATCTAATAGAAATCTCTTAAGTTTCAAAGATATTCGTTTTAACAGATATCACTTAGAAAGTAGAGATGAAGAAAACATTGAATTTATGTATGTAACTCGTCAAGAAGATGGCCAGAAGTCCATCCATGAACGATTTAAGGGACTCCCGTCGGGTCTCTACCACACGTATATTCAACCAATAGAAGCCAATATGACTGAGCACCAGAAGTGCCTTTCATTGCCAGAGTTTCAACTCTGGCACAATAGACTTGGTCACCCTAGATCAGTATGATGTGTCACATTATCTCTGAATCCCGTGGACATAATTTGAAGAACCTGATGATTCTTCAGAAGGGTGAATTTCCATGTCCCCCTTGTTTTCAGGGACAACTAATAACGAGACCCTCCCTCCTGAAAGTGGGATTAGAGTCTCCTGGCTTCCTAGAGAGAATTCATGGCGACATTTGCGGGCCTATTCACCCTGCAAGTGGCCCATTTCGGTATTTCATGGTATTGATTGATACATCCACAAAATGGTCTTATGTGGGCCTATTGTCCACTTGCAGCCTAGCTTTCCCAAAGATATTGGTACAAATAATTAGGTTGCATGCTCATTTTTCCGATAATCATATCGGGAAATTACGTCTTGATAATGTGGGAGAATTTACTTCGCAAGTCTTCGAAGACTATTGCCGGCAACATGTATTGAAGTTGAACATCATGTAGATCATGTTCACACCCAAAATGGATTAGCAGAGTCTCTTATAAAGAGACTCCAATGGATTGCACGTCCATTGCTCATGCAATCCCAGTTGCCTGTGGATGCTTAGGGTCATGCTATATTGCATTTGGCATCGCTGATTAGGATAAGGCCCTCAGGTGGCCATATATTATCCCCGATGCAGCTAGCATATGGTGCACCCCCCAGATATCTCTCATTTGAGAGTGTTTGGTTGTGCGGTATATGTCCCAATAGCACCACCTCAGAGGACTAAAATGAGTCCTCAGCGTCTTATTGGTATCTATATTGGGTTTGATTCGCCCTCTATTATTAGATACCTGGAACCTCTTACGGGGACGCATTTAAGGCACGTCTTGATGACTGTGAATTTGATGAGAAAACTTTTCCAAAACTGGGCACACAGTCTAAGAAGCCTGATGCTTTAGAGACCATTTCTTGGGACAATAATTCTTTGTCTCTTTATGATCCGCGTACTAATCTGTGTGAAGATGAAATCCTGAAGATCCTTCACATTCAGAACATAATACACCTTTTACCAGATAAATTTACGGACAACTAGAAGATTGTTCGTTCACATGTCCCTGCTGCCAATACGCCAGCTAGGCTTGACATCCCCAAAGATGGATGAAATCCACTGGCTGCAGAATTGGCTGCACATCAATTGAAAAGAGTACACCCGCCAGGTTCAAAAGATAAAGTTTCTCGAAAGAGGAAGATTCCTGGTGATAATAAGATGATCCCTCCACAGAATGCTGAGCTCAGACCAGCGACCTCTCCTCTCCTTATTTCCCCTGTAGAGGAAACAATAGGAGAAACATCATTAAATTACGTACGTACTAGAGAGGTACTGGAAAGAAATAGCACAGTCGTCGATGACGATTTTGCGTTTGCTATTGCCGTTCACGTCGTTGAATACGACGATGACGTCGAACCACGATCTCTAGCGGAATGTAAACGTAGAGATGATTGGCCAAAGTGGGACGAGGCAATAAGAGTAGAGCTGGACTCACTTTTGAATCGTAAAGTCTTTGGACCAGTAGTCCAAACACCTATAGGTGTTAAACCTATGGGATATAAGTGGGTCTTCATCAGAAAAAGAAATGAAGAAAATGTGATCGTCCGCTACAAGGCACGCCTTGTAGCACATGGATTTTCTCAAAGGCCGGGGATTAATTATGAAGATACATATTCCCCGGTCATGGATGCGATCACTTTCCGGTTCTTGCTTAGCATATCATCTCTGGAAAGCCTAGAAATGCAGCTCATGGACGTTGTGACTGCATATCTATTTGGTGATATAGATAAAGAAATCTATATGAGACTTCCAGATGGGTTTAATTTACCCCCAGAGATGAAAGAGAAACCTCGGGACGTCTTCTCGGTAAGGCTTTAAAGATCATTATATGGTCTAAAGCAATCAGGAAAGATGTGGTATAACAGACTAAATGTTTTCCTTGCACAACAAGGATTCAAAAACAATGAAGTCTGCCCCTGTATCTTTATCAAAAGGACGGGAACAGGATTTGTCATCGTTGCGGTTTATGTTGATGACTTAAATCTCATAGGATCTCCCGTAGAGATAAATGAAATATCTGAAAGCCTAAAGCATATCTTTGAAATGAAAGACCTAGGTAAAACAAGGTATTGTCTCGGCTTACAGATTGAACACCTACGAGGTGGAATCCTGTTACACCAATCAAATTATACAAGAAAACTTTTAAACAATTTTAGAATGGAAAAATGTCATCTTTTATGTACTCCTATGGTCGTGAGATCACTGGATATTCATAAGGACCCCTTCCGGCCGCTGGAAGAGGGGGAGAAGTTACTGGGTCCTGAAGTACCCTACCTCAGTGCCATTGGAGCACTTCTATATCTGGAAAACTGCATGCGTACCGATATAGTGTTAGGAGTTAATCTACTTGCCAGACATAGTGCTGCGCCTACAAAGCGCCACTAGAACAGAGTAAAGCATCTTCTACGCTACCTCCAGGGTTCTATAGATCTGGGACTTTACTACCAGAGAGGTTCCTCCTCCCAAGTGCTTAGTTATGCTGATGCAGGTTACCAATCTGATCCTCACACAGCAAAATCACAAACTTGTTTTGTGTTTACCTATGAAGGGACTGCTATCTCATGGAGATCGGTAAAGCAAACCACCACAGCAACATCATCCAACCACACTGAACTTATTGTGATCCATGAAGCGAGCAAAGAGTGTTTTTGGCTTCGCTCCATCGTCCAACATATCCTATATGACCCTGGCCTGAAGACAAGTGATCTTGAGCCCACTGTCTTGTTTGAAGACAACACTGCATGCATAGCACAACTCAAAAAGGGCTACATCAAAGGCAACAGAACGAAACACATTTCTCCCAAATTTTCTGGACGCACGATCTACAGAAGAACAAGGAGGTCAATATTCAACAGATCCAGTCCTGCAACAACTTAGCTGATCTTTTTACCAAATCTTTACCAAGATGTATTTTTGTAAAACTTGTAAAATAAATCGATATGAGACAGCTGAAAGGCCTACAAGCCTGAAACTTGTACGGATGAGGGGGAGTAACTTGTGTGTTGCACTCTTTTCCCTTAAGCTGTTGGTTTTTTCTACTGGGTTTTCCACAGCTAAGGTTTTAATGAGGCAAACACGATTACTCAGGATCTAGAAGTATCCACCCCCTTAGCTTTATAAGCTAAGATCAAAGTAATAGATGGATAAGGGGGAGTGTTGTGAGGGAGGGAGGCCTTTGGCCTCCCCACCAATTTATCCCTCCATTACTCCCCACTTACTGGAGTAATGGGGACCTTTGGCATCTATGTCTCTTCACATTCCCTATGAGATTATAAATATAGAACCATGGCTCTTTGCCATGGCTACTCTTTGATCTACATATTATAACAGGTAAAGTATTAACAACTGGCATAAAGTTTTAAGTTCATAATTTCGAAAGCAGTTTTTTTCTTTTAAAGTAAACCTTTAAATTAGCCTCATCAAAATGCGAGGAGGATTTAAAAGTGAGTAATGACAAAGACCGGTGGTTTTGAAGTAAAGACTCTTTTTAATGATTTTGAAGATTGTAGTGGTGGGTGTGAAGATTGTAGTGTAGAAGGTAATAAATGTGTAAGCATATAACGTGTAAGTAACGTAATGATGTCCGATGAATCATATGAAGAAGAAAAGTAAGGAGAGGACTTAAATAATGTGACATATGTACATGTAAAGAAACGATGTGCCATATAATTATAACACATACACTCTTTTTTGTTTGTGCATACACTCTTTTTTAATAGCATGATGGGTTGGCATATCTCTATTAGGATCATGGTCATGGATAAAACAAACGCAACTAAAATTTTTAGAGGCAACAAAATTACTCTCACAAGGAAAAAATCGAATATGGAATATGGAATTTACACGAGGTGAAATACCATCCAATTTATTAAATATCAAGCTATAAGAACATCACACCAAATAATTTTAAGGAATTTTCATTTAATAACAAAGCTTGTAACGGTCACAAACCATTACTGTATTATTTTTATAAAGATTTTTAATGTATTATTGGAACAAAATACTTTTAAAATATTATTGGAATTTTTCAAAATTTATTTCCCTTTTATTGGACTAGACTCGTTAACCCCGTTAACAAAACCCATTTAATAAAGTATTTAATTAAAACTTAAATCCAAAAGATAAAATACAAAATTTAAAACAAATTTTCTTATAACCCAGAATTAGAATCCTAATTCTAATCTTATTAAAAATAATACCAAACCAAATCTATGTACACCTAATAACTCACCTATTTAATCCTAATATAAGATCAAATTGAATTTCAAATTTAAACCTTCAAATATAAATTTCAAAATCAATAAATTATTTAAAATTAGAAAAAAAACAAATTTTTTTTCAAAATAAATCAAATTCTAAAAAATTTCAATTTCAAATTCAAAATTTCAAAATATAAATAATCTAAATTAAAGTGTAACAACAATCTATCTTATAAATTTTAATCAAAAATCCTAAACAAAAACAAACTCTAATACAACTAAAAGTTAAATATAAATTTTAAATATGAAATTAATTAAAATTTGATTCAAAAAATTATTATCTTCTAACTCTGAATCAAATCCTAATTGAAAACAAATTTTAATTCAAATCCAATTTTAAATTAAAAATCCTACCGACTTATCCTTAAGACTTAGCATGTTAATAACTCAAACCATTTATATACACCATAAGCTATATTTCCCAAAAACCCTTATCAAAACCACCCTTATTTTTCTTTCATATACTCTTGTTGAGTATTGACTTCTCACTACTTGGTGTTGATGATGAGCAAACATAAATACTTGTGACTAATCCTCTTTATGCAGTTAAATCATTGCCAAATCCAATCATGAAGTTCAAATTGCAATAAATGACAAGCAAGATCAATCAAAGATCAAAGATATGATTGAGTGATCAAGACAACGAAGAAGAATTAAAGACTCCAATATCTATCAAGAGAAAGAAAAGAAGCTACAACTCATTGTAAATCTTTTTATTCTTGTATTTCTTTCTCTTAGATTGTAGCCTTGAAGTATAGTTATCGTGGAGCACTCACACTTCACTCATTCTATCCTAGAATAGTTATCGTGGAGCACTCACACTTCACTCATTCTATCCTAGGAAACCCTTAGAATTCATTTCCTAGGACTCTAATTCATAAAACCCTTAGTTGTGCATTCTGGATGTCTGACTGCTGCTCAAAATCTAGGTGACTGTCTCTGGACAGGCGCAAGTGTTTTGTTCTTCATCCCTCTGAAATGCATACACTTTTACTTACGTTTTTGGGCTTTTACTCTTAACTTTTAAACATGTGACTGCTGTACAAAGTACCGACGCATGTCTATAATTCAGGCAGATGTGACTTGTTAATCAGTCGCATGTATCATCTTGTCCAAATTCCCAATTTGTCAACTTTCGCACTTGTGCACATACAGGCGTCTGTCTTTGGTTTTACAGGGCTTGTCCATGGCACATGCACCTGTCAACTCCACTACAGCAGCATGTCCATCCTTATCCAAAATTCTCATTTTGACAAGTTTCGCACTTGTGCATTCAGACTTCTATCTTTGGTTTTACAAGCGCTTGCCTATGGCACATGCGCCTGTGGATTCTACATCAGCCGCATGTCCTTTGATTTTCCAGATTCTTGAAATTTTGAACGTTCGCACTTCTGCCACACAGACGACTGCCTTTGGTTTATCAGGCTACTGTATGTTAGTCAGGCGCATGTCCAATCTTAAGCAGTCGCCTGTCCTACGTGGTAAGTTACCGTTTGAATTCTCACCTACCTTCTGACACAGTACAGCAGGCCCTAGATGATGCTTCATCTGTCGCTTGTCCTGGCTGTTAAATTAATCTGTTAGGCACAAACATGCGCTTGTCCATGGCACATGCACATGTCAACTCCACTACAGCAGCATGTTCATTCTTATCCAAAATTCACATTTTGACAAGTTTCACACTTATGCATTCAGACGTATGTCTTTGGTTTTACAGGCGTTTGCCTATAGCACATGCGCCTTTGGATTCTACATCAGTCGCATGTCCTTTGATTTTCTAGATTCTTGAAATTGTGAACTTTCGCACTTCTGCCACACAGACGACTGCCTTTTGTTTATCAGGCACCTATATGTTAGTCAGGCGCATGTCCAACCTTAAGCAGTCGCATGTCCACGTGGTAAGTTACCGTTTAAATTCTCACCTACCTTCTGACACAGTGCAGCAGGCGCCTGATGGTGCTTCATCAGTCGCCTGTCCTGGCTGTTAAATTAATCCGTTGGGCCTTTTCCAACGCATTTGGTAGCGGGGTTTGGGAAAATGTTTCAGGGTTTTGGAGAGCTTATAAATACCCCTCTTACTGTTCCATTGGAGCCCCTCTTACCCACTTGATAATCTCTCTTGGAACTCCAAGCTCTCAATTCATTTCGAAGCCCTAAATCTCCAAATCTAATCTTGTCTTTCAACTAGAATCAATTCTCATCATCTAGCTTTGGCGAAGACAAGTGCAAGGGCTTTCCTCTCTTCAAGGAAGAGATCAACACACTCCACTCACTTCTGACTTCAAGTTCTACACTTCAAGGCATAGGATTTTGTAATGTGATTTCATATTTTATAACTTTCGTTATTGTGATTTGCTCTCGGTTTGTGAGAGGGGTTGCTTGATCCCAGGTTGTTGGAATCAAGGACATCAATAGTTGTATTAATTACACTTGTAGGATTTCTACAAGTTAATTGAAAGGAAAATTCAAGATAGGGTTTTAGCTTAAGTATCTGGGTGGTATCCTAGGTGGTAGGGACGTAGGATTACCGGAAACAAGTCGGGTTTGACTTGGGTAATCCGAACCCTTCAACATCTTATGTTTGCATCATTCAATTTGTTGTTTCCTATTATTTCCGCTTTATTGTTGGCTATGATTTTAATTAGGCGTAATTTCCTTTTTAATTTTATAAACACTATTCAACCCCCTTTTAGTGTTTTTCTCATAGCACATTGTCCTTACAACTCTCCCTTTCCATGTTCCGTTTCTTCACAAAAGAAGAAGAAGAAGAAGGTCAAGAAAGAAGAGAGGGGAAAGAAGAATTGAAACCATACCTGGGCTATTAGTTTCAGTTTCGGTTTCACTTCCTCACACTAGTTTTGGCTTTGATAGGTTTCAGTAGTTTAGGTAGTTTTGTTTTATGTTTCGGTTTAGATCTTAATTATATTTATGCACATATATTTTGTACGTATTAATCAAGGATGTCCCAAATACTTATGTACAAACGTTCCAAGTCCTTGATGAGTGCAAAAATCTATTATCCAAATGCGGGATTTTTTGAATGGATTTACTGACTAAGACAAAGAGATGAGTAGAAATGCGGTTAAGATTTAATCTTAAGGAATCATGGTTAGGATGAGAGTTTGCGAAAATTGAGAGGGAAAAACACTAACATTTTGGGGAGAACTAAATTTTAGGATGAACTAAAATTTTAAATTTTAAGAGAACTACATCTATAGGAAACTAAAGCTTGTGTGAAACTAAAATTTTTGGAAAACTAAATTCTTTGGGAGGAACTAAATTTTATGAGGATTTAAATTTAGAGTGAACTAAATTTTGGTAGAACTAACTTCTTTGGGTTGAACAAAATTTTAATTTAAAGTTTTGGGAGAAACTAAATCTTGATGGAATTAAATTTTGCGGGAAACTAAAATTTTAAATTTTGGAAGAATTAAATCAGGTATGAACTAAATTTTAGGGTAAACTAAAATTTTTGGAGGAACTAAATTCTCTTGGGGGAACTAAATTTTACTTTAAAACTTTATTGAGAACTAAATCGGGATGAAACTAAATTTTGAGGGAAACTAAAATTTTAAATTTTGGAAAGAACTAAATCTGAAGGGAACTAAATTTTGGAGAATTAAATTTTTTGGCGACTAAATCCTTTGGGTGGAACTAAATTTTAATTTGTTGGGGATATATTTTGGAAGTGTCTTCTTTTTTTGGGGGAGGTGACTATTGAATGTGGTTGAATTTTGCAGGTATGATATTTTGAATGAGGTTACAAACTTTTTGTGGGGAAGAGATTTTGAATGGTTTGAAATTTTTGCGGAGAATATTTTGATTGCTCCGTGACATATGATCACGTGTTATGACTAGTCCATAACCATATTCATCCACAATAACTTGGACATGCACAATAACCTGAAAATTCTTATGATGAGATATATACAAAAGCAAACACTGATGGGTATCAATACCATGATCTTGATGTGGTCAAGTCAGTATTTGCCTATTGCCATCACTCTAGCCACCGCCTCTATCATTGCTGGCGTTGTCACCGTCGCTGCTCTCAATGCTTGTAAGATATAAAAAGGATGAGAACGAGGGAGAGGGGAGAGGTTATGGTTGATATGTATTAGAAACGGGTCGGGTCAGACATGCTTCTAATTAACTTGACTTTTTTAACTTCATCAGCGTGACTTCGTCTCCCTCACCCAACTTCGCCATCGCCCATCAAAACCATAGCCCAAAAGCCTCCACAAAATCATCCTCACCCTCATCCGGTAAATCTAATGATCAAATAAATATGAAGATATCCATTGCTCTAGCTTCAAAGGCGCTTAGATCTTGCTCGAATTTTGATATGAATCAACAGTAAGAATCAAAGATTCAATCTTTTCTACATGAATTTGGAAATTGTGTTTTTTAATTTTTTTAGTGTCGAGTTGTGATCCCTATAATCAACAGTAGGACGCGGCCGCCGTGGCGGCGACGGGCCGCGGCCTGCAGGCCGCGGCAGCTGGCCGCGGTGCTTGGCCGCGGCCTGCAGGCCGTGGCGACTGGCCGCGGCCTGGGGCCGCGGCGCAGTGCCGCGGCTGCCGCGGCCTGAGGCAGCGGCGGCAGTCCGCGGCCTGAGGCCGCGCCCGCTGGCCGCGGCTTCAGGCCACGGCGTGCGTTTTCAGCCGGCGGCGCTAGAGGCGCGCCGCCGTTCCGTCCTACGGGCGTGCGGATTTTTGGATCAAAGGCGGGGGGTAAAAAACGGATTTTTCAACTATTTTGATCGCTAAAAACAAGTTTTTATTGTTTTAGGCATGCAGATCTATTAAAAAAAGTTGAATTTCACCGTGTTTATAAACTTTTTGATCCTAAAACATGCAGATCTAATGAGAAAAGCAAGTTTAGATCTAAAAAGTTTGGATTTTTACCTCTAGATTCGACGAGGAATCTAGGCGACGGTTGGTGAAGGATGTCCTTTTCGCTCCCCGTTGAGAAGATTACGATCTTCTTGAATCTGAGCGATTGGTGGATCTCCTTCCCCGCGAGCCGCCGTCTCCTCCAACGAGCGTGATCGTGCTAATAATGTGTTGTGAAGGGAAATTTAGGGAGAATAGGCGTAGAGGGTTAAGAGACCCCTACCCTTGTATTTATAGCTTTCAATAGTGGGTAATACCCAATTGGCCCAATGGGCCTATTCATAACAATAATTTGATTTTTGTTATGAATGAGGGAGGCCTTTGGCCTCCCCTCCTTCATTACCCACTATCATTAGTCCCCATTACTATGAGTAATGGGGACTCTTGGTCTCCTTGAGGCCTTTCATCTCCTCCCCTATATCAATATATAGAGAACCATGGCCTATGGCCATGGTTACTCATTCCTTTGGCTATGAAAGCTTCTCTCTCTATCTCTTGAATCCAATTATCCTATAACACATTATCAGCACGTGTTCTCCTGTTGAGCACAAATTTTTCAACAAAATTTTCATCCCCTACGCGCAAGGAATCTATAGTTACTGCGGCGAGGAATCTATTGGTTGCAGCGTTGCGGCATCCTCAAGGCGTTCGGGAGCTCGGATTTTTATCTACGGTTCTAATCTACGGTCGTCCCTAGATCATCGATCTAGAGGTAAAATTTTATTTCCTGTAGATTACAATACGTGATAATTTTTACATTGTTATAGTACAAGTAAAAATTAAAATGAAAAAAAAACCCCCTACTCTGACCCGCCGCCGCCCCCCCAGTCGGAGGGGCCTCTGTTGCTGACCCGCCGCCGCCCCCCAGTCTGGTGGGGGCCCCTGTCGCTGACACGCCGCCGCCCCCCCCCCAGTCTGGTGGGGCCTCTGTCGCTGACCCGCCGTCGCCCCCCAGTCGGGGGGCCTCTGTCGCTGACCCGCCGCCGCCCCCCCAGTCGGGGGGAGGGGGCCTCTGTCGCTGACCCGCCGCCGCCCCCCCCCAGTCGGGGGGGCCTCTGTCGCTGACTCGCAATGCCCACCCCCCAGCGGGGGGGTCCTCCGGCAGCGCCCCCCTGACGGGGGAGGCCGATTCGCAGCACCCACCCCCCCCCCCCAGCGGGGGGGGGGGTCACTCCGGCAGCGCCCCCCCCTGACGGGGGAGGCCGATTCGCAGCGCCCACCCCCCCAGCGGGGGGTTACTCCGGCAGCGCCCCCCCCTCTCTGACGGGGGAGGCCGATTCGCAGCGTCCACCCCCCCCAGCAGGGGGGGTTACTCCGGCAGCGCCCCCCCCCTGACGGGGGAGGCCGATTCGCAGCGCCCACCCCCCAGCGGGGGGGGGGTTACTCCGGCAACGCCCCCCCCCCTGACGGGGGGGGCCGATTCGCAGCGCCCACCCCCCCAGCGGGGGGGTTCCTCCGGCAGCGCCCCCCTAACCGGGGGGGGCGATTCGCAGCGCCCACCCCCTCCAGCGGGGGGGGTTCCTCCGGCAGCGCCCCCCCTGACGGGGGGGCGATCCGCAGCGCCCACCCCCCCACAGCGGGGGGGTTCCTACGGCATCCCCCCCTGACGGGGAGGGGCGATCTGCAGCGCCCCCCCAGCGGGGGGTTCCTTTTACAGATCGGCATCGCCTCCCCCCCGACGGGGGGGGCTCTTCTCTGTCGCCTTCCACCCTCACGGGGCGGCAGGGGGGGTATTTCACTCTGGCTGCTGCGTGGGGGGATTTCTGGCCACTGCCAGACTCAAATCAGTAACTAATGGGGTGGAGATTGTGGGGACAGACTTACGATTTTTGGGGATTATTGGTTTTTCCCCAACCTAAAGTAGGCTAAATTTAATTAAAAATGATATATGGGCCAGAAGCTCATTAGTAAGTATCAATAACACCAATATATTATTTGGGCCTGCAGCCCCTATTACATTATATTTAGCACCTATTACACACATACTTTAACGGTAAAAATTATATTTAGCCTACTAAATAATTGCCTGAAGCCAATTCTTTAACGGGACTCTCCCCTGAGTAAAATCAAAAATAATCTTGTTGACAAATTATTTTATACATCCCTCTTGCATATTATAAATCTATGTTTTAGTAGGACTCTATTTTTAAAAATATAACTATCTCAAAGATCCTGAGACCGCTCTGCCGTTAGTCATCTAACCTAACGGTGTATGACGTTTCCACGTGGTCTACGAGATTATTATATTTTCTAGTTTCCTTTACAAATATGTTTTGCTTGAGATATATGTGTGGTTATACATTTTTATGCCAGTAGCATATTTAGAACTGCGTGATGTTTAAGCAAGTAAAAATGTGTTTTTCGGGATCGGCCATTGAATACCTATTTACATTCCTGCACTTTTATTTTTCATTTGAGAGAATTTGTAAGTGAGGAAATTTGTATTAAAAGCCAAAGCTCGGTGCAACAGCATATGAAGACGGAGATATAGGGACCCAGTTTGGGTTTCCAAAGTTGTATCTTTCTTTTTTTTCTCTTATGGACTGTAAACGAACTTTGGACTGTGTACTATTTTGGGTATCTGGCCGATCCCCGCATTTTTACTTGTTTATTTCTTTGTGCATGAATATTTGAATTTTAATTAATTCATGCTCATTTTAAATTGCGTAGATAAATGGCAAAATTGGCAAGCGTCGATTTCGAAGTCCTTGACTCTGCAGGGACAAATTACCTGAGTTGGCGAGTGGACCTGAAGTTCCACTTGCGTTCGATGGCCCTCCTTGGGTCCATTTTTGCTCCTTCCTCGGCCCCAGCAGCGGCCGACGCTTCTGCTACATCTAGCAGCAGCCCTACAACCACTGTATCCGATGTAGATAAGGCGAAAGCCATAATCTACATTAGAAAACATATAGATCGGACCTTGAAGGCCAAATACTTAACGGTTGAGAACCCAAAGGACCTATGGACAGCGCTGGAAGCACGGTATAAACATCAAATTGATGTTATATTACCCCGTGCCAGTTATGAGTGGGAAAACCTCAGACTTCAGGACTATAAGTCCGTCGCTGAGTATAATTCTACACTTCATAGCATCACCTCACGCCTGAAGTTGTGCGGTGAAGAAGTGACAGAACAACGCATGTTGGAAAAAACATATACCTCGTTTCACGAGAAAGATGCAATCCTCATGCAGCAGTATCGTGAACGCAACTTCACGAAATTCTCTGATCTGATCTCATGCCTACTTAGGGCAGAGCAAAATCGAGATTTACTGCTTGCAACTCATAACTTGCGTCCAGCTGGCACTGCCCCAATCTCTGAAGCCCACCATGTTTCTCCCCAGAAGTGGAAAAACAAGAGGAAGCCTAAAAACACTAAAGGGAAAGCAGTAATGAAGCAACCAAGAGGTGCAGCTCCCCAAACAAACAAAAACAATAAAGGAAAAAGAAACTTCACTTGGAAGCGAAAGAACACCGAGCACGTTTCACTTCCAAAGAAGACATGGGAGGACAAATGCCATAGATGCGGCATGACTGGCCATTGGTCCAGAAACTGTCGCACTCCTCGCCACCTACAGGATTTATACCAGGCGAGCCAGAAGTCTCGACCTGAGACAAACTTGGCTGGTGTACTGCCGCCAACTGTCTTTACTGCTAAAGACTTCGAGAACGACGACCTGCTCGATTGAGCACTATCTTTTATCTATGCATTTAGAATTCGATGTATCTTCATCTTTATTTTGCTTTAGTACGATCTTTTACTTTCGAATGTTATCTACATTTTTGCTCAAATAAAATTTCGTTTTTGCTTATATAGATGATGTCTGAGTGCCTAGTGGACAGTGCCTCGCCGGATACAATCCTTCGCGATCATTGCTATTTTAATAGCGTAAACAAATATGACGGTCCTGTTATCACAATTTCAGGATTGTCCCAAATAATCGAAGGAGCTGGTGAAGCTATTATATTGCTCCCAAATAACACAAGACTTCAAATAAATAATGCATTATTCTCTCCTAAATCAAATAGGAATCTCGTAAGTTTCAAGGATTTCCGTTTAAACGGATATCACTTAGAGACCAGAGATGAAAATAAGGTTGAATATCTAATTGTAACTCGCCAAAAAGATGACCAGAAGATCATCTGCGAGCGATTCAAGGGACTCCCGTCGGGTCTCTACCAAACATACATTCAACCAGTAGAAGCCAATATGATTGAGCACCAGACGTGCAAATCACTGCCAGAGTTCCAACTCTGGCACAATAGACTTGGTCACCCTGGAACAGCAATGATGCGCCTCATCATCACTGAATCCCGTGGACACAAATTAAAGAACCTGAAGATTCTTCAAAGGGGTGAATTTCCATGTCTCCCTTGTTTCAAGGGAAAACTAATAACGAGACCATCCCTCCTGAAAGTGGGATTAGAGTCTCCTAGTTTCCTTGAGAGAATACATTGCGACATTTGCGGGCCTATTCACCCCGCAAGTGGCCCATTTCGGTACTTCTTGGTACTGATTGATGCATCAACCAAATGGTCTTATGTGTGCCTCTTGTCCACCCGCAACCTAGCTTTTCCAAAGCTATTGGCACAAATAATAAGGTTGCGTGCTCATTTCCCCGATAACCATATCAAGAAACTACGTCTTGATAATGCGGGAGAATTTACTTCACAAGTCTTCGAAGACTATTGCCGGGCAACGGGTATTGAAGTTGAACATCCGGTAGCACATGTTCACACCCAAAACGGATTAGCTGAGTCTCTTATAAAGAGACTCCAGTGGATAGCACGTCCATTGCTTATGCAATCCCAGTTGCCTGTGGATGCTTGGGGGCATGCTATTTTACATGCCGCATCACTTATTAGGATAAGACCCTCTGGAGGTCACACTTTATCCCCGATGCAACTAGCATATGGCGCATCTCCGGATATCTCTCATTTGAGAGTGTTTGGTTGTGCGGTATATGTCCCAATAGCACCACCTCAGAGGACCAAAATGGGTCCTCAGCGTCGTCTCGGTATATATATTGGGTTTGATTCACCCTCTATTATCAGATACCTTGAACCCCTGACGGGTGACGCATTCAAGGCACGTTTTTCAGACTGTGAATTTAATGAGAAAAGTTTTCCAAAACTGGGCACACAGTCTAAGAAGCCAGAAGCTTCTGAGACCATTAGTTGGGACCAGAAGTCTTTGTCCCTTTACGATCCGCGTACTAATCTGTGTGCAGATGAGATCCTGAAGATCCTTCACATCCAGAATACAGTACATCTATTACCGGACAAATTCACGGACAACCAGAAGATTGTCCGTTCACACGTCCCTGCTGCCAATACGCCAGCTAGGATTGACATCCCCATAGATGGATGCAACCCACCGGCAGCAGATTTGGTTGTACCTCAAATGAAAAGAGGACGCCCACCAGGTTCAAAAGATAAAGTTCCTCGAAAGAGGAAGACTCCTGGTGATACTAAGATTATCCCTCCACAGGATGCTGAGCTCAGACCAGCTACTTCTCCCCTCCTGATTTCCCCAGCAGAGGAAACAATAGGAGAAACATCATTAAATTTTGTACGTACTGGAGAAGTACTGGACAGAAATAGCATAGTCATCGACGACGATTTTGCGTTCGATATTGCCGTTCATGTCACTGAATATGACGATGACGTCGAATCACGATCTCTAGCGGAATGTAAACGCATAGATGATTGGCCAAAGTGGGACGAGGCAATAAGAGTAGAGCTGGACTCACTCTTGAAACGCAAAGTCTTTGGACCAGTAGTCCAAACACCAGTAGGTGTAAAACCTGTGGGCTATAAGTGGGTTTTCATAAGAAAAAGAGATGAAAATAATGTGATCGTTCGCTATAAGGCACGCCTTGTAGCCCAGGGATTTTTCCAAAGACCGGGGATTGATTACGAAGATATGTATTCTCTAGTCATGGATTCGATCACTTTTCGATTATTAATAAGCCTAACTTCTCTGGAAAGCCTAGAAATGCAGCTCATGGACGTTGTGACTGCATATCTATATGGCGATATAGATAAAAATATTTATATGAGACTCCCTGATGGGTTTAATCTACCCCAAGAGATGAAAGAGATACCTTGGGACGTATTCTCTGTAAGGCTACATAGATCATTATATGGTCTAAAACAATCGGGAAAGATGTGGTATAACAGACTTAGTGACTTTCTTGCACAGCAAGGATTCACGAATAACGAAGTCTGCCCTTGTATCTTTATCAAAAGAACGGGAACAGGATTCGTCATCATAGCTGTATATGTAGATGACTTAAATCTCATAGGGTCTCCTGTAGAGATCAAAGAGATATCTGAAAGCCTTAAACATACTTTTGAAATGAAAGACCTAGGCAAAACAAAGTATTGTCTTGGCTTACAGATAGAACACCTAAGAGGTGGAATCCTATTACACCAATCTAATTACACAAAGAAACTTCTACACAAGTTTCATATGGATAAATGTCATCCTTTAAGTACTCCTATGGTCGTAAGATCACTAGATGTACAAAAGGACCCCTTCCGGCCACTGGAAGAGGGGGAGGAGATACTGGGTCCTGAAGTACCCTACCTCAGTGCCATTGGAGCACTTCTATATCTGGCTAACTGTACGCGTCCCGATATAGCGTTTACAGTTAATCTTCTAGCCAGACACAGTGCAGCGCCCACAAAGCGCCACTGGAACGGATTAAAGCATCTTCTACGATACCTTCAGGGTTCCATTGATCTTGGACTTTACTACCAGAGAGATGCCTCCCCCAAATTGTTTGGTTATACTGATGCAGGTTATCTCTCTGATCCGCACACGGCAAAATCCCAAACTGGCTTTGTTTTTACCTACGGAGGTACTGCTATCTCTTGGAGATCGGTGAAGCAAACCACAACAGCTACATCATCCAACCATTCAGAGCTCATTGCGATCCACGAAGCAAGCAGAGAGTGTTATTGGCTACGATCCGTCGTCCAACACATTCTTCAACCCACTGGCCTGAAGACCGGTGATTTGGAGCCTACAGTTCTATTTGAAGATAACGCTGCATGCATTGCTCAACTTCAAAAAGGCTACATCAAGGGCGACAGGACGAAGCACATATCTCTAAAGTTTTTCTGGACACATGAGCTAAAGGAGGACAAGCAGATCGAAGTTCAGCAGATACAGTCCTGCAATAACTTAGCTGATCTTTTTACTAAGTCTTTGCCCAAATGTATTTTTGTAAAACTTGTAAAGAACATTGGCATGCGACAACTGAAAGACCTGCAAGCCTGAAGCTTATACGGATCAGGGGGAGTAACCTGTGGGTTGCACTCTTTTCCCTTAAGCTGTTGGGTTTTTCCCACTGGGTTTTCCACAGCTAAGGTTTTAACGAGGCAAACACTCTTACTCTGGATCCAGAAGTATCCACCCCTCTTTGCCTCTAATGCTGAGACCAAAGTGATGAATGGGTAAGGGGGAGTGTTATGAATGAGGGAGGCCTTTGGCCTCCCCTCCTTCATTACCCACTATCATTAGTCCACATTACTATGAGTAATGGGGACTCTTGGTCTCCTTGACGCCTTTCATCTCCTCCCCTATATCAATATATAGAGAACCATGGCCTATGGCCATGGTTACTCATTCCTTTGGCTATGAAAGCTTCTCTCTCTATCTCTTGAATCCAATTATCCTATAACAATTTTTACTATTTTTCATGAGAAAGTTTCTTTTTATTTGATTTTTTAAATTGCAGGCGAACTAAGCTGTGATCTTTATTTATTCTTTTAAACTAATTTTTCATGAGAAAGCTGTCAGTTGAAATTGACGAGACCAACGAAAAACTGGGTGAAACTAAACGATATTGTTTAGTTTCGGCTGAAACTTGATGAGACCGAGTTGCTTCGAAACCAAAATGAAACGGTTGAACCTTGAACCATGGTTAGAACCGTGTTCTTCTTTTAGTACCAACCAATTCATCTTTTAGTACTTTGTGCCTCTATGAATGGGAAAAAAAATTAGGAACCCATGCATAAGACAAACCTAATGACGGCAAACATTAAGTGTGTCGCGTAAGTGAATGTTGGGTTATCCTGTTTTGGTGATCTACGAATGAAGAGTTCTTAATTGCATGAAAAAAAGCAAGACTATGATTTTTTTTTAAAAAAAAGTTTAGAATTTGATGGAGTCACAATTTTTCTTCTCATGTGCCATCGAAGGGCCACCATGCAGATTCACACAAGACGTTTCTGGAGGTGCCTCGAACACAAGCAAATGAACACCATGATTTTTTTTAATGGAAATTTAAAAGCAAATTGTTGATAGTTGATACACCCAGTAGTTCAAAAGTGCAAAGATTACTAACTCATGATCTCTTGTAGGCCCGGGTTTTAATTGGAAACTGAAAAAGCAAAGTTAGAATACTAAATATGAAACACATAAGATTCAGACAGCTAGTTAGCCAGGTTACGATTTTTGCCGATCAACACCTGCAAAATTTCGGAAATATCCCTAAATTTTCAGAAAATTAGTATGTTTGCATTTGGACTCCAGTTTACACGATCTATGGTGGTTTGAATCTGCTTCTTATGTGATGAGACCCTAGTACTCGAACACAAGCTTCAAGCACAGATTTCACCCGCAATGGTGAAGATCTTCAGAAATTTTCATTAATAGAAGAAGAAATTACAGATGAAATAGAAATAAAGTGCAAAAGAGGAAAATGTAGCTCATAATCTTCGATACTTGCTCTAACAATTTCTGGGTATTTATACTCAAGCTCCTAACCAATTCTCGCTGTCAGAGAATCCTTAACGTCCTCGTCGGCGAGGGAGAGCGCAGCGGGCACCGTCGGAAGCGAGTTTGTTGGGGAAATACAACGGCTCTGCGAGTCGTTCTTCTTATCTGTCATCAACGGTCCCCTTTAAATCCCGCTTGGTGATGGACGTTCTGGATTATTTGCTTTGGATGGCTTGGATTTAGAACTTAAACTTGATCCGACAGTGAAGATTCAATTAGGCCAACGTATCCTCCCGCCGTTTCTCCCTCTCCTTCCTCCGCTGGGCCTGCTTCGTCCTCCTTTCTGGCCTCTTGTAGCTGGGTTCTAACATTCCCACCCACATTTCGAGACCTTGCCTCAAGGTCGAATGCAGGAAACCTTCGTGCTAGGTCCCAGTAAGACTCCCAGGTAGCTTCCTCCACTGATCTCTGCTTCCATTTAACTAGCTCTTGAGATATCAGGGCTCTCCTTTCCTTCACTGTTCGCCGGTCAACAATAAGCTCCGGCTCATCCACAATCTCCTCCGTGTAACTTGGCTGAGTGTCTTGCACCACTGTATGAGCTCCAACCTTTCTTTTTAGCTGGGAAACATGGAATACGGGGGTGAATGTGGGCTCCTGTGGATTGCTTTAGCTTGTATGCAACCTCACCAATTCGCTCCAAAATTTGATAGGGGCCATAATATTTAGGAGAGAGCTTGTGAGTTCTTCTCATAGCTAGACTAGATACTGGGCTTGTCCCACATCACCTGTGGCTCAGATACTACTTGGAAGTTACCTGGAAGCTGATGCGGTAGCTAGGGTTTTAATGATAAAAAGGAAATTTTTATTGGAAATTCAAAATAGACCAACTCTACTACAAATTCAACTACTCGCTAAATGACCACTACGAATGGATAGAACAACTAGCTAGGGATAATCTAAGGGAAATAAGGAAATTCCTAATACAATTTATTTTGGAACTAAAGAAATAAACTAGAAGATTTACTCAACAATTCTCGCATATCCCTCCTAAGGCCGGCTATAGGCTTTAAATAGAAAACATTACATAATAATAACTGAATTTTCCAAAATGTCCATGGGGGCCATTATCTGAGCCGCACTACTACTACGCCACCGAAAAATCCACTTTGTCCTCAAAGTGGTGCAAGAAGTCCACGAGTGCATTTTCCGAGTGTTGGAGCATGTCTCATCGCCTCCTCCTGGATCAAAAGGCCACTCACGATCTTCATCTCCACCGAAATGTTACTGCGGAAGTGGGAAAGTGTCCGTAGTTAATTCTTCTACGCAGTGGCTTTTTCCGTCCTAAATTTAGACTCCAAATAGGCTCGGAAACGTCAGAAATCGGAAGCCGCGTAGAAAATTGTCCGAAATTCACAGAAATTAGAAAAAAGCACTGTTCATCGGCTCCAGCCAAGCCAACGGTGGTGTCGGCCAGAGCCGTCGGCTCGGCTCGAGCCGATGGCTGCGGCTTGGGGTCGGCTGGATCGAGTCGACCCCGGGCCGCCATCGGCTCGCTGGCGCCAACGACGTTTCCCGACGAGTTCGCCGGCGGTTGACGGCGAGACTAGGGCTGTTGGGTTCGCCTCGACACGGCGCATCGGAGGGGTGTCGTGGCAGTCAAAGATGCCTCCGGTGCTGGTGGCAGTCAAAGATGCCACCAGCACCGGTGCCAGCGGCACTCGAAGCGTTGCACTGACATTGTTCCTTCCTTTTTCAGTCGATGCCGGACTCCGATGGCCACATCGAAGATTCCCTTTGGTTCGCCTGGGGGAGGCGCCCCCACTGGTGGTGGCGGCGAATTGGAAAACCGATGTTGGAGACCCAACCGAGCTTCATCATCAGCCGTTCCGATTCCGTCAACAACATCATCAGTTGGTGGAAGAAAAAAGCCATCGCGGAGTGAGGAGGGATGCTGGTGCTCGAGTAGCAGTAGAGTTCAATGCGGATCGTCGGATCTGGCAAGATTAAATCAGAGCGGTCCGTTATTGGATTAATTGCAGCGGTTGATGGGTTTAAGTGATGTAATATCAGCCATCCAACTCAACATAGGATGGATCCCTATGGCTACAAACTTCCAGCTATTTACAAAAGAAGCCAGCTCATCATCTTCAACTTCACCCAAGCAATTGACGCGGTTTTGAGAGCTCCGACAGCTTCTACACTGTTCCGGCAGTTTAAGCGGTTATAACCTCCTAACTAATTACCCAGCTCTGAGAATCAGTTAGATTGTAACTGAATTCGGTTAGGATTCCTCTATAAAAGGGGAGCCTTGTAAGAAGAATGTGAATCTGGAAATCAAATCAACTTCTCAGTTTTTCTGAGTTCATTTTCCCTTTGCGTTGTTCCCTTTTTTCATTTGATTTTGTTGCAGATTTGCAGAGCTCAAGCTATATCAATGGCTTGGAGTGCCGATCGCAACTCTGAGGGGCGACGATGGCGGTGGCCGGAGCAAGGACCTCAACAATTGGTATCAGAGCCAGATTGTGCTGTGGACGCTCACCACGTGTTCGACGATTTGATTCCAGGATATACTTTTCCGAAAAAGGAGCTCACAGGTGCATCGTATCGATGGGAAGAGCGGATGAAGGGGATTGGATCAACGATGGAGGAAATCTCTGCATGGAATCCACCAATCTCCTTGTTCAACAGCCAGCTTCAACAATTTCAGATTCGACAACAAATTCAGCTTCAACAACTCCAAATTCAACTCTTCTTGCACTACTAGAAAATAGAGTAACAGCTACGGAACATCTACCACGGAACAATTCCGTGGCAAATATTTATTAATTAGCCATGGACGATTTCGTGGCTATTTTTCCGTGGCTAAAATAGTAATAGCCACGCGCATTCAGTGGCAAATACAAAATAACAAGGGAAGATCGTAATTACCAATTACACAACGATAACCTGGCGGCAAATTTTGGCGCCCAAACGAAAATTAATAACGAAAATTAATTTGCTTACATTAAACCCCAATTCCCCCCGCAAACGAAAATTAATAACAAAAGTTTTTATAAAACCCCCAATTCCCCCCCCCCCCCCCCCCCCCCCCCCCCCCCCCCCCCGCGCTCTCTCTCGCTGTCTCTCGTGCGCGGCGACTCCCTCGACGAAATCCGGCGACTCTCTCGACGAAATCCGGCGACCATCGCTCTCTTGAGCGACGAAGACGATCACGTTACTCTCGTGGACAAGACCAAGCGACGATCCGACGATCTCCAGCTAGGATTAATATAGTTGCCATGCATCAAAAACTAGGGTTTCTCTTCGCCGCTGATCTACGTGTTCTCATGCGACGGTGGACCCAGGCCGGTAGCTATAACCCTCCCTCTGGCTCTATATTTCTCTGTCGATTCTAACAAATTAGGGATTTTTTTCCGCAGACGAACCAACCAAACGAATTAGGGATTTTGCCTTTGATAACGCCGGTGACGACGACAAGGTTTTGATTTTGATTTTTCTTCAGTGTTTGGAAATTCCTCAAAGTTAGTTTTGATATTGATATTGATTTCTATTTTATTTCTGTTTGAAATTCCTTCATTGTTTGATTTATGTGGTGGGATGTTATTAATTTTTATCAGTGAAATATATGACGGTAATATTTAGCTTAGGCACAAGAAGGTGAATTTGGATCAAAACTAAGAATGCGAAATCATTTACAAAAGTCAAGAACTAATATTTTTCTAGAAACCTGTTTTTATATCATAATTCAAAAAAATATGCTTCTTGATTCCTAATTGAAGGCAATTCTATGTATAAAATCCCATCAGATATGCTGATTTGTATAAACTAATATGATGTTTTGATATTGATATTGATTTCTATTTTATTTCTGTTTGAAATTCCTTCAGTGTTTGATTTATGTGGTGGGATGTTATTAATTTTTATCAATGAAATATATGACCGTAATATTTAGCTTAGGCACAAGAAGGTGAATTTGGATCAAAACTAAGAATGTGAAATCATTTACAAAAGCCAGGAACTAATATTTTTCCAGAAACCTGTTTTTATATCATAATTCAAAAAAAATACGCTTCTTGATTCCTAATTGAAGGCAATTTTATGTATAAAATCCCATCAGAGTATGTTTCATATTTGATATGTTAATGCTCAGTTCATTTCACTTATTAGAGATTATTAACATATATGTAGTATGTGTTCTTTTCTAATGTTTGATGAACCAATCAATTTCCATATTTAATTTGAAGAGAAATATTTGACTTGAAAAGTTAATTGCATCTAATTACAGGTTATTTATTTCAAAAAGATACACCAAATTGAACATATCAATGAAGAACCCGTTAGTCTTATCACATCCGAATTCTGATTTTTCTTTCCGGTTGACACGATGTTTGAGGGTGGTGGTAGAGTAGGTTTCAGGGTGATGGCCGTATTTGGGGAGGAAGGAGGTGGCTTACAAAGAAAGAATACCTGGGAAGCGATATTTGAAGTAGTGGACCCTCGACCTAGGACCCCTCATTCTGAGGGGAAATATATAAATGTGAAATAAGACTACTTAATATTAGCTATCTGTTTAATATCTGTCGGCGTTAGATAATTAAGTTATTATGATTATACTGTTGGATTAACTTGTATGAAGAAAAAAAATCTTATGGGAAAAAAACATACATATCAATATCTATGTACTAAAATATTTGTATGAAACAAGATGCAGGTCTAATTAAGTTTGTAAAGCATAGAAAGATTTTTAATACTAAGAGCACTCCCAATCAGCTAAGATATCCTCTTAGAACGTGACGTTGAACCAACATATTGTCATAAATTTTCCCTAATAAGTACAGGCAGTAAATACAAGTATATGTTGATCTAAAATTGAAGTGTACACATGGTATGAGCTAAAATATCTGCAATCGAATTCAACAGACAAATATGATGACATCGATGTATGTAGAGGTTGATTTAAATATTTTTGTTTCTGTCCTCTCTTCATGATGGCTGATGACCAAAACAAAATTCATAGCAAGAAGTTCACGATAAAGGAGGAATTTCATGATATCATGGAGTAGGTGGACATCCTATTAGAGATGGTAGATATCCTTGCAAGGGTGATGGGTATCCTTAACAAAAGTAGAAAAGACAATGGTTGGTGTGAAGAAGTGCACAATCATGATGAAAGATTCATTATAAACAAGCTGATAAAGAAGGGATAAAGTTGTAGGAGAGGCATATGTGCCAAGAGCAAGAATACATGTGAAATGTAGATATTGCCTTAAAATGATGGTGAAATGTCTTTAAAAAAAGTAGATATTGCCTTAAGAATACTTATAATGGATCGCATACATATTATATGGTTTGTATTTTAATAAATCATCACAAGGCACTACAACTTGATAATGACACACATGCTGTAGTTTAACAAATCAACACTGTGATTTGTTAAAATACTTGTAATTTCCCTGCAACAAAATTAAATTTACTATTGCAAATCAACACTCTTAAATGAAAGCCATTGAATGTCAATATCTGCTTGGTTGGCTTTCTATACATTATGTTTTAGATTTTTTGTCAGCTTAGTTGTGATATCAAATAAACTTATATCTCATTTTGAAATTTATTATAGATGCGGGTGGTTCCTGACAAGTCATTTATGGAAATATCAAATGAAGACAGGTATACAGACCAACGATACCAAGATGGGATCGACGAATTTTTAGCGTTCTCTGACAGTAACCCAACACGATTGTCAACTTCTGATATTTATTGTCCGTGCAAGAAATGTCAGAACAATTTTAAATATCATAAGGTTATTGTTCGTTTCCACTTGTTTGCGAACGGATTCGACCCTCAATACAAGTTTTGGAGTAACCACGGTGAAGGCGTGGTAACTGAGGAGATACTTCAAGCAGAGCCACAGATACCGCATGCAGGTCAACAGGCAGATGACACAGGTGCCTTGCTAGAAGACATTCTTACGGCACCGTTTACGACCGATAATTTTTCAGAGGATGCACAGGCCTCAAGTGACGTCGATCGTTTGATTAAATTAGTGAACGACAATGAGTCTGATTTATACGAAGGATGCGAGTTTACGAGGCTATCATTCTTGATCAGACTTCTTCATATCCAAAACCTTAGCGGAATGGCAGTTATACATTTTGAGATGTTGTTGGATCTGTTGAGAAGGGTAATTCCTGGAGGTGAGAATAGCATTCCCCCGACTCATTATGAAGCTAGCAAGATCATTGATACGTTAGGGCTCGATTACAAGAAAATTGATGCATGCCCAAATGATTGCATCCTTTATTATAAAGAGAATAAGGATTTAAATGAATGCCCAACCTACCATGTACCACGGTGGAAAGTGCAACAAAGTATAGGTTCAAATAAGGAAGGTCATGCAGTCCAAAAGAAGAAGAAGAAAAAGATTGCTGCAAAGGTTCTCCGTTATTTCCCAATTATTCCTAGGCTGCAGAGGTTATTCATTTCTGCTGAATTGGCTGGAAAAATGCGATGGCACGCAACCGGACGTGTAGATGATGGAAAACTGAGGCATCCTACAGATGGTGAGGCATGGAAGCATATTGATAGAATTTATCCAGACTTTTCAAGGGAGCAACGGAACATTAGACTTGGTCTTGCAAGCGACGGATTTAATCCTTTTGGAGTGATGAGCTCGGGGTGGTCGACATGGCCAGTGTTGGTGACCCCGTATAACCTTCCTCCTCATATGTGTATGAAGCAGCCACACATGATATTGTCACTCTTGATCCCTGGGAAATATTCACCTGGTAATGATATCGATGTTTTCCTGCAGCCGTTGATTGATGATCTGAAGCTTTTATGGGAAGAGGGTGTGAACACATTTGATGCCTTTACAAAGCAAAACTTTCGCATGCGGGCGATTATTTTATGGACAATTAATGAATTTCCCGCATATGGTAACCTATCTGGTTGGTCGACAAAGGGTAAATTTGCATGTCCAGTTTGCACGACAGACTATGAGGGAAAATACTTGAAATTTAGCCATAAGCAATGCTTTTGGCAGCACAGAAGATGGTTGACTGCAGATCATAAATATAGAAGACAGGGAAGATTATTTGATGGTGAAATCGAATCGAGAGAAGCACCAAAACAGCTAAGTGGAGAGGACATATTCGAGGTGCTTCATCCTTTGCCTAGAGTAAAGTTTGGAAAGAAAAGATATAGCAAGGAGAACCCCCTTGGTGTGAGAAGGACGATTGCAAAGGGAAAGAGAACGATAAAGGAGAAATCAAGAACAAGAAAGCAACGAAAGGCTCGACCAGAAGAAGACACAGCAGAGAGGACAATACTCCCAGTTGGATAGACAAAGTTCAGTATTTTCTTTCAGTTGCCATATTGGATGAGTTTGAAAATACGTCACAACCTGGACGTCATGCACGTAGAAAAGAATATTTGTGAAAATCTCTTGTACACCATTTTGCAAGACTCGACCAAGTCGAAAGATGGATTAAAGGCGAGACTTGATTTAAATCAATTGGAGATACGTCCTGAATTGCAGGCCATTCAGAAGGAAAATAAAAAGTATGAACTGCCACCATCGTGTGCTACACTTTCTACAGATGAGATCCATAACCTCCTTGTGTTTCTTAAGTCCGTGAAGACACCAGATGGATATGCTTCAAATATATCTAGATGTGTGCATGTAAATGAAAGGAAGATTTTCTGTTTGAAAACCCATGATTACCATATCTTGCTGCATCAGATGCTTCCGGTTGCAGTTCGTCATGTTGATAAGAGGCTGGCTTCAGTTTTGATACCATTCTGTGGTTTCTTCAAGCAGGTGTGCTCTAAGGTGATAGATGTCGCTGAGTTTGAGGAGTTAGAGAGACGTGTCATCCTTACACTGTGCAATATGGAAAAACTTTTTGCGACCTCTTTCTTCACGATCATGGTTCATCTCACTGTGCACCTGGCACAGGAGGCACGCATTGCAGGACCAGTACAATATCGGTGGATGTATCCCGTGGAGAGGTACATGCTTATTCCCTTTAATGCTCTTTGATGGAGACAATCTGTACAGCCATGCATTTAATTATTGTTATGATTTTTAACATGCAGGTTTCTAGGGTTTATGAAACAACTAGTGCACAATCGTGCAAAACCTGAAGGTTCTATAGCTGTAAATTATTCATCACACGAGACCCTGATATTCATCTCTCGTTATTTGCGGGATGTTGAAACAAAGCTCAATCGAAAGCCAAGAGTGATGGATGCCGTCTTCTATAATGATCGTGGGGAGGACACGATTTAATATGATGGATCTTGGCCAAGCCCACGCATATGTTCTAAACAATCTACCGATATTTGACTTATATCGCAGGTAATAAAGCTGAGTATTTCGCCTGTTTAATGATGTATATGTTTAAATCTAATGTTATATTAGCTTTCTTTATCTGTATCGTAGTCGTCACAAGATAGAGGTATTAAAAAAGTTGAATGCCAAAACTTTTAGCAAAAAAGTTGCGGACGCACATTCCAAAGAATTTCCTGGATGGTTGAAAATTCAGGGTTGTGCGCAGATTAGACATGTTAACTATATACTTATAACAAAATTAATATCGAGCTTATTTAATATATTAATATCTTTTATCCTTTTCATGAAGGTTCAACGACAAATTGAGGGAGGTGTACATCTATCTGATGCCATTCAAAGCTACGCCAGAGGTCCTCATAGCACCGTACATCGTTATGGGGGGTATTGTATCAATGGTTTTAGATTTAATTCCATTGACGTCGAGAAGGAACGATGTACGCAAAATAGTGGAATCTTCTCATCTTTCTCTCAATTATCGTATGCAAGTAGCAAAGATCAATAACCAAAAGAAGGCCAGATCTTCTACTATGGACAGGTTGAAGATGTTGTTGAGATTTTCTATGGCTATCAGAAGGATGTTAGTCATGTGTTGTTTAAGGTTCGTTGGTGTGAGCAGTGTAAACAAAAGGACCTATTTGGCTACACAGTTGTAAATCTAAACAAGGAAATTTACAAGAATGACAAGTATATGCTTGCTACCGATGCTAAACAATGTTTTTATGTAAAAGACATAATGGTAGACGATGCTTGGGTTGTTCTTAGAAATCCGCCAAGAGCCTATGCATACGAAGATGTTACAGAAGAAGATAATGAAGAAGAAGAAGACGTAATCTTAGCCGATGAAGTTGTGGCCGAGTTTTCAACCGATCAGAATAATGAAACGACTGAAGACATTATACCGTTGCGTATCGATATGCCCAACTTGGAGATCCAGGCAAATATCACGGAAGATGAAGACGACGTTGTAATTATAACAGATGAAAGCCCAAGTATTAATTTAAGAAGCAGAGTAGAAGATGTTTCAATTGGTGTTCGGACTCGATCACAAATGGCTTCAACATCAAAATCTTGAATTCTTGGGCATATCAAGTGCAAGTTTTTCCTTTTGTTTTGCGTTTTTCTTAGTGAATGGTAGGGCAAGTCAAGTACTAGTACCACTTATGTACGTGAGATATACGTTCCATTAGGAGTATCCGGTTCCTCGTCACACAAGGATTGTTAAAAGAGTTGCATAAGAATGAATATGGTTGGCTTAACATCTAAATAGTCGGCATTTCCTTATATGCAAAATTGACTGTGTGAAAGCTGTTCACTTTCAGGACATGTGAAAATGGACTTATATGTGGACTCCATAATTCATTCACCAAATCATATTCCTTTTTATTTTCTTTGTATTACTGGTTTTAATTTCTTTAATTATTTAAAAGCATTTTGCGGAGTTTATTTGTATATATTTAAATTGAGGGAGATCTTGACGTGCTATAATTTTAGCCCTTCTCTTAATCTGTCAAGTTAATGGCTTCACCAATATCATTAATTATGGCCCTTCTCTTAATCTATCATGTTCTAACCCCTTTAATTATCTATTTGCTTTTAGCCTTTCCCAGAAAATTATTAATTGCCTTATATTCCTACTATTTTCTAGAGTTGTGCTAGCTGGCGAGGTTTCCCATGTTGTCCTTTTGTCTCAAATTCATAATGGTTTTGGACTGGAATTAAGTTCATGAACCAAAATATTTCCAATCCTATATAATCATCTCCAAATCAGTCCATGTATTTAATGGGTCCAATTGAGTCCGTGAATAACTTTAGAGAACATTTATTATCACGAATCTTAACAAGATAATATAGTCCTTTAGACTCATGCACCATGTTAATCATCTTTGCTACTCTGATATCTTGAAATCACAATTTATAGGAAATCATATTATGAATTTTTTTAAAGCTTTGGTAAGTTTAATAACAGATAAAAAAATTAAACAGAAATTTAGGCAAGTAATAAACATATGCCAATGATAAGTTAGGTTTTATACATGCAGTATCAACACAACGAGCTAGAAAACAAACCCATTTGCTAGTGTGACACCATGTGAATAGCAGACATACCTTAAATGGGAGGATACCTTACCAGTCATATGAGGTGAAAATCATGGATTTATCACCAAAGTGTATGGTGTAGAAGAGAAAATAAAGGTCGTATTGGTATCGGTTTTGGTAAGTGTAACATGAGGTGCTGAAGATGATGATAATGTTACGGAAGCCTAAAACTGTTGGAATATCAATTACATGTCATATTCCTTTCTGAGCAATACCACACCTGACATCTCTTAACAGAATTTTGTTGCATAAGATATGCTGAAAGGAGATGTGCCATCTCATCTGTAGTTCCTAGGATATCTGTTTTGTGTGTACCACCTGCTTAAAATAATAACATACCATGTTATCAATGCTAATAAGGTTCACATGACCCACTTCAATGTAGCTCTCACAGCTCACTCTAATAGCATCTCTTTTACCATGACATCTGTCATAACAATCCCCTGTAAGGTTAATATCATGAATGGCCAATACAATTTAAGTATACAACTCCTCTAATGCATGAATGGAATCATCAAGGACTATCCCCTAAAGTAGGTTAGATGTCTTGGTAAGGAGTTAATCATTGAACTTTCGATCATAAGTGGTCATACAAATGCATAATCAGATGGTAAATTTCCAAGAAAATCTAATATAAAAAATTGCTCCTATTATTTGGTCATTTTATGGACATCAATACTGACAGAATATTTTCAGCTCCTTACACAACCTCTTGTAGTCTATGAATATGAGTTGTTTAGGAACAGTAAGGATAGACATCAATACTGACTGAATATTTTCAGCTCCTTACACAACCTCTTGTAGAATTGAGTCCGTGAATATGAATTATAATGACATGGATGCATGCAGATGTGCATAAGTATAGGTTAGAACACATATTAGCGCATTTGCTCCATGCAGCTTATAATTTTTTTGAATTCAGAATATAAAGTTGAGTAGTTGAATGCAATTTGTTTAGTTTAACTCCTAATATTTTAAAGTTCAGATGAAGAGATTTAGAGAGGCTATTAAAGCTATGGGATCATCTTCCTCCTCTCAGCCCACTGGAACAGGTATGCATATATGTGTATTATATCATGTCTGCAGCTTAATTTATATTTTTTATTTTAGCGGATGAATAATTGCTTTATTGATGCATTTTAGGCCATCCCACAGGCTCTTCTGGCTTAGAGGATATACCTGTAGGTACTCAGGCCGTTGGCTCCTCCCATACCGCCAGTCATGCCACACAGCACCCTGTCGAGACGGTACAGTATGTGTCGTTCGACCCCAGTGTCGAGGACGCACCTTTACCACATGATGCAGATGCTGAGAGAGTGACACGGTCCAAGATAGACAATAGGGATGCACGCCAGTTGGCTTTAGATATGTTGGATACCGTGTCACATGCTAGGATGATTTCAGCTAGAGATGAATGCTTCCAGCGAAAAGGTATAAAAATGTATTTCAATTATTTTAAATAAGAAAATGTTATATAACATTTTATTTATATTGTAAGATAATATTAATTTTTTTGTAGGCGGTGAGAAGCCACCAAAGAATGGACGAGGGTACACCAAGCCCTCGCACCTGATTCCATCAGAAGGGCAACGATTTGTCATACGGTGGAGCCACGGTGTCCCCATTGAAAAGTGGGGGGGCAAGTTTACGAGTTTTTTGGGTACATTGGCCAGAAGGGCCGATATATTCAACATTTGCCACAATTGGAATGAGCAAAGGTTTGAAGATTTGGTCGTATGTTGGCGCTGGATCAACGTAAGTATGTTGTATTTTGATTTATTACTTTCATTATGTATATAATTTGTATTTATTTTTTGCAGAGGCATTACATGTTGGATGGGAATCCAAACGCATGGAAGTTTTGCTTCTTTAAGATACAATATGCGTTGGTCCAGTGGCGTAATGACCTAAAGGAAAAGATCTGGATGAGGTACACAGAAGACTGGGAGCGTTGGTGGCATATGGACGCCCGAGCAGATCCCCTTCAATTTTTCGGATCTTGTGCCTATTGGGAGTCGGATGAAGGAAAAGTATGGTTCACTTTTGGTCCCTTTTAATATGTTTTATATATCCATTTGTCTGACATGTTTTTTAAAAGAGGATTGCGGATATCGCCAAGGCGAACCGCGAAAAGTCACGAAAGTATGAGCATCATACCGGCTCCAAGAGCTACACCAGCCATGCTCACGATTTGGCGCAACAGGTTATATGTTCAATTTTAAATTTGAGCATATATTATGTTATAATGGAATATGTGTCTAAAATCTGTCTTAGTATCAATCTATTTGTTTTTAGGGCAAGCCGGGAGTGGAGTGGTTGATCGAGCGCGCTCTTACACATGCCCACCCCAAGTATACAGATAAAAATAAGATGGAGAAGAATAAGAAGCTGCTAGTAAGTAATAACTTTATGTTTAATAATATTGTTCATATTAAGTATAATTATAATGTTGGTTGTATTTATTTCAGGCTCTTCTGCATCAGGCTGCAGTAGACCTCAGGTCACACTCTGAGTCAGCCTCCAGTTGCTCTGGACCTCTCACCAGGGAGGAGGAGGATGCCCTCATTGCAGGGGTGCTTGGAGGGACGAGGAAGAACCGGTATCGGTTTAGAGGTTCAGAGACCAGAGACTATGGACAGTCGACCAGTTCGTCCTCGGCAGGTTCTGAGAGTACCCGACGACCAGAGCCCACCGATCCACCAGCGGGCATGCAGGAGTTCACTGCCACGATGACCACTATGGTGGAGAGGATGGCGCATTATGACCAGCAGTACCAGTTAGTGCTCGCTTGCATGCCTCAAGAGATGCAGGAGAAATATCAGCAGCTCCGTAATGATCTGGTAAGAATTTCTATCAATTATTGAATTATGTGACTTTAATGGTATTTAATTAGGAGTAGGGTTAGTGTATGGGTGGGACAAGAATATATATGATCTGGGAAACTTTAGATATGTTATAGGATATTTACATAACATATATATATCATATACGATTGCAGCTTGAAGAAAGGATATTTACATATACATTGATGGTTCGAGCGAGATGGAAAAAAACCAAAACATCACCGATACATTTCATATCATTCACAATACATTTTAATCAGCTTTGTGCTTTACGGCTTTAAAAAGCATAACATCTAACTGAAGCCACTAATTTGTGCTGAAAAAGTTTTCATGCTGATTTCTCTTGACAGGAGAAAATTATATGTGATGTGCTTAATGCTGTCCAACTTCAACCTTCTTCCTAGTCCACAGCCTGTCCACAACACTATCTGCGTCACCCTGCAAAACCAAAAACAAAACTATTCAAGCTAAAATTTATTTGTTCATGAGACAAAGTTATCATGTCAGAAACCCATTTTTTAGCCGTAAGCTGTGCCAAGCAATCGGTTAATTTTATTAGAAAAAAATTAGCAAGTGGAGTTCTCCAAAATATAGCTGGTATCTACATACTAAAGTTTAATCATACACAGAGAGATCTGCAGTTTTGGAGCATAAAAACTCCCCTGAAATCTTCAGCAAAGATATTGTGAAGGGCCAGCTTCCTTCGTTGGTTGCTATAAAGAGCAGAAGTAATTGTTTTTAGCAAGCCAAGTTGTTTATGTTTGTGTTTTTTTTTCATCCATTGATTCATGGTTATTTAGACGATAGAATTCCAAATTGGCGTTTGGCAATCATGATGAATGCAAGGTCGACATATTTTGATGTTGATGTTCACAAAATTGTAAACGATATCCACAAAAAATTCTCATAACATGCTCACCTTCTCCATTCTCTTTCTGGATGGTGTTCTCTCATCGACCACAAGTTTAATACTTGCTCCATGGTAAAGTCCATTGATTCAGTGTTGTATAGTCCATTTATATAGCAGATTTATGTAAAACAAATGAGAAATTAGCATGATGTGTACACAAAATATTTGCCTACTGCTTGGCATATAACATGTTCCCTGCTATTTTCGATGAAGGATGCCAGTGCCCCACGAAACCAGTTACTCGCGTCTGGAATGTGATTAAATGAATGTTAAACTTTTGATAGGGAATTAGAAATGCAACTTGTCTACTGAAATCTGTTCATATGTGGAAAAACTTGGGTTTTTTTCGCTCACTGGCGCGTATATATTGACTTGCTTTGGGAAATATCTTTCTTGAATTTGTATATGGCGGAGTGCTTGTTGCCAACTGTATTGGCCACAGGTGGTCCAAATGGTTTTGGGGTTCGTTGCTGGTATCTGTATCCACATATCTTTCTTGAATTTTTGTTTCAGGAATTGCGTCTACAAGGCAGAGAACATGGTGGAGGCCCGGAGGGTGGAGATCTGCAGTGAGTGAGAGTTTACTTGTTTTTGAGATTATGGGAGTGAAGGTGATGTGGTATGTGGAAACTTTTTAGAAACTTGGTGTTATGTGATTAATGTTGTGTGTGGAAACTTTTTAGAAACTTGGTGTTATGTGATTAATGTTATATATGTTTGGAAACTTTTTTTCTGGAATGTGAAGATGATGATGTTATATATGAAATTTGATTGTATAGAGATGTTTTTTGGTTTTAGTTTTGATGTACAACATTTAAGATTTTTTGTTTTTTTAAAAATAAAATAAAAACATGTTAGCCACGGAAATTTCGTGGCTAATACTTATTAGCCACAATAAATCTGTATGAATTATCCGTCACTAATTACAAATAGCCACAGATATTCCCTGGCTAATACAATATTAGCCACCGAAATTTTGTGGCCAATACGTATTAGCCACAGTTATAAATTCTGTGGGAAGATTATTTTAGCCACGTATGGCCATGGCAAATTATTCTATTCGCAACGGATATTCCGTGGCTAATAGTGATATGCCAAGGAAAACGTTTCCGTGGCGAACATTGTTTTTAGCCACGGTAACACTGTGGCTAAAGATCTTTAGCCACGGACAACAAAGTAGCCACGGATTGTCATGGCTAATTAGAATTAGCCATGGTGTAATAGCCACAGAATTGCCGTGGCTAGAATGCCGTGGCTAATGCTAATTAGCCGCGGAAATTCTTCCATTAGCGACGGAAATTCTCTCTTTTATGACGCCTTTTTTTGCCACGGACTATTAGCCACGGAATTTCTGAAAATCCGTGGCTAATGTGTTTTAGCCACGGAATTCATAGTATTAGCCACGGATTTGGCCGTGGCTAATGCTAAGTTTTCCAGTAGTGTTGAGCAGGTTAGATCAAGATAAAAGAACTAGAGAATCTTGCTTCAACATTCCACTGTCCTCATCCTCTTCGAGTTCAGTTTCTGTTGAGTACTACTGCAACTCTTGCTTATCGGATTGCTTACGCAAGCGTTACCATTGCCCTAAGCTGGAAGATTTTGATCTATGTACTGAGTGCTACAACAATGGGAAGCTTGGTCCCGGCATGGCACCATTTGATTTCATTCTTATGGAATCTCCTGATATTCCAGGTGCAAGTGGTGGAAGTTGGACAGATCAGGAGAAAGAAGAAGAACCACCTTGTACTCAAGAAGGTTTCGATGAAATTCAGCTCAAAATAGGTCATGAAGAGGGGGAAATGATTGATCAAACAATGGAGGCATCATTGTTAAACTGGGAAATGAGGGAGGAAAATATGCCTTTAGTTTGCATTTCAGATATTCCTTCAAAGAATCATGCACCAATTGAGGTAGTTAGACTCGGATCGATCTCAAATAGTTCTGCCAGAACAATTCTGTCATCACCTTCTCATTATTGTCCAATCACAAGAAGCCATGGTTTTATTTTCATAGCCCACGAAGAGGTTGTGGCTACTGTGAAACTGAATTCTATGGATATTGTTGCTGAAGCTGGAGACAAGAAAGATGCAAGTAATCAATCCCTTTTGAACTCCATGGCAACTGTAAAGAAAAAAAAGGAAGAAGAAGAAGATATCAAAGAAAAGAAAGAATTGGTTCACAGACCAGACCACTGAAAGCTTTGAGGGGTATTTTTTATTTGATCCTGGAGGAGCCATCGATAGAAAAAGTTTAAAGGAAAAGCTTGGACTTGTGATGAACAAGTTGCATGGCTGGAAGAAAACTAATTCCGCAGAGTATTTTCCTATTGATGCTTTGAGGTGTAACTGGCCTCTACCGGGGAAATTTAAGAATGGAGAAGCTGGTTATCTCCATAATCCATATGCTCCTCCAGTGATGTTCCAAGGGAATCTATCAAGAATGGCGGATGTTGTGGGAGATACCCATCAGGTTAATCGAGAAACAGAAGAGGCTCAAAATCAAGACCCATGTTCAGATGCTTTAGCTCAAAATCAGTCTTCCCAATCAAGAAGCTTCACTTTGGATGTTCGGCAGTCGGAAGAGAATATTCTATCGGATTTCTGGAACTCGGAGATTACGACGCAGGAAACAACCCCTGAGCACCAGAGTTGGGGTGTCAGCACTAGCGATCGGGCTACCACCATGAAGCTGGATATTGTTCATTCCACTGCCAAGGTCCTTGTTGATACCTCAGAGTCCCAGAATTATGGGGTGAGTGATGACACCACTATGATAGTGTTTCTTGCAGGTGAATTCTTGAAAGAGACAAATCCTGTCATTGAGGATGGACTACAGGGAATTGATGATATTGCACTTATCCAGCAGATGTTGGAGGAGAGTATGAGCGTCCAGGTTGGGTTGCTTCAGGCTCTACAAAGGGTTGATGCGGTTTCAGGTGGAAATGTGCAGAGTTCTATCAAAAATACTGACATGGTGGTTCTAAGGTCTTGCGAACTGTTTAAGGGAAATTTTTTGCTTTGATCCAGGAGGAATTGAAATGGCAGTGCGATCTTCTGTCACTGGCTTGAGACCAACATTGCTACTGTTTCCCTCTCCAAGTAACCCTCCAAGAATCATGTTTATCGTTGGCCAACTTCTCAGACATATGATCATTGATGCCGGTGCTTATTCTTTTCCACTAGGGTATGATGGATTCTCGAAGGGTGTATGTACATTAAGGAATGAGGGCATGTGTCATGGAATACCTGATACAAGCCAGCTGCAGGAGGGTGACATAACAAACATTGATATTGTCAGACGGATTGCTATGGGAGTAGGCGTTAATGTCATGGGGCTACATTTCGATGTAGGAGCAGTTCTTCATCCACGACCGGCTGTTGTGATATTCATGGGATATGTTGATCATGATTTCGGTGTTAAGCCACAAACAGTAGATGTAGTGGGCCTTGCTAGGTCATCTCGAAAAATAAGTGCCGAGCAAGACGAGGAGGCCAAACTAGAAACTGTAATTGAAGTTGCAGGTACTAGAGCTTCTGAAGAATCGGTTGCTGATGAATATGAGCTTGTTGATCGTATTAACACTCTAACTCCCTTGGAGAAGTCGGGGTTCTGTGAAGGAGTGGAAGTTACCACATGGTCAGAAAGACGAGATGCTGTTGCAGAGCTAACTAAACTAGCTTCAACAATGAAAATTGCTCCAGGTGACTTTAGTGAAATTTGTCGAACAATTGTTACAGATGTTAACCTTGTCGTTTCTGTTGGGGCTATTCAAGCAAATGTGAAGATGGATTTCCATCAAACACGGGATACTTTTTTATCTCAGGTCATATCTAAGAGAAAGAGGATTCTCAGACAGAGGCAAGGGTTGAGTTATATTCAATTCTTGGGCCAGCTGATTATAACAAAATTCAAGAGAACAAATTGCTTAAAGAAGTACTTCCCATTTGATCCGGGTGGAGCTGTACGAAGAAGAGAGTGTTTGGCAGCAAGTGAACAATATTATCAAGAGCGACTGCTGGGAATTCAAGATGAAGTTGGAGCAAATCTAGTTCAGCTTAGAACTAAGAAGGAAGGGGTTTTGAGTCTCCTTAGAGCTGCTACTTTTATATTCCATGGGAACACTATAGTCTTGTCATGGTGGAGAGGTGTTAGCATCATATCACAGGGAAGTAGTTTACTGAATAGAGCAATTGGTTGGAGTTGGAATTGGGCTTGAGTTTGAGAGTGCAGATGATCCAGTTTCTACCGTCAAAGGAGAATGCTGAAGGCTCTCGTATCCCAGGAATTATTCTTGAGTTTTTCTGTTTGGAGATTATGGGTTATTGACAGGCTTGGGACCATGCTGTACATCATGTAAAATTGCTCAAAAGTCCTGCTCTCATCTCGCCATGACAATTGATCAACCAGATGATAATCCAGGAAGATTGGTTTTACCTTGACCTTGAGGGCAAGGTCAAATTTAAGAGGGAGGGAGTGTTGGAGACCCAACCGAGCTTCATCATCAGCCGTTTCGATTCCATCGACTGTAGAGGAATATGCCCTCGGATCATTTGTATTTGATGCAAATGATAATTTAAGCCTAGATAGGGACTATTTTGCATATGATGCAAAAGAGATTAAATGTGTCTTAAATAGTTTAAGACTATATTTAATTAAATAAATGCGTTGAAAAGGTTACCTAGATGACGGGATCGTCCCGCTCTAAACGCAGGTTCAAACCGCGTCAAAAACGAAGTCCAAATGCACAAGTTATAGCCAAAACAAGTCAGCCCAAACTGTTGGGCTGAAACCAGCGAAAATGGAGGCCCACCAAGCCCGAATTTTCTGATTAGGGTTTTTTGAAACCTGTGATTTTCTTGACGGCTACGTTTCTAAGAGAAGCATGACTTTTGGCTAACTTTGGACAATTGTTTGAAGGGTCAAACAGACTCGGATTGACGAGCCGTTTTTTCCTACGCGTTCACCGTTGAACCCTCTTCGATTTGGTAGGTTGTACCAACATTGAAGCTCAACTGTGAGGGAGTTAAAATTCACGGAAGTTTGCACTTTGTGAAGTGAAAACTAACTTGATTTTAATTAACTCAAATTAATAGTCCCACATCGGATTTTGAGAAAAGGGGAGAGTCCGCCGCCTATATAAATAGGGGTCTCCTCTCCTCCTCAAAACTCGTCCCAAGCTCTAGATCTGAGCGGCTCTCGTAAATGTTGGAGCACGCTCGGATCTAAGCTAAATTAATATTTCTCCTCTCCCTATAAATTTCTGCCTTGCTCCTGAGGGCTCTAGCAAAGCCGCAAAGGAGTTCGGATTCAGATCAGAAATCTAGGCGGAGGTTTCACTCGCGTGAAACTTTCTTCGGCGCGTGGTTAGCTCGGCGAAATGGGATTGATCGCCTCGGGATGCGGAGCGGTTCGAGGAGCAGTTTGGGGAGCGGTTCAAGGAGCGGCTCGGCGTGGGACGGGAGCAGCTCGAAAGACGGTGCGGAACATCTCGCCTGCCCCAGGGCTGAGATTCCGGGTATGTGTTTAAGTTTTTCATTTAATTATTCGTAGTAGTTAGATCCCTCTTGGGGTGGTCAGATCCACCCCAAGTTAGCAGAGATCCTGGCTAATAGGGTCTGGTTCCTTAGGGTTGCATGTTAATTAGATTAACATAAAATTTTTCCGCTGCATTTCTGTCTATGTTCCGTCCGACTTAGGAAGGGACTAGAGTTTTTGTGCCCTAAGGGTCCTAGAAAACCCTTCATTGGTATCGGAGCAAGGTTGAGCTTGAGTACGGGTTCTCGGGTTATGAGCTGACCCGAAGTAATCGCTCTTACCGTACCAAGTCCCGATAAGATGGGGATCTTATAATGGGTTGAGCATTGTTGAGAGGCATGCCGTAAAACAAGTTCGTGAGGGATCTTGTGACGGGTCTAAGGTGCCATGGATGATGGGCCTTAACAGCGTCGCAATGTTATCAGAGCGATACCCTGCATTGGTATCAGAGCCATCTCTGTATGCTGATCTTGGACTGCGAATTATTATTTGAATGCTTTTACAGAAAAATGTTTTCTTTAAATTTATGCGATAAATTTAAATTTTTTTTTGTTTAAAAATTTTATATGATAAATTTTAAACATGTAAGTTTTAAAATGGAATTTTTAAATTTATGTGATAAATTTTAAAATTGTTTTAATGCTTTAAAACTTTATGCGATAAGTTTAAAATGTTGTTTAAAATTTTATGTGATAAATTTTAAACATGGAATTTTTTAAATGATGTTTTAAATTTATAAGATATTTTAAAAACTGATTTTAAAAAGTTTAAAATTTTTATGCGATAAATATTTTAAAGTAGCATGCAAATGTTATGATTTTTAAACAAGCTTTTACTTTATGAGATAAAATAAATGTTTTAAAATCATATTTTAAATTTAAATGTTAAATTTAAGAATGCATGCCAAAACTGTTTATGCGATAAACTATAGTCTATTTAATTGTTAAATAGTTGTACACTTTTTATGAGATAAAATTAGTGTAAATTTTTAATGGCTATGTCTCTTGTCCCTTATTTGATAACACAAGACAACCCTTTAGGTTAGCCATTAAATAATGATTAAAATTTATTACTTGAATTTTAATGACATGCTGTGTTTTAATAAAACATTAACAACACTTCAAGACCTAATTCCTGATTAGGGTAGTCCCTTTAATGAATTTGTAAATCTAATTGTTATAATTAATTTTCATTAAAGGACTTCGCTTTTAGCGTTGTTAATAAAATTTATTAAAATCCTAATTATAATTAGGATAGCACGTGAACCTTATAGTTGATAAGGACTTAATAAAAGTTATTAAACAAATCCTAAAATTTTGAATTTAATGATGCAACTAGTTGATAGGATTAATTAGTTGTTAATAAAAGATGTTTAGTCTATGGCACACATACAAAAATGACAAGCTTCATTCAATGGACCATGATCCAGTCAATGTGCTTGGCTAAGAGTTCTGGGTCAACCCTTGCTAGTACAAGGGGCAGTGATCCTGGCTTAGTCAATTTCCTGGCTGTGTTCCGCTGGACCGCAATGTCGCGAATCATGATTGTATGACACCCTGGACTATATCTAGTCAATGTGTTATAAATCTTATTAAAGATTAATTCGTATCCCTCCTTGATTTTGGAGCTTGGTAACTCAAAGAAGACAATTATAGTTGTTGAGTCTCCTCAAGCTGTGACTTGTTTTTTCTTTAAGGAACAAACTCCAACATACATGTGATGTAGTCTAGACTTGACCCAAATCGATGCGTCGGGTCTCCTCGAGTATCGATTTAAGTCAAATCTGGACACGAAATCAAGGGTCTGACTAGACCAGTCATTATGATTTGTTGCGTCTCCTCAAGATCATAAGTGACTGTGGGTAAAAATCGACAGGGAATCACATGTGATGTGATTGACCAAGAGTTAGTCTACCAGTCATGGAACCAATCAACTTGTTGAGTCTCCTCAAGGTTGTGAGGTTCGGGATGATTGGATCCCTCTTTCACTAATTTTTTAAATTCGATTAAATCGTTCGTTATTAAGCTTTAAAACGATCGTAAAAATAGTGGGAGGATATAGATAGATGAAAGCCAATCTACCTATATTTAATATCGAACATATGCAAAAACTAGGGCAAGACTATGTTTACCGAAGGAATCAAAATATAATATTGGAATAAGTTAACTGGTCAAATAGTTGATTGATTGAATATCAAGTTAAATTCTAATTGAAGGAATTAAACTATATTCTCGTTGACATTAAATGACCTTCTAAAGAACAGACTTAAGAAATATGATTTCATTAAGTTCTGGGTCCAACAAATAAATTAAAGCTACATGTCACTCTTCTCTATATGAGGCAGCTTGAACATATAGGATATTCGAAGTATGTTTCTCCCTGCAACTTGTCGAGCTACCCTCAAGGTTGTATGGACAAACAATTCCGATCCGCAAAGTTCGAAAATTCGATCAAACTGTTTGAGTCGAATACGAGTGCATGAGCGGTGCAAGACTATGTATCCCAACCGGATCTTGAGACAAGCAACTTCTTGAGCTAAACTCGAGATTGCAAAGCTCAAGCGTTTGGATACATAAGATGCTTGCATAGCTATTTATGTTGGGTAAATTAATATCTAAATGTGATTTAGAAAAGGAAGAAGGCACTCCGGAAAGTCAATTGAGAAAGTTAGTTTAATTTATCATTAGTAAAGGCATAAGTAGGAGGAAATGAAAATGTGATATATTTTGATGTCACAATTTCAGAATAAATAGTTATACAAAAACGTCTAACACATTTTTTGACGAATGTCATCACCTTGCTTCGGAAGCAATGTTTTGTGTTAAGTAATTTGTAATAACTATATATATATATATTAAATGTTAATATTTAAATACACAAGATAGTAGCAAACTTATATGGTAAAATAGACTAGGCCGTATCGAGAGACTAAGCTTCACAAGTCACATAAAGAGGGGTCTGACCTCTCATATTATGAAGTCTACGGACACTTGTGAGTCTTATCCTCTTAGATAAAATGGCCGAAACCCATCTGTGAGACAGTGGGAGAATGAGTTGTCGAACTCAATCTAGTACATACTGATGTACCCGAGTCTAGATCAACCAAAATAAGTTATTCGTATATTTTATTAAGACACGTGTTCTTGATGAAACACAAGCCTGAAAAAATAAAGAACGAAAAGACAAAAGTATTTAAACTGATTCGATTAGATCGAATGGTTAAATACTTAGCTACATAAAATCTTGTGTAATTAAAAGAAAATGTGATTTTCTCTCAGGTCAAGTCTGTTAACACATCAGTGTGTTAAATGGTATGAATCACACTTAGTTAGACTCGGTGCGATCCATAACAAGTGACTCTGAGTTAAGTCCTTCCTCTGGGTTAAGTCCCAGATAGTAATGCCTAGGTTTTGATAATGTTCTATGAGGACATTATCAATAAGATATTCATTAAATCAAACATTAGGAAGTTGTATAATTACTCGAATCTCGTGAGACGAAGAGTCGAGTTAGACATCATAACTGATGATGACTTAGTCAACTTCCGGGATGAAATTCGGAGAAGTAACTCCGATTTAAAAACTTGATGCAACCAGAATAGGTCCGTGTGCGTAAATAAATTTTGGAATTTAGTTTACGTGCCCAAGGAAAATGTTTCCTCACTTACTGCAAGTAAATCTTTAAGTTGAAAGATTGGTGCAGAAAAGGAAAATAGGGAAGTGCAATCATGTTGGTCGAGAACGGTTTTTCCATACTAATTCCTATAAAACGGATTATAATGAAACCGTTTTCCACCAGAGATGTACAGAACTACTTAGACCAAACTCGATGTAAACGCTTAAGTTGACCCTGAAAATTGGAGCATTCACTTACAAGTTCGTTTTTTCTAAATATGATTTAGACGGACCAACTTATATGAATTAACCAGATAATTTTCAAGGTCAGTGGGAGCGTGTAAATTACATGTGAGGCATCAAAGGGATGGAACATATATTTTGACAAAGTGATCAAAAGAGTTTGATTCTTTATCAGAAATAAATATGAGCCATTTGAAATGACCAGTAACTAATTTAAATGATTATCGTAAGGTACGATGAATTGGATAAGATCCAAGTAAATTAAAATATTATGGATTCTGAAAGACCAAATGAATTATTTGAATGAGATTCAAATGGTTGGTCTAAACATAGAAACCCTTAAGTCTATAATGTATAATGTAGACGGTTTTAGCAGATCCACTCATGAAAGCTCTACCACATGAAGTCGGGAAAACTTATGTGTAAAAACGGTATGAGATACCGAGATAAATGGGCCTAAGTGCAAGTGGGAGATGTTGAGAGATGATACCCTCGAGGCTATCTATCTTCATGTGTGCATAGCACAAACATCTTGTTCGAAATAACAGTAAGCTGTTTGGTAAAAATTTATCTAAGTTATGTTATAATGTAGTTAACATTAGATATTAACTTAGGTAAAGTCCTGAGACTTTATGCAAGGTCAAACAGGTATCGAGATGAGTATCTCGATCATGGAGAAATGTTTGACCGTCTGTAGCATAAGTCTAAAAAGGGTTCGTGGTCGTAGATGTTTCGAGACTAGGATATCGAAACATCGGATAGACCATTGTGTCTTAGTCTTCACCGTATAGCGGTGGCGATGATCTCATGATCGCTTGACTTGGCGAAGTCGTTGACAAGACACATGTGCTCATTAGAGAATGAGTTCACTGAACGATCCACAAGAGTTATCATATGGTTATATTGACCAATCTGTCAATGATGACTCTGAGTGATGATAGGCTAGTTGGTCTTTTGACTTGAGGTCATTTTGACGAACCTGTGCGTGAACGGTGCCACTTAGATCAAATGACCTAGCTTCGAGGCAAGCCCTGTCGAAAGGTCTTTGATTGGGTGACACTTGAAGCGTATGAGGAGAGTAATGACCAAGAGAGGATTCGTCTCTCCCGGTCAATGGGAATTAGTGTCGTATGGTTAGTTCGGTCTTTAGTAAAAACTCTGGCCAGAGTATGTTGGAAGAAGTCCAACATTTTTTTGACTAAAGATCGATAGAAACTAACCGGAGTCAAGTTATTGGGGTTGACAGTTTGACCGTACCCTAGACTTGATCTACACGACATAGTTTAGACGAAGAGACTATAACTGCGGAATTCATCACGGAAACAGTCAGGGTGGTCCCGACAATACTCATGTCAATGAGTTAACCACATAATGATGATTCCTGAAGCAGGGACGGCAGCCACTGCTCGTGGTCACTGCCATATAGGGCTTCGAGCCCAACCTGTTGTAAGGGTCAGGTTGTAGGGTCTCACACAGAGTGCGACCTTCGTCTAGTAAAAGGTAGAAATTAGTTAGGGAGAACAATTTGCATTTGATGCAAGGGATAAAATATTGCAAAAGATGTTTGCAATCATATCATGCATTCGGGATAAATGATCCTGAGTGCAAGTGGGAGATGTAGAGGAATATGCCCTCGGATCATTTGTATTTGATGCAAATGATAATTTAAGCCTAGATAGGGACTATTTTGCATATGATGCAAAAGAGATTAAATGTGTCTTAAATAGTTTAAGACTATATTTAATTAAATAAATGCGTTGAAAAGGTTACCTAGATGACGGGATCGTCCCGCTCTAAACGCAGGTTCAAACCGCGTCAAAAACGGAGTCCAAATGCACAAGTTATAGCCAAAACAAGTCAGCCCAAACTGTTGGGCTGAAACCAGCGAAAATGGAGGCCCACCAAGCCCGAATTTTCTGATTAGGGTTTTTTGAAACCTGGGATTTTCTTGACGGCTACGTTTCTAAGAGAAGCATGACTTTTGGCTAACTTTGGACAATTGTTTGAAGGGTCAAACGGACTCGGATTGACGAGCCGTTTTTTCCTACGCATTCACCGTTGAACCCTCTTCGATTTGGTAGGTTGTACCAACATTGAAGCTCAACTGTGAGGGAGTTAAAATTCACGGAAGTTTGCACTTTGTGAACTGCAAACTAACTTGATTTTAATTAACTCAAATTAATAGTCCCACATCGGATTTTGAGAAAAGGGGCGAGTCCGTCGCCTATATAAATAGGGGTCTGCTCTCCTCCTCAAAACTCGTCCCAAGCTCTAGATCTGAGCGGCTCTCGTAAATGTTGGAGCACGCTCGGATCTAAGCTAAATTAATATTTCTCCTCTCCCTATAAATTTCTGCCTTGCTCCTGAGGGCTCTAGCAAAGCCGCAAAGGAGTTCGGATTCAGATCCGAAATCTAGGCGGAGGTTTCACTCGCGTGAAACTTTCTTCGGTGCGTGGTTAGCTCGGCGACATGGGATTGATCGCCTCAGGATGCGGAACGGTTCGAGGAGCAGTTCGGGGAGCGGTTCAAGGAGCGGCTCGGCGTGGGACGGGAGCAGCTCGGAAGACGGTGCAGAACATCTCGCCTGCCCCAGGGCTGAGATTCCGGGTATGTGTTTAAGTTTTTCATTTAATTATTCGCAGTAGTTAGATCCCTCTTGGGGTGGTCAGATCCACCCCAAGTTGGTAGAGATCCTGGCTAATAGGGTCTGGTTCCTTAGGGTTGCATGTTAATTAGATTAACATAAAATTTTTCCGCTGCATTTCTGTCTATGTTCGGTCCGACTTAGGACGTGACTAGAGTTTTTGTGCCCTAAGGGTCCTAGAAAACCCTTCATCGACAACATCATCAGTTGGTGGAAGAAAAAAGCCATCGCGGAGCGAGGAGGGATGCTGGTGCTCGAGTAGCAGTAGAGTTCAATGCGGATCGTCGGATCTGCCAAGATTAAATCAGAGCGATCCGATATTGGATTAATTACAGCGGTTGATGGGTTTAAGTGATGTAATATCAGCCATCCAACTCAACATAGGATGGATCCCTATGGCTATAAACTTCCAGCTGTTTACAGAAGAAGCCAGCTCATCATCTTCAACTTCACCCAAGCAATTGACGCGGTTTTGAGAGCTCCGGCAGCTTCTACACTGTTCCGGCAGTTTAAGCGGTTATAACCTCCTAACTAATTGCCCAGCTCTGAGAATCAGTTAGATTGTAACAGAATTCGGTTAGGATTCCTCTATAAAATGGGAGCCTTGTTAGAAGAATGTGAATCTAGAAATCAAATCAACTTCTCAGTTTTTCTGAGTTCATTTTCCATTTGCGTTGTTCCCTTTTTTCATTTGATTTTGTTGCAGATTTGCAGAGTTCAAGCTATATCAATGGCTTGGAGTGCCGATCGCAACTCTGAGGGGCAGCGATGGCAGTGGCCGGAGCAAGGACCTCAACAATTGGTATCAGAGCCAGGTTGTGCTGCGGACGCTAACCACGTGTTCGGCGATTTGATTCCAGGTTATACTTTTCCGAAAAAGGAGCTCACTGGTGCATCGTATCGATGGGAAGAGTGGATGAAGGGGATTGGATCAACGATGGAGGAAATCTCTGCATGGAATCTACCAATATCCTTGTTCAACAGCCAGCTTCAACAATTTCAGCTTCAACAATTTCAGATTCGACAACAAATTCAGCTTCAACAACTCCAAATTCAACTCTTCTTGAGCAGGTTAGATCAAGATAAAAGAACTAGAGAATCTTGCTTCAACATTCCATTGTCCTCATCCTCTTCGAGTTCAGTTTCTGTTGAGTACTACTGCAACTCTTGCTTATCGGATTGCTTACGCAAGCGTTACCATTACCCTTAGCTGGAAGATTTTGATCTATGTACTGAGTGCTACAACAATGGGAAGCTTGGTCCCGGCATGGCACCATTTGATTTCATTCTTATGGAATCTCCTGAGGTTCCAGGTGCAAGTGGTGGAAGTTGGACAGATCAGGAGAAAGAAGAAGAACCACCTTGTAATCAAGAAGGTGTCGATGAAATTCAGCTCAAAATAGGTCATGAAGAGGGGGAAATGATTGATCAAACAATGGAGGCATCATTGTTAAACTGGGAAATGAGGGAGGAAAATATGCCTTTAGTTTGCATTTCAGCTATTCCTTCCAAGAATCATGCACCAATTGAGGCAGTTAGACTCGGATCGATCTCAAATAGTTCTTCCAGAACAATTCTGTCATCACCTTCTCATTATTGTCCAATCACAAGAAGCCATGGTTTTATTTTAATAGCCCACAAAGAGGTTGTGGCTACTGTGAAACTAAATTCCATAGATATTGTTGCTGAAACTGGAGACAAGAAAGATGCAAGTAATCAATCCCTTATGTCATGCCCCGCTTCCCAAAAACGTGGAGGCGAAACGTGAGAAGGTCCGCTCAGACTTGAAGCTACAAAGCTGCAAGTCCGATAAGCGTCAATCAAATTTAAACTGCAGGTCCTTGCAACGCGAAACGAAACAAAGATAATAATAACGAAAAGTGACAAAAGAAACATCTCAGAATATCCATAATAACAAATCTCAACATCGCAGAAAAAGCCACCAGGCTAAAAAGAAAGAGTCTAAAAGAGGCCCCAGCATGGCCAACAAAAGTACAAAGTATAAAAGTACAAATGCAAAGCAAAGGTGCTATGCACCGACAACCTAACAGCAATCTAAAGCAAAAGCAACTCCAAATCAGTCTCTAAGACTGGTCTCCGGTGTCCACCAACTCCTCGTCAAAAGTAGGCTCTGGATAAACGTCAGCAAACACCTCGTCCTCAGCTACGGACTCTGGCTCAGGGTCTAACATGTGACACGTAAAAGAGCAAGGGGCACATGTCAGCAAGTCTACAAGAGACTTGTGCAAGGAAACTGAAAGTAGGTAAAAGTAAAGCAACCTAGCAGTTCTAGCATGAATGCAATGACATGGCAGTTAAAGTATGAGTGCAACAAGTAAAGTAAAGTACGAGCATGGCATTTAAACATGGCATGGATGACAAGATTTTCATGAAACATTCACAACGACAAGTACAAGTCAAGTAAGCACCTCGTGCACAGAGATTCCGCCTTTTGGCTAGAGTGGCTGTGCGGGCCAACTCCTAAGCTCAAGTGATCGTTTATCCCTACCCCTCCATGTGTATCGGGCATTGGCTTTTGACCAACACATGAGGCCCGCTTCTGGATCACGAGCCAGGAAGTGTTTTTAACAAGTATGGCGTAGGGGTGCACCTAGCCGGACAAGGAAGTACAAGTAGTGTAGCGTGTGCTACGAATGCAACAATCACTAGGATGACATGTAAAATGTGATGCATGGTAGTTAAAAGTGTGTACAGATAAGGAATTTAAACATGTCAGATATCAATGCATGCATGACATGTCAGGGTGTCAGATCTAGCTTCGTTGTCAAGCTAGATCTTAAAAGTGCGTCTAGACAGCTATCATTTCACTGTCTAGTCTCTTTTATGCTAAGAACAACGAAGTGGCCTAAAAACATGGCCCTAAGCAAGATTTGGCAAGTTTCACTTGCCTGCAAGTACAACGTCAGAGGAACACCGTCCAACGAGTCCAAAGTCACAATTCCTACGTGCACAAGTCCACCGGCCTACATCCGTTTTATTAATCTTGATTAGTGATTTCTAAAACATTTAAAATACTTTAAAATACTGATTTTTAGTCTTGTTTAGCATGCAATTGGGTTGGGGGGTCCTTGGGGTGCAAAGCGTTACCTCAACACGACACGAAAGCCACACTGGCGTCGGGTAGCGACGCCAGGGGTTGGAATAAAATATCGCGCTCCAAGTCCTGATTCCAATATAGATTCCTCGCTGGAAAGTTCAGAGCAGCAACCGGAGCGACGATTCCAGATTCCAAAGCTAGCACGTGCGACGACGGGCTACGACGTGTCGCAACGTCGTACGCGGAAAATCGTCGGAGAAAACGCACCTAGGTGGGCCCACAGTACTCCTAGGGACCAATAGGGGACCCACAATAACTCTGGAGAACTTGGGGGCCCACGGTGGCAAGCGATGCGATGGATGCGGGGTTGCGACGAATGGCTCTCGGTCGTACACAGCCAATGCGGGGACTTGGCTCGGTCAGACACAGGGGAACGGATTGTGCAGCGCAGCGGGTCGGTGCGGCCTTGGTTCTCTCGGTCAGAGTAGGGAAGGCCGTCGGTCGGGCGCCTTGGATGCGGGGGAACGGAGCGCTGCAACGTTGCAATCGTTGCAACGTTGCGGGCTTCGGTCGGTGCGGAGATGCGCCTCGGTCAGACATGGCGCTGAGCGGGGGAACGAAGCGGGGTCGGTGCGGGGCGGGGATGCGGGCCAAGCTCTCGGTCAGACCGAGGGCTCCTCTCGGTCGGAGCGGTAGAATGGAGCGGCTACGATGCAGCGGCTGGGTGCGCGGGCGGCTAGCGGTCAGGGCGGGGATTTGGGCTTGGTTTCTTCGGTCGTGCGGGGGGTTGGCTGTCGCAACGTTGCGACGATTCATCGCAACGTCAAATTTGAGTTTTGGAAGCGGCTAGGGTTATTTTCTTGCGAAAATAGGTCTTCCCAGAGGTTGTTTATATAGTGTAGATGGGTTGACTAGGTCTAGGGCTAATCCTAATGGGATTAGGAGTTTAAAATAATTTAAAATTTAAATCTTACCATCTCCAACTCACCCAAGGCTTGGGTGCGGCCCAAATGAGCTGGAAATTGGCTCAAAAATTATTTAAAACGTTTTAAACTCAAATAAATTTTCTTTGGCCGAAATTAATTTAAAACCTAGCTTTTAAAAATATTTTAAACCTTGCTAAAAAATATATAAGTGGTCAAATGAACTCCAAAAATTATAAAATAAATATCGAGGTGATCGTGGCGACGAAAGAAAGCTAACTAAGAAGACGGATCTCAATTTCGACGACGGACGACGAAACTAAAAATAGAAACGTCTCCCGTCAAAAGTGAAAATCGCAACGTCTCATCGAATAAGATTAAATTGTGGGAAAACGACTCGAGAAATGTCGTTCCAAATTAGTTCCACTATTTAATACTCTCAGAGACGTTCACAACGGCATATCACACAAAAGTGTTCTCAAACAAATAAAGTCTAAAATAAACACGTGCACGGCCAAAAGCACGTGCACGAACAAAGTACAACGAAAACAGACCGTTACACCTTTTGAACTCCATGGCAACTATAAAGAAAAAAAAGGAAGAAGAAGAAGATATCAAAGAAAAGAAAGAATTGGTTCACAGACCAGACGACTGAAAGCTTTGAGGTGTATTTTTTATTTGATCCGGGAGGAGCCATCAGCAGAAAAAGTTTAAAGGAAAAGCTTGGACTTGTGATGAACAAGTTGCATGGCTGGAAGAAAACTAATTCCGCAGAGTATCTTCCTATTGATGCTTTGAGGTGTAACTGGCCTCTACCAGGGAAATGTAAGAATGGAGAAGCTGGTTATCTCCATAATCCATATGTTCCTCCAGTGATGTTCCAAGGGAATCTATCAAGAATGGCGGCTGTTGTGGGAGATACCCATCAGGTTAATCAAGAAATAGAAGAGGCTCAAAATCAAGACCCATGTTCAGATGCTTTAGCTCAAAATCAGTCTTCCCAATCAAGAAGCTGCACTTTGGATGTTCGGCAGTCGGAAGAGAATATTCTGCCGGATTTCTGGAACTCGGAGATTACGACGCAGGAAACAACCCCTGAGCACCAGAGTTGGGGTGTCAGCACTAGCGATCGGGCTACCACCATGAAGCTGGATATTGTTCATTCCACTGCCAAGGTCCTTGTTGATACCTCAGAGTCCCAGAATTCTGGGGTGAGTGATGACACCACTACGATAGTGTTTCTTGCAGGAGAATTCTTGAAAGAGACAAATCCTGTCATTGAGGATGGACTACAGGGAATTGATGATATTGCACGAATCCAGCAGATGTTGGAGGAGAGTATGAGCGTCCAGGTTGGGTTGCTTCAGGCTCTACAAAGGGTTGATGCGGTTTCAGGTGGAAATATGCAGAGTTCTGTCAAAAATACCGACAGGGTGGTTCTAAGGTCTTGTGAACTGTTTAAGGGAAATTTTTGCTTTGATCCAGGAGGAATTGAAATGGCAGTGCGATCTTCTGTCACCATCTTAAGACCAACATTGCTACTGTTTCCCTCTCCAAGTAACCCTCCAAGAATCATGTTCATCGTTGGCCAACTTCTCAGACATATGATCATTGATGCCGGTGCTTATCCTTTTCCACTAGGGTATGGTGGATTCTCGAAGGGTGTATGTACATTAAGGAATGAGTGCATGTGTCATGTAATACCTGATACAAGCCAGCTGCAGGCGGGTGACATAACAAACATTGATATTGTCAGACAGATTGCTATGGGAGTATGCGTTAATGTCATGAGGCTACATTTCGATGTAGGAGCAGTTCTTCATCCACGACCGGCTATTGTGATATTCATGGGATATGTTGATCATGATTACGGTGTTAAGCCACAAACAGTAGATGTAGTGGGCCTTGCTAGGTCATCTCGAAAAATAAGTGCCGAGCAAGACGAGGAGGCCGAACTAGAAACTGTAATTGAAGTTACAGGTACTAGAGCTTCTGAAGAATCGGTTGCTGATGAATATGAGCTTGTTGATCGTATTAACACTCTAACTCCCTTGGAGAAGTCGGGGTTTGACATCCCCCGCGTTTTTGCGCACGACGGGCGCACGCTATGTGTAATTGGAGGCGTGAGATTTAAATATTTATAACCGCAAGCGCACGGTGTTGTAGTGTGGCTTGGGGGTCGAACTCAGGGAGGCTTGGTTGTGCTTGTGTCAAGAAGGATCAGAATCACCCCATGGGCAAGCTAGCCCGAATCGGATGATGGGTTGTCACGGAAAATGGAATGCGAGGGATAAACAATAAGAAGGGAAACCCGGGACTTCGGTTTCCACCCTATCGTGCGATTCTCGCCGATACGGCCTATGGGTAGGATAACGATCGGAATTAGGGTCTAATGGTGAGACGTTGCCTCTAAGAGTGAAATCAGCGTCCCATGGGCCCGATATTCAGGTCGGTGCCCAGGATGATACAACGGACTTCCCGGGTTCGGTCAGTGGGCATTGCCATGTCCATTAACACTGACCGACTCCGGGAGCACTAAGCTCGCAACGATAACTCCCAACGTCTCGTCCTGCCGCTCCCGCGCGGTAGGATTCGACGTCTACGCTAAGGGCATGAGCTATGGCTAGGGAGTCAACCGCCAAGTTTATTCCCCCTTGGCCCAACGGTCAAAGGCGGTCTTTTTCCCGCCGATGAAAATAAAATACCCCGCGAAACCGGTAGATTCCTAATCCCTATCCTAGTCTTATGGACGCATCGGGGAGAACCCACGAATGGGTATCCACCAAAATCCCAGGTTAGGGAACAACTCACACATATTTACTAAAAAGCAATCTAAATCAAAATCGACCGTTAGAAATGTGATCATGCGATTGAAAATTAGTAAGGGCAATGCAATTAACACTATATTAAAGTTTAACAAAGATCAGATGTAACGACCACTTTTCGTTGTACGTTGTTCGTGCACGTGCTTTTGTCCGTGCACGTGTTTGATTTAGACTTTGTTCGTTTGTGAACACTTTCGTGTGATATGCCGTTGTGAACGTCTCTGAGAGTATTAAATAGTGGCACTATCTTGGAACGACACTTCTCGAGTCGTTTTTCCACAATTTAAACTTACTCAATGAGACGTGCCGATTTTCACTTTTGACGGGAGACGTTTCTATTTTTAGTTTCGTCGTCTGACGTCGAATTTGAGATCCGTCTTCTTAGTTAGCTCACATTCGCCATCACGATCACCCCGATATTTATTTTATAATTTTTGGAGTTCATTTGATCACTTTTATATTTTTAACAAGTTTTATATTATTTTTAATAATTAATTTTTATATTAAATTCGGCCAAAGAAAATTTATTTGAGTTTTAAACATTTTAAAGAATTTATGAGCCAATTTCCAGCTCATTTGGACCAAGTCAAATCCTTGGGTGAGTTAGAGAAGTTGAATTTTCAAATTTTAAATTATTTTAAACTTCTAATCCTATTAGATTTAGCCCTAGACCAAGTCAACCCATCTACACTATATAAGCAACCCCTAGGAAGACCTATTTTCGCAAGAAATTAGCCCTAGCCTCTTCCAAAACTCAAATTTGACGTTGCGACGATTCGTCGCAACGTCGCAGCTGTCGCATGCGCACGACCGATGAATTTCACCCCGTTCCCCCGCTCTGACCGGTCGCCCGCTCCGCATCCTAGCCGCACCCGCTGCTGTCGCCCACCCGGCTCCCCGCTCCCCGCTCCGACCGAGGACATCTCTCGGTCTGACCGAGAGATTTCCCCGCCTCCGCTCCGCTCCGCAACGTTGCAACTGCAACGTTGCAACCCCCGCACCGACCGACGCTCCCGCCCGCACCGACCGAAGCGCTCCCCCGCATCGCCCGCTCCCCCGCTCCGTTGCAACCCGCCTCGCTGCAGCCCCCGCATCCGCTCGCCCTGACCGACAGATCCCCTCGCTCCGGGCCGCTGTGACCGAGCGCCCAAGCCTTGCAACGCTCTCCGCTGCACTGCGACCGACCCCCTCGCTGTGATCTCTCGGTCTGACCGAGAGAATCTCTCGCAGGGGCTCGGTCTGACCGAGCGACGTTCGTCGCAACCCCGCATCCGTCGCACCGCTTGCCACCGTGGGCCCCCCAAGTTCTCCAGAGGTATTGTGGGTCCCCCAAAGGTCCCTAGGACTACTGTGGGCCCCACCTAGGTGCTTTCTCTCCGACGATTCGCCGTGCACGACGTTAAGACACGTCGTAGCCCGTCATCGCACGTGCTAGCTTTGGAATCTGGAACCGTTGCTCCGGTAGACGCTCTGAACTTTCCAGCGAGGAAACTATATTGGAATCAAGACTTGGAGCGCGTTCTCTTATTCCAACCCTTGGCGTCGCTACCCGACGTCGGTGTAGCTTTCGCGTCGTGTTGAGGTAACGCTTCGCACCCTTAGGACCCCCAACCCATTGCATGCTAATCAAGACTAAAATCAGTATTTTTAAAGTATTTTAAATGTTTTAAATTCACTAATCAAGATTAATAATATGGACTTTAGGCCGGTGGACTTGTGCACGTAGGATAATTGTGATTTTGGACTCTCTTGGACGGTGTGCTCAGACGTTGTACTTGCAGGCAAGTGAAACTTGCCAACTCTTGTGTAGGGCCATGTTTTTAGGCCACTTCCTTGTTTTCAGTGTAAAAGAGACTAGTCAGTGAAATGATAGCTGGCTAGACGCCTACTTGATCTAGTTTGACAACGAAACTAGATCCGTCACCTAATTGATCTAGCTTGACAACGAAGCTAGATCCAACTCTTTAAACTTGTTGTTCATGCATACTAAACTGTCACGTTTACTTTCCTTACCTGTACGCACTTTTAACTGCCAAGCATTGCATCTTACATGTCATCCCAGTTGATTGTTGCATTCGTAGCACACTCTACAATACTTGTACTCCTTGAAAACGACTTCCGGGGGAAACTGGCCTCATGTGTTGGTCAAAAGCCAATGCCCGGGTTCCCTGGACCGACTAGGTGCACCCCTATGCCATACTTGTTAAAAACACTTCCTGGCTCGTGATCCAGAAGCGAGCATTCCAAGTTCGGGGGTAAGACCCTGGCTCGACACACGTGGAGGGGTAGGGATAAACGGTTACTTGAGCTTAGGAGTGGCCTGATCAGCCCTCTAGCCAAAAGACAGAATTCCTGTGCACGAGGTGCTTACTTTTCTTGTCTTGTACTTGTCTTGTGAATGATTCATGCAATACTTGTCATCCATGTCATGTTTAAATGTCATGCTCGTACTTTACTTTACTTTACCTTACCTGTTGCACTCATCACTTTAACTGTCATGTCATTGCATCATGCTAGAACTGCTAGGCTGCTTTACTTTTACCTACTTTCAGTTTCCTTGCACAAGTCTCTTGTAGACTTGCTGACATGTGCCCCTTGCTCTTTTGGGTGTCACATGTTAGACCCTGAGTCAGAGACCGTTGCTGAGTATGTGATGTTTTGCTGACGCTGAGTCTGAGTCCATGATTGCCCAGGAGGATCTTGGTGGACACCTGTGACCATTCTTTGAGTCTTTGTTGAGCTTTATTTTGTTTTAGGCCTTTTGTTAGTTGTTGGTGCATAGCACCATTGTTTTGTACTTTGTACTTTTGTTGGCCATGTTTGGGCCTTTAGACCCTTTTTCTTTTAGCCTGGTGGCTTTTCTGCGATGTTGGAAATTATATTTATGGATATTCTGAGATTATTCTTTTGTCTCATTTCATTATTATTATCTTTGTTTCGTTCGCGTTGCAAGGACCTGCAGTTTTAAATTTGATTGACGCTTATCGGGCTTGCAGCTTTGTAGCTTCAAGTCTGAGCAGACCTTCTCACGCTTCACCTCCATATTTTTGGGAAGCGGGACGTGACAGGTTTTGTTGGTGGCCCATGCAGGTCCGGTCTTGCAATTGCGAATTAACGGAACAACGATAATAACGGAATGTCCATTAAATAAATTACAACATCCGAGTAATAAGCCCTGAGTTTAGTCGTCTTCTTATGACACTAGGTGATAAGAAGACTTAGTTAGACGCCTTTGCTTGTTAGTTAGAGGCCTCTGTTTGTTAGTTAGACTCCCTGCCAGCAATTGATTGATCGTCATAGGAGTTACATTAGTGGTTCATGTCTACCCCTGACCATATTAGACTTCTAGAATTTCCTTTAGTCGTTCGCTTGGGTTCATCGATTTCGGACCAAGCTGAACGCATTTCCTTACCGTCTAACCTTTAGAAGTCTTAGCGCTTAGTTCTTAATCTTTAGTTGGTCGACCGTAGGAGTTCCCAGTAAGTTCTCCTGATTCATATCCTAGGCGTATGTACGTTTTGATCACCTGACCAATTTCCTTGCCTCGATTCACGAGATCGCCTCATGACGATCGTCGTCAATCTTCAAACATCGCCATTGCAAAACTTGAACCTTCTGAAAGTGTTTTTCAATCTTCTCTTCCACTAAGTTTAATTTTGTTCAAAATTTTAATATACCTATATTTCATCCTCCTTCATTGATTTAAATTTTTAAAACGTTTGTCGGAATTTTTGAATACTAGCTTATGGTATTTTCCCAGCCTATATTTTTCATACATATGTAAATGTGTCGTTCTTTCATATATTAAATCTTACCTTGAACCATACTTTTGCCTTGCCCAATTCGATTTATAATTTTCCCTCTTATTTGTGTTATTCGAATGATACGTCGTGTTTACTTTAATATACTTTCAAGACACATGGAATTCCAGCTTTCAGCAAGTTGGTCTTGGCTCCTCGTTTTCGCTACTTCAGATTTTTGCAAAATTACTATTTTCATAACCTCTTCCTGCTTTAGACCCTCCCTGATTTGATTTTAAAGATTTGCTATTCGATCTTGATAATTCTTATGCTAAGTTACTATTATTTTTCTTTCCGCTCACCATACACGCTTTTAGAAAAAATTCCAAACCAAATTGAATTTCAATTATTTTTATATCCGTGCCAGACTTGTTGTGCTCGTATATTAAGAACCTTGCGTAAATCAGTTTTTTTTCATTTTTGGCAAACCCTGGTTCTCTAAAAGCAGTTTCAAATTGATCATTTTAAAATTTTCCATAGCCTAAAGTTTTGAAGCATTTAACATGAGTTTAAATTCTTCCGTTACTTGATTTCATTCTTTAACTTCCCAAAACTTTTTTGACAACATTATATTAAACTGCTGACGTATAAATTTCCTAAACCACATCCTTAATATTCGTGTAAATGATTTTACTTCCTTTTATAACGATTTTTAAAACTAATAGACCATTTTCCCCTTATCATGAATATTCGACTCAAACTTATTTTGAAAAACTCGTTTTATCGATCCCCAAATATTTCTTTTCAGACGAGGATTTTAATTTTGAAGAACAACAGCTTTCAGATTTCACGTACTTTAGCTTGTGCTACTTACCACACTTTCTTTTTCCCCCCTATATAAGCATCACTACATCTCCCTTTTCCCTCAACCTAAACATCACCATTGAGTCAATGTTTCGTCTAACCAAGCTGTCTCCTTGTATTCGTCCTATCTGAACTCGTGATTATCGATCTTTCCCTCGTCACGCTCCCGATCTCTCTTTATTGCTTAGGCCTTAGGGTCCTTCAATGTCTGTGTCAACTCTTAGTTGTTAGTAGACCCTTGGACCCTTGTGAGGCTGTCGTGGTGCACGTACCTAAGTTGTGTACGTGGGCTTGAATGAGGATTCCCATAGTATATTAGTGCTTGCCTATTGTGTGATATATATGTATACTCGGAGTTATTCGTGATAGTATGAAGTTGCTGTGTGTTAGTAGTTATAGATTTTGTGTGGATAGCTATACTATACTAGGGATGCCTGTGTATATAAGAGTTAGCGTTGAAATATCTAAGTTGTGTATGTAGTGAGAGATACTTGTAATGGTTGAAATAAAATGATTGGTAAAGCTATGTGTATGTTAGGTTGTAATAATAATAGGTGGATGTATAGTTAAGTGAGTAGGCCTATTATATGACCTATATATTAGTACTTATGTGTATGTGCTCATATGTAGGTATGTATTATGCTTAGACGTAAGTAATTATGTTTTGTTGCCTGAGTATATAGGTGATATACATATGGTAGTAGAATTATAATTTGATTGGTATTGCTTGCTCTGCGGGATGTTGCATGCGTGCATACCGTGAGGTATACACGACTATTGCACATCTTAATTATGTAGGTGTGGATGTGTTAGTATACTAATTATAGGTAGTAGGCTATGGTGTGAATATATATATATATATATAAGTTACATGTGTGTGTGACTATACGATGGATACGTATGCATGTATTAGGGAGTGTATTATAATTATACGTGTGCTGATGTCTGTATTACTATTATTATGGTATATAAATTGATTTAACTATGTAAGTATTACCTGACTAAATATTAAGTGTGATTGATTTATGGAAAGTATATGGTTGTATTGGTAGACGTATATATATGGGAGTGGTATCGGTATAGGTATAAATGCCGTGTTACGTATATAGAATATTCTGATATGTGTACTGAGTCTCACTCAAGCTTGAGTGGGTATACTCTAGGTATATTGAATGTATGGTTGTAGTTTGAATATAGCAATGCTTGATGTATGTATAGTGATAGAAGTGTTTGTGCATGGTTGAGTTACGCACATGATTGTGGGTCGCTACGCCAGTATATAGTTATAGGCGTTGGTCTTGTGGTATAGTTAATTACTAAGGCTGGCTTGTGTGAACGTATGTGTACTAGCTAAAACTAGGTGTGTTTGTGTGCTAGTTATATAATGGTATGATTGGTGTATGTAAATGAAATGTTAGCGTGTATGGGTGTGCACCATGCGCGGGTAAGTATGTGCTTAGTTATAAGTATTGATGACTATGATATATTTGGCGTGTCGTAAATACAGTTATAGGACCGTACGTGATGCGAATATATGGTGAACTATTTGCATGTATTTGAATGACTATATATTGTGAAACTATAGTAGTGGTGAATATATATATATATATATATATAGTGAAACTTGATTAATTATGGTATGGTGTGATTACATGTGTTGATGTGTTTAGTGTTGGATGAATACTAGGGATTATCAGAGGGTAGTATACCCTTGATGTCTGTACATAAGTAGCTACATATAGGTAGAGCAATGATTGTATTTGCTAGGTGTGAGACTATCCTTATATGAGTATCTGAAATATTGTTTGTGTTAGGTAAGTAGTAGTTATATAATGTATGTATGTTTATATAAATATGATTGAAATACATGTATGAAATTGACTGACTATAATAGGTATAAGTGTATACGTATGTGAATGTATATATATATATATATGTGTTGGTAGTGTTAATGTTTGACTACCTAGTGCGTATATGAGCACATGTAATGACTAAACCTGGTTTGAAATATAATGTGACTTGTTTTGGGGAAGTTATTAGAGCGACTAGATATATTAGAAAGTCCGAGGACGGACTTTATTCTAAGGTGGGGAGGATGTAACGACCACTTTTCGTTGTACGTTGTTCGTGCACGTGCTTTTGTCCGTGCACGTGTTTGATTTAGACTTTGTTCGTTTGTGAACACTTTCATGTGATATGCCGTTGTGAACGTCTCTGAGAGTATTAAATAGTGGCACTATCTTGGAACGACACTTCTCGAGTCGTTTTTCCACAATTTAAACTTACTCAATGAGACGTGACGATTTTCACTTTTGACGGGAGACGTTTCTATTTTTAGTTTCGTCGTCTGACGTCGAATTTGAGATCCGTCTTCTTAGTTAGCTCACATTCGCCATCATGATCACCCCGATATTTATTTTATAATTTTTGGAGTTCATTTGACCACTTTTATATTTTAACAAGTTTTATATTATTTTTAATAATTAATTTTATATTAAATTCGGCCAAAGAAAATTTATTTGAGTTTTAAACGTTTTAAAGAATTTTTGAGCCAATTTCCAGCTCATTTGGACCAAGTCAAATCCTTGGATGAGTTGGAGAAGTTGAATTTCAAATTTTAAATTATTTTAAACTTCTAATCCTATTAGATTTAGCCCTAGACCAAGTCAACCCATCTACACTATATAAGCAACCCCTAGGAAGACCTATTTTCGCAAGAAATTAGCCCTAGCCTCTTCCAAAACTCAAATTTGACGTTGCGACGATTCGTCGCAACGTCGCAGCCGTCGCATGCGCACGACCGATGAATTTCACCCCGTTCCCCCGCTCTGACCGGTCGCCCGCTCCGCATCCTAGCCGCACCCGCTGCTGTCGCCACCCGGCTCCCCGCTCCCCGCTCTGACCGAGGACATCTCTCGGTCTGACCGAGAGATTTCCCCGCCTCCGCTCCGCTCCGCAACGTTGCAACTGCAACGTTGCAACCCCCGCACCGACCGACGCTCCCGCCCGCACCGACCGAAGCGCTCCCCCGCATCGCCCGCTCCCCCGCTCCGTTGCAACCCGCCTCGCTGCAGCCACCGCATCCGCTCGCCCCGACCGACAGATCCCCTCGCTCCGGGCCGCTGTGACCGAGCGCCCAAGCCTTGCAACGCTCTCCGCTGCACTGCGACCGACCCCCTCGCTGTGATCTCTCGGTCTGACCGAGAGAATCTCTCGCAGCGGCTCGGTCTGACCGAGCGACGTTCGTCGCAACCCCGCATCCGTCGCACCGCTTGCCACCGTGGGCCCCCCAAGTTCTCCAGAGGTATTGTGGGTCCCCCAAAGGTCCCTAGGACTACTGTGGGCCCCACCTAGGTGCTTTCTCTCCGACGATTCGCCGTGCACGACGTTGCGATACGTCGTAGCCCGTCGTCGCACGTGATAGCTTTGGAATCTGGAACCGTTGCTCCGATAGACGCTCTGAACTTTCCAGCGAGGAAACTATATTGGAATCAGGACTTGGAGCGCGTTCTCTTATTCCAACCCCCGGCGTCGCTACCCGACGCCGGTGTAGCTTTCGCGTCGTGTTGAGGTAACGCTTCGCACCCTTAGGACCCCCAACCCATTGCATGCTAATCAAGACTAAAATCAGTATTTTTAAAGTATTTTAAATGTTTTAAATTCACTAATCAAGATTAATAATATGGACTTTAGGCCGGTGGACTTGTGCACGTAGGATAATTGTGATTTTGGACTCTCTTGGACGGTGTGCTCAGACGTTGTACTTGCAGGCAAGTGAAACTTGCCAACTCTTGTGTAGGGCCATGTTTTTAGGCCACTTCCTTGTTTTCAGCGTAAAAGAGACTAGTCAGTGAAATGATAGCTGGCTAGACGCCTACTTGATCTAGTTTGACAATGAAACTAGATCCGTCACCTAATTGATCTAGCTTGACAACGAAGCTAGATCCAACTCTTTAAACTTGTTGTTCATGCATACTAAACTGCCACGTTTACTTTCCTTACCTGTACGCACTTTTAACTGCCATGCATTGCATCTTACATGTCATCCCAGTTGATTGTTGCATTCGTAGCACACGCTACAATACTTGTACTCCTTGAAAACTACTTCCGGGGGAAACGGGCCTCATGTGTTGGTCAAAAGCCAATGCCCGGGTTCCCTGGACCGGCTAGGTGCACCCATATGTCATACTTGTTAAAAACACTTCCTGGCTCGTGATCCAGAAGCGAGCATTCCAAGTTCGGGGGTAAGGCCCTGGCTCGACACACGTGGAGGGGTAGGGATAAACGGTTACTTGAGCTTAGGAGTGGCATGATCAGCCCTCTAGCCAAAAGACGGAATCCCTGTGCACGAGGTGCTTACTTTTCTTGTCTTGTACTTGTCTTGTGAATGATTCATGCAATACTTGTCATCCATGTCATGTTTAAATGCCATGCTCGTACTTTACTTTACTTTACCTTACCTGTTGCACTCATCACTTTAACTGTCATGTCATTGCATCATGCTAGAACTGCTAGGCTACTTTACTTTTACCTACTTTCAGTTTCCTTGCACAAGTCTCTTGTAGACTTGCTGACATGTGCCCCTTGCTCTTTTGGGTGTCACATGTTAGACCCTGAGTCAGAGACCGTTGCTGAGTACGTGATGTTTTGCTGACGCTGAGTCTGAGTCCATGATTGCCCAGGAGGATCTTGGTGGACACCGGTGACCATTCTTTGAGTCTTTGTTGAGCTTTATTTTGTTTTAGGCCTTTTGTTAGTTGTTGGTGCGTAGCACCATTGTTTTGTACTTTGTACTTTTGTTGGCCATGTTTGGGCCTTTAAACACTTTTTCTTTTAGCCTGGTGGCTTTTCTGCGATGTTGGAAATTATATTTATGGATATTCTGAGATTATTCTTTTGTCTCATTTCATTATTATTATCTTTGTTTCGCTCGCGTTGCAAGGACCAGCAGTTTTAAATTTGATTGACGCTTATCGGGCTTGCAGCTTTGTAGCTTCAAGTCTGAGCGGACCTTCTCACGCTTCGCCTCCATATTTTTGGGAAGCGGGGCGTGACATCAGACAACTTACTAATATCTGGAAAATTACAGCCATCAAGAGAGAGAAAAAACAGAAAAAATAACAACCCCCGTTTCTGGAAAACCTAGGGGTCCTATATATAGAATACGATATCACCCGATCGGTTGACAAGTCAACCGATCGGGTGACATGCTTTGTTTCTTCAGCAGTTCAGAACGGGACTTCACCCGGTCGCATGGCACGGTCGGTTGAGGGTTGAAGCTGATCGGTTGGATCTTCGTGCCGTCGGGTGAACCGGTTGGTTGAGCTCTCCGTATCTTGGCTTCGGAGAATTGGCTACAGGTGAACCGATCGGGTGAAGGTCACCCGATCGGTTGGCATTCAGCTTCAAATTCCAGAGAGTTGGGGCGTTGTGAACCGGTCTCTGAACCGACCAGTTGACTTTCTGCCCGCTTCAGCTTGTGTCCGGGTGGTGCACGCGTGCATCACCCGATCGGTTGGAAGTGACCAACCGATCGGGTGAGGGGCTGAAAGATGCTATCTTCGTCGTTTGACCCCCTGGATCACGCGTGACTCCTCCCGTTGCTCCGGGGACTCATGATATCATCGTTATATGTCCCCTACGCCTGTAAACTCCTGCAAAATACAAAAAACACGGAAAAGTGAAAGAAAACAAGAAAACATGGGAAAACAAATACGAGACGGCGGAAAACAACGGAAAAACACAAAAGAAAACGTGCGTGAACATATGAAATATAAACGCACGTCAAAATCCCCAAGCTAAACCCTTCCTCGTCCTCGAGGAAGACGAGTGAGAGAAGGAGCTCGGAGGGAGAAAATAGAGAGGAAGAGAGGAAAGGAGAAAACAGAAAATCCTAAATCGCCCGTCAGAGCCAGCAAAATCAAAAACACACACCAAGCTAACAAATGCCAAATCACACCACTAAGCCGAGGAATATGAGTGCAGACAAGTGCCGTGGGCCCACGCCGTGAAGCGCGAGTGAGTGTGGTCGTGTGCTAGCAATCGGTGCCACTATCTACATTGTGCAATAAGCTCCATATACACAAATCCAAGAAATGACCCAAATATCGATTCGATTTAGAAATAGCGGTGAATATATAGCTCGAGCATGCAAGGGAAGAGTATGAGAATAGAAATGCATCATGTGTCATGGACTCCACAGCTAAGGGCTTGGATATCACCACACTATCACCTAGATAATAGCTAGAATTCCCTATTCCAAGTGTTTTCGAAAGTGATGGGGGTTGAGATGATGTGGAGTAGAACACTCAGTGCAAATTCTCGCCTTCCCTTTATTCTCGGTAAGTAGGAAAATATTCACACTCATATTTTTTTTGGGTTTTGGATATATGTATTTTTTTGGCTTTTTGGCTCTACAATTTTCTCTTTTCTTTTCTTTTTGGGTTTTTCTTTTCTTTTCTCTTTTTTTGAATTTTTTTGGGTTTTTGGCTATACACCTGTGTACTCTCCCAAGTGGGAGAACGATACACGACGAGGGGATTTGCACCAAGTAAAACAAAAAAGAAGTCGGATTCTAGACACTTGGGCAAGGGACATATTTCACTAATGAGAGCGTAGGCTAAATGAGTTATCCTAGTCCTAACTGTGGAATCCCGACACATGCGAATGAAGCATACGATATATATATTCATGCATACAGAAGCAGATAGGATAGGCAAATACCGCATATTCAAATCGAAGCATGATAATCTAGGGGTCATTCATGGACAGGTATATAAAATAAAATCACAAAGTAGAAGCACACCTAACACTAGTCACGACACACGACTCACAAAAAAGTAAAATGGACCCACGATGCATGAAATGCAAGAGGACTCGCCTTCCTAGGGTTAGTGAATGTGATTATCGACGCCATGCTAGGTGTGTGTGATTTTATGGCAATTCATCATATGGGGTCATCTCTAGGAGAGAGCGAACAAAAGATGAGAAGAAAAAAGAAAAACACGATGGAAAACGACTCAAAAACGAAGAAAAAGAGCACAAATGACGCACAAAGTGCGACTCCCCCAAGCTGAAGTTTGCATTGCCCTCAATGCAATAAAAGTGAATACGGGAGGGCAATGAATATGGGGGGAATACGCACAGACACAAAAAGACACGAAAGACAAGAAAATCACACAAATGAAACTGAAAATAAAGAAAAATAAAAATCACATTACACGACATATAAACAGAAAATGAAAATAGAAAATCACACGACACAATAGATAAAACAAGCACACACAGAAAACAGCACACGACGACACACATAAAAAAAATTGGCTTCCCCCAAGCTAGACATGACAATGCTAGCAAGATGATATGATCGTGAAAATGGAGAGATATGCAAGGGGAAGGTCAGAAAACAAAATGAAATCAAAAAGCAGGAGATGGGGAGTCCTCGCCCTCCTTGGAAGAGGGTGTGGATGGGTGGTCGGGGGAGGCGGGGGGTGTGCGGAGAAGTGGGGAAAGAGGTGGAGGAATATGTGCAGTGTGGGTATGAATGATGGGTGGAGTGTCGGTGGAGGTGGGTGGTGGTGGAAGTACGGCGATCAAGGCCGTGGTAGAAGGGATAGAAATGGGGAGAGAAGACGTGATGGTGACGGTAGTGGAGGGCAGAGGGAGAGATCGGGAGCGCACATGCAATTTCTTGCGGCGCACATATGCAGTGATGGTGGAGGATGGAGGAGGTGGTGTGGGGGCGACAGAAGTGGTCGTGAGATGAGAAGTGGATACAGGGATGTGAATAGATGTAGGTGGAGGAGATGATCGCATAGGTGGGGTTGAAGGAGGTGGGGATGGGTGGGATGGTGGAGGAGAAGAATGTGATGGGTGAGGTGGCGATCGTCGAGGTGGTGAAGGTGGTGGTGAGGGGTGTGGTGTGGGTGGTGGTGGTCCGTGGACGTGAGTGAGAAGGCGGAGGATGGCGGCCATGTTCCTCTCAAGTGCGAGGAAACGTGGGTGAGTGAGAAAGGAGGACGGTGATGGGTCCGAGGGGACAGAGGACGTGGCAAGAGTACGGAGATGCGCGACCTCGGCCTCGAGAGCAAGACGGGCAGAGGCATGAAGGCGACCAAAAGAAGTGGACTGACGTGAAGCGGAAGTGGTGCCGGGAAGTGATGTGGAAATAGTGCCGGCGGTAGTGGTCATGCCGGCACTGGACACAAGGCCGGAGATGGCCGCAGAAAGATCCTCAGCAGTGATAGGGCCAGGAGCACGGGTGGTGTGACTCGGGCCAGCCCCGATATCTCCCCAGGACGCAGGGATATCCTGCTCGCCTAAGCGGGCGGCAGGGGAAGGTGGTCTGCGTGCGTCTGGGGGAAGGAAAGGAAGGCGCAATCCCGCTAGAAACTCAGGATCAGGCGGAAAAGTCCAATCTCCCACTACAGCAATAGTCATGCAAGCGGGGTTGGGGAGAATGGTGTAGGGGGCTGGGGGTGGCCGTAGTTGAAATCGAAACGATGATCAGGGCAGGGTTTAATCATATGAATATGCCGCAGGACATCAAGATCTAGACGTGAGGGTCCTGTGGCAGTAGGAAGATCACGGGGGATGTGGATATTAAATTGGGGATACCAAGCAATGATAGTGATTATTCCCCCACAACAAATCTTGCCCTTGCCGGCTCGGCTAATCTCGAGGAGCTTGTAAACAAGCCAGTCACCGGCATGGACGGGGACAGTAGGGGCCCTAAAGCTAATCCCATCATCGTCTCGAACGAAAGGGAAAGTCATGGCCCACAGAATGAAAAGATCAGGGATGGTCACGGTGCCTGACTCATCCCTGGGGAAAAATGCGGATGATATGATCCGATGACCTAGACGGAATATAGGATGGATGATTGAGGAGGCCTTGGCCTTACCTCGGGGATATCGATGGAGTATGGTGAGGCGGAACAAAAAGTTATCGACGTCGAATTCGGGTGGGTATCCGTAGTGTCAGATAGAGTCGTCCCCAAGGATGGGGAAACCAAATATATTGTTGATCGTATTTAGGTTGGTGCGGATGGTTTTGTTACGCACCCGGAAAATGACGGTCGACCCCGACTCACAAACGAGTGAGGAAAGAAATTCAAGTGTGAGGGACAGGTAAGACACCACGGTTGTGTTCAAGAAGGCTAACCAACCTAATTTCGCGAAAAGAGTCTCGACCTCGGTGAAGACACCGAGATCGATAAGAGATTGGGTGTGGGCGAACTTGGTCGACAGATGCCCCCGAGCATCAAGTCTATGGTAGAAGTCTATGTGCTCTTGGTTCCTAAATTGATACCCATGCGGGCCCATCATTAGGTCCTCAGGAGGGATAACAGGTGGGGGAGGGGCTAGTGATAGTGCACGTGGTGATTGGGAGGAGGACGTGTTTGTTTACGTCTCTTTCGAGACGGTTCCTCCTCCCGCATGATACCCTTCCCCTTATCACGATCCCGGGCCATAGTGGGTGCGTGAGTGTGATGCAAATGAGTGTAGAACACGATAAAATCACGCACACACACACAAACAAGCGAGTAGAAATTCTAGGGTAAAAAGTAAAATTGAGCAGTGGAGCGAAGTTACCCAGCAGCGGTTGGTGTTTCTTGCTTGAAATCGACCCCAATACCATGCAATCGGATGTAGTGTGGAGCCGCGACACTTCTCTTCAGCAAAAAATCCGAAAATGGGGGGATTAGGGCTTGAGAAAGCAAAATGGGGGAGAGAGAGAGAGGGAGAGAGAGAGAGGGAGAGAGATGGAAGGGGTAGGTGGAGAGAGAGGCTAGAGGGGGAGTGGAGGTTGTGGGAGAGAGATTTCCGGCCGTTTGGAGAGCGGGGGAGATGAAACAACGACGAGTTTTGTGAGATCGGGCGAGAAAATGAATGGGTGGGGCGGTTTATTTATAGGGTTTAAGTCGAACCGATCGGGTGAGTTGTCACCCGATCGGTTGACTATTAGGTCGAGATTTTCAGCTGAATAGACGCTACAGGTGAACCGGTCGGTTGATAACTCACCTGATCGGTTGGCCGCTCCACAAATTTTCCCGAGAGTTTGGTACAGCTCACCCGGTCTGTCACCCGATCACGCTTCCTATCAACCGTTCGGTTGATCATTTCCCAAAAATTCCCGAGACTTCAGCCCCGTTCACCCGGTCTGCCAACCGGTCTCACATGCCTTCACCCGATCGGTTCGTTGAGCGACTGATACTGCCAGCAGCTGATACATCCCAACCGATCGGTTGAGTTATCAACCGATCGGTTGGGGCCTTGTTTTCTGCAAAAGTCCACAAATGGCCTAAGTCCCTCAACGGAAGTTCTTACGGCTGGATTTATTTAATAAAATAGATAAAATAAAGTTAAAAATAGTCCTAAAAATTGGAAACAAAGGTTTAGAGCATGTGTTGCCTCCCATGAAGCGCTTTTGTTTAACGTCGTTAGCTCGACGCCCGTAGATGATGTTCAAGGTGGGCGATACGGGTGATGCCCAAAGTCTGGCATCGCTTCAGCTTCAGAGCTGGTATCTCTTGGCGTAGTCGGTGGTGACAAGAAAACTTGTTCGACGACTCTCCCTTTGTTGACGGGGTCCGGGGGCTTCTCCCTCATATTGGCGTCCACTGCCACTCGTTTAAGGATCCGGACCTCATCCCCGGTGAGCCCCATGGGTTCTTTGCCTTTCCTCCTCGTATGAGGAGCTCTCTAAAATCCGGGAGGGATCGTGTGTGCCGCATCCGCTATCCCAGCAACATCATTCTTCTTCGGGCCGACTGGTTCTTCTGAGTCCCCCAATCTATCGGGGGGATTTCTTGAAAGAATTTCCCAGGAGCTTTCCTCCACAGCTCTCTCTTCTTCAGACTCCAGCATGTTGCATCTTGGATCATCTGGGGGATCGGGGTGCTTCATCGACAACCCCAAGTCAAACTACACTTTTTCGGTGCCGACGTTTAGGGAAAGTTTCCCATTCTTCACATCGATTAATATGCCGGCAGTGGCCATGAAAGGCCATCCAAGAATGATGGGGGTGTGTGCATCTTCAGGCATGTCCATGACAACGAAGTCCACAGGCACATGCACCCCTTTAACATTGACAGGAAGGTCATCTACAACCCCCACCGGATATTTTACCGAACGGTCTGCAAGCTGTAGTGTCATTCCGGTGGGCTCCAAGTCGCCCATTCCTATCCTCTTATATAGCGACAATGGCATCAAGCTGACACTCGCTCCAAGATCGACGAGCGCACGATGTATCTTTACCTCCCGATCGCGCAAGGGAAAGAGAAGCTCCCCGGGTCTTTAAGCTTAGGAGGGTTTGCTCGCTGGATAAGAGCACTACATTCTGCCGTCAAAACGACCTTCTCCTTTCTAGAACCCTTTGTCACCAAATCCTTGAGAAATTTCGCGTAGTATGGTATGGTCTCTATAGCTTCAAGGAAGGGGATTTGCAAGCTTAGATCCTTGACAATGGCAAAAAATTTGCCATACTTCTCGTCTATTTTGGCTTGGGCTAACCGTTACGAAAAAGGCACAACGGGCTTGAATACCCTGAGGCTCTCTTCCTCATCCTTTTTCTTCTCCTCATCAGGAACTCCCTCCAGAGTTGTTTGCTCTGGCGACGAAGCATTGGCGTCATTCAATTTTTCAATCGGTCGCTCCACGACCAATGGTGCTTCTGGTTCCTTTCGGGGCACTCTTGTGGGGATTTGTGTTCCACTCCTTAACACGATAGCGGACACATTCGCATGCTTGTGCGTGAGTGCCAGAGTTTGATTTGCTCCCCTTGGGTTCACCTCCGATTGTGGCGGCAATAAGTTTTGCGACCTTGAAAGGTTCGCCACTTGTAACCCCAGCTGGGTTACTTGGTCCGTGAGAGCCCGGTGTCCCATTACCAGCTTCAAATTTATCTTCTCGTGGTCGGATATATATTGAGTCAAAAGGGACTCAACCGGAGAGATGGCCCTCTGTTGGCCATATTGCTGCTGCTGCTGAACGGGTTGCTGATTTCTGGGAGCATATTGCTGATATTGTTGTGGAGGTTGCTGCTGCTGAAACTGCTGCTGCTGAGGCCTAGCTGGCTGATATATCTGTTGTTGCTGCTGCTGAGGCGGCGGCGGCTGATACGGTGCCCGGTAACTAAGGTTAGGGTGGTTCCGGTTGTTCGAAGAGTATGCCGGGTTGGAGCTAGTCCGTGATGGATACGGCGCATTTCCCGTAGGATTGTAGAATAGTGCGCTCGCTTTGTCCAACGATGGTGAGATGTCACCACCGTCAAATTCTCCAAAGACTTCGGCTTCCACCGCCGCAATGTGTTGTGTACCGCCACCACCGGCTCCTACCATCAATGCGGAGATCTGGGTCGACAACAAGTCAAACTTGCTGGATAATTTATCGACGTCCTCGACCCTATGGATACCCCCAGATCTAGGTGTGGCTCTCTCGTCACACCACCGCTCATTGTTTGATGCCATATTCTCAAGAATTTGTCCGGCATCTTCCTCACTTCGGGACATGAAGGACCCTCCAGCCGCTGCGTCCATGGAAGATTTCAAATCGTCCCTCAACCCATTATAGAACAGATTTATGATCTGCCACTTGGGGAGCTCATGGTGGGGACATATTCACTGCATTTCCTTATATCTCGTCAAAGCTTCATGCAAGGACTCGTGGCTGGCTTTTGAGAAGGAGGAGATCTCACTTCTCAGCTTCATGGTCTTCCTCGGAGGAAAGAACTTTGTCAGAAAAGCGTTTGAAAGCTTCTCCCAGGTGTTGAATGTGTTTGGGTCCTTCCCCCTAAGCCACAGCTTGGCCTTATCTCTCAAAGAGAAGGGGAATAGCTTCAAGTGTATCGCCTCAGTTGTGACACCATTTATCCGGAAGGTGTCACATTTCTCCAAGAAGGAGTCCAAATGTTCGATGGGGCTCTCCATGGGTGCCCCCGAGAATTGATCCTGCTGGATCCACGTCACCAAAGACGGCTTAAGCTCGAAGCTTTGCGTCGTAATAGCAGGAGGACGGATGGCGGAGGTGGACTCGATGGAAGGCATCGAGTACTCCAGCAGGGACTTGTGAGGTGGGTTGTTCTCCCCCATGGTTTTCGGATCTTCTCTTCTTCGCTTCTCTACGGCAAGACGCCTTAGGATGGCGTTTATCTCAGGATCTACAGGAATCAAGTCGTCGAGACTCCTTGAACTCCTACGCATTAAAAACAACAAACACCCGTGAAGCGAAAAGTGGGAAAGAAACGGATAAAATAAAAAATACAGATAAGAAAATAAAATAGAAATGGAAAAAGAAGAATGCGAAAATTATCGCGAGGTAGAGATGTGAGCTAGACACAAGGGTTCATGAAATCCTAAAATAACAAGCACGTAGCCTCCCCGGCAACGGCGCCATAAAGCTTGACGTCCCCCGCGTTTTTGCGCGCGACGGGCGCGCGCTATGTGTAATTGGGGGCGTGAGATTTAAATATTTGTAACCGCAAGCGCACGGTGTTGTAGTGTGGCTTGGGGGTCGAACTCAGGGAGGCTTGGTTGTGCTTGTGTCAAGAAGGATCGGAATCACCCCATGGGCGAGCTAGCCCGAATTGGATGATGGGTTGTCACGGAAAATGGAATGCGAGGGATAAACAATATGAAGGGAAACCCGGGACTTCGGTTTCCACCCTATCGTGCGATTCTCGCCGATACAGCCTACGGGTAGGATAACGATCAGAATTAGGGTCTATTGGTGAGACGTTGCCTCTAAGAGTGATACCAGCGTCCCATGGGCCCGATATTCCGGTCGGTGCCCAGGATGATACACCGGACTTCCCGGGTTCGGTCAGTGGGCATTCCCATGTCCATTAACACAGACCAACTCCGGGAGGACTAAGCTCGCAACGATAACTCCCAACGTCTCGTTCTACCGCTCCCGCACGCTAGGATTCGACGTCTACGCTAAGGGCTTGGGCTATGGCTAGGGAGTCAACCGCCAAGTTTATTCCCCCTTGGCCCAACGGTCAAAGGCGGTCTTTTTCCCGCCGATGACAATAAAACACCCCGCGTAACCGGTAGATTCCTAATCCCTATCCATTTCCTAGTCCTATGGACGCATCGGGGAGAACCCACGAAGGGGTTTCCACCAAAATCTCAGGTTAGGGAACTACTCACACATATTTACTAAAAAGCAATCTAAATCAAAATCGACCGTTAGAAACATGATCAGGCGATTGAAAAGTAGTAAGAGCAATGCAATTAATACTATATTAAATTTTAACAAAGATCAGACAACTTACTAATATCTGAAAAATTACAGCCGTCAAGAGAGAGAAAAAACAGCAAAAAATAACGACCCCCGTTTCTGGAAAACATAGGGGTCATATATATAGAATACGATATCACCCGATCGGTTGACAAGTCAACCGATCGGGTGACATGCTTTGTTTCTTCGTCAGTTCAGCACAGGACTTCACCCGGTCGTATGGCACGGTCGGTTGAGGGTTGAAGCTGATCGGTTGGATCTTCGTGCCGTCGGGTGAACCGGTCGGTTGAGCTCTCCGTGTCTTGGCTTCGAAGAATTGGCTACAGGTGAACCGATCGGGTGAAGGTCACCCGATCGGTTGGCATTCAGCATCAAATTCCAGAGAGTTGGGGCGTTGTGAACCGGTCTCTGAACCGACCGGTTGACTTTCCACCCGCTTCAGCTTGTGTCCGGGTGGTGCACGCGTGCATCACCCGATCGGTTGGAAGTGACCAACCGGTCTGGTGAGGGGCTGAAAGATGCTATCTTCGTCATTTGACCCCCTGGATCACGCGTGACTCCTCCCGTTGCTCCGGGGACTCATGATATCATTGTTATATGTCCCATACGCCGGTAAACTCCTGCAAAATACAAAAAACACGGAAAAGTGAAAGAAAACAAGAAAACACGGGAAAACGAATACGAGACGGCGGAAAACAACGGAAAAACACAAAAGAAAACGTGCGTGAACATATGAAATATAAACGCACGTCAGGGTTTTGTGAAGGAGTGGAAGCTACCACATGGTCAGAAAGACGAGATGCTGTTGCAGAGCTTACTAAACTAGCTTCAACAATGAAAATTGCTCCGGGTGACTTTAGTGAAATTTGTCGTACAATTGTTACAGATGTTAACCTTGTCGTTTCTGTTGGGGCTATTCAAGCAAATGGGAAGATGGATTTACATCAAACACGGGATACTATTTTATCTCAGGTCATATCTAAGAGAAAGAGGATTCTCATACAGAGGCAAGGGATGAGTTATATTCAATTCTTGGGCCAGCTGATTATAACAAAATTCAAGAGAACAAATTGCTAAAGAAGTACTTCCCATTTGATTCGGGTGGAGCTGTACGAAGAAGAGAGTGTTTGGCAGCAAGTGTACAATATTATCAAGAGCGACTGCTGGGAATTCAAGATGAAGTTGGAGAAAATCTAGTTCATCTTAGAACTAAGAAGGAAGGGGTTTTGAGTCTCCTTGGAGCTGCTACTTTTATATTCCATGGGAACACTATAGTCTTGTCATGGTGGAGAGGTGTTAGCATCATATCACGGGGAAGTAGTTTACTGAATAGAGCAATTGCTTGGAATTGGAATTGGGCTTGAGTTTGAGAGTGCAGATGATCCAGTTTCTACCGTCAAAGGAGAATGCTGAAGGCTCTCGTATCCCAGGAATTATTCTTGAGTTTTTCTGTTTGGAGATTATGGGTTATTGACAGGCTTGGGACCATGCTGTACATCATGTAAAATTGCTCAAAAGTCCTGCTCTCATCTCGCCATGACAATTGATCAACCAGATGATAATCCAGGAAGATTGGTTTTACCTTGACCTTGAGGGCAAGGTCAAATTTAAGAGGGAGGGAATGTTGGAGACCCAACCGAGCTTCATCATCAGCCGTTCCGATTCCGTCGACAACATCATCAGTTGGTGGAAGAAAAAAGCCATCGCGGAGCGAGGAGGGATGTTGGTGCTCGAGTAGCAGTAGAGTTCAATGCGGATCGTTGGATCTGCCAAGATTAAATCAGAGCGGCCCGTTATTGGATTAATTCCAGCGGTTGATGGGTTTAAGTGATGTAATATCAGCCATCCAACTCAACATAGGATGGATCCCTATGGCTATAAACTTCCAGCTGTTTACAGAAGAAGCCAGCTCATCATCTTCAACTTCACCCAAGCAATTGACGCGGTTTTGAGAGCTCCGACAGCTTCTACACTGTTCCGGCAGTTTAAGCGGTTATAACCGCCTAACTAATTGCCCAGCTCTGAGAATCAGTTAGATTGTAACTGAATTCGGTTAGGATTCCTCTATAAAGGGGAGCCTTGTAAGAAGAATATGAATCTGGAAATCAAATCAACTTCTCAGTTTTTCTGAGTTCATTTTCCCTTTGCGTTGTTCCCTTTTTTCATTTGATTTTGTTGCAGATTTGCATAGCTTAAGCTATATCAATGGCTTGGAGTGCCGATCGCAACTCTGAGGGGCGGCGATGGCGGTGGTCGGAGCAAGGACCTCCACAACCACCGACGGCGTCATCGGCGATGCCCGGAAGCCCACGTGGGACTATTGTTTGCAACCCAACAAAATCAGCATATGTGAATGGATCCATTGATCAAGAAGTATGAATGACCCAGCCTGGGTTTGTTTTTAATAAAGGAAGTCACCTGGCATGCAAGCATAAACGATATGTATTTGGGTTAAACCAAGCTTTTCAAGAAGTATGAATGACTCGGCCTGGGGGTTTGTTTATAATAAAGGAAGTCACCTAGCATGCAAGCATAAAAGATATATATTAGGGTTGAACCAAGCTTTTCGTTAATGGTATATAAAATTAAATATAACTTCAAATTGTTTTGCAATGTCAAAATATTAGTCAAAAGTTAACGATGACAAAAACGTTTGGAATGCCTCAAAAAGCATATATTGACAAAGTTTTGGCAATATTTATACTGAGCAGTTGTTTACGCTCAGCGGCACCCGTTGTAAAAGGAAACTTTTTCATGAATGTCAATGTTTACAGTTGCATAGGGGGGAAAAATGAAATACAACCCTATGCTTCAGCAATTGGTAGCTGTTTCAGAGTGTTTTCTCACAACAGAAGCGTTGACCGTGAACTGCCCGGTCAACGTGGTCAAGAGGCCGATTTGGGTCCCTTGGGTGCGTCGAGCACGTGCAGACGCGACGCGAATCGGAGATGCAGTCGACGCAGAGCGCGTCAGCTGGGCCGGGTCTGGATCCTCGGCCTCAGAGGGGCTGAGGGGAAGCCTCGGCCCAGTGTGAGGTGCTCGGCCTCGGACGGTCGGGCGACGAGGGGTAGCCTCGGTCGCCTAGGCTCGGCGAGGAGTGGCCTCGGCAGAGCGACATCCTCGTGGTGGAGGAGACGAACGGGCTCAGGGACGTGGGCGCTCGGCTCCGGTTGGAAGGACGCTGAGGGGTAGCCTCGGCGTCGCTGGATCTCCTGGACCGGTGGGGTCGGCCGATGGCGGGTTCGCTCGGGCGGGAAGGCGCGGCTCCGTTCTTTAGCGGGCCAAGGGGTAGCCTCAGCGTGACGACGACCTCCGGGATCGGTTGAAGGCGGAGTCGCTCATCGCGGGACGCGCGGATCCTCGCGTCGGCTTGGCGAGGGGTGGCCTCGGCAGAGCGACATCCTCGTGGTGGAGGAGACGAACGGGCTCGGGGACGTGGGCGCTCGGCTCCGGTTGGAAGGACGCTGAGAGGTAGCCTCGGCGTCGCTGGATCTCCTGGTCCTGAATAGACGAGGGAGCTCGTCAGGGGGGTCGGACCTTGGTTCCAACCAATTCCCCTCCGATGCCTAAGTCAGAACGGATCTGTGTAGGAGCTCGGTGGGATCGAGTATGGCTCGCGGAGAGACCGATACCCGAGTCCTCAGGCCGAGCTTTGAAGGAAGAATATTATAGGTGGAAGAAGGAGTAATAGTGATAGTATACAATACCATGGTTGTCGATCACAAAGGATCCCCCTTCAAATGACGCCCGCCCCCTCTTCATATAGGCGAGTCCCATAGTAATGGGCCATGATGAGACATCATGGTCGATGTTGATGAGGTCGTGCTAATGGGGCATGTTGACCCCAATAATTGTCATGCTTTATGGAGGGATAAATGCCATGAAGGTGGAGTGATGGCATTGAAAGTGGCCGCCATTATTGGCGAGTCATGGCCATGAAGTCGGTTGCCATATTTGGCGAGCCATGAAGGTGGCTGCCATAATTGGCGGATCATGATGGCACGGGGCGGCTGCCATATTTGGCGAATGCTTCCTCGATTTGGGCCCAGATTTCCTCCACTACAGAAGTGGGTAATCTCTTGGGCCTTCGTCGTGGGTGGAGAAACGCGACCCGCCCGTAAGATCCTCGGGCCGGAGCCCGAGGCCGTAGTTTGGCCGGTTGACTGGTCGTGGTTGACTTGGCTCCTCCGGACCCGGTCAAAATAGTCGTATCAATTGCCCCCATCTTCTGAGCTCTACCATTGTTGAGGTGGAGGTCGGGAGATGTAGTATAATGGGGAAGAAGTTGCTCTTTCTGTAGAATTTGGTCCGTCCTGCGGAGTTGGCTAGTGACGATAGATCGTCGGTCCGAGATCCGTTCGGTGGCGAGGGGAGTTGCCCCTCGGCTTACGGCCGATGAAGGAGATCCGTTCGGTGGCGAGGGGAGTTTCCCCTCGGCTTACGGCCGACGAAGGAGATCCGTTCGGTGGCGTGGGGAGTTTCCCCTCGGCTTACGGCCGACGAAGGAGATCCGTTCGGTGGCGAGGGGAGTTGCTCCTTGACTTACGGCCGACGAAGGAGATCCGTTCGGTGGCGAGGGGAGTTGCCCCTCGGCTTACGGCCGACGAAGGAGATCCGTTCGGTGGCGAGGGGAGTTGCCCCTCGGCTTACGGCCGACGAAGGAGATCCGTTCGGTGGCGAGGGGAGTTGCCCCTCGGCTTACGGCCGACGAAGGAGATCCGTTCGGTGGCGAGGGGAGTCGCCCCTCGGCTTATGGCCGACGAAGGAGATTCGTTCGGTGGCGAGGGGAGTCGCCCCTCGGCTTACGGCCGACGAAGGAGTGCTCGGCCTGCTGGGGGGTTGCCCCCAGCCCTTTGACCGATCTGTTCGTTCGGTTGCGAAGGGAGTTGCCCCTCGACTTATGGCCGACGAAAAGGGGTGAAGTCCTTGTGAAGCCTTTCGAAGATTCCATGGTGGTGCTCTGCCACCGCTTCATCCAGCTCGGTGGATGCAGGAGTTGTTCGGCAAGTGGGGACCCAGCTGCACGGTCGGAGGAGCGGTCTGGATGCTCGAACTCGGACGGTGGTGCTTCGGCCAGATCGGCTCGGCCACGGTCGGAGGAGCGGTCTGGATGCTCGAACTTAGACGGTGGTGCTTCGGCCAGATCGGCTCGGCCACGGTCGGAGGAGATGCTTGGTTGCTCAGACTCGGAAATTTTCCTCGCATCTTGACCTGATGAGTATCTCTCAGGTTTGATTATGGGGATGAGCGACGGCGAGCATCTCCCGGTCAGGCGACTCCTGAAGAACCTTGAGATGCCTCTTGAAGTGTTGATGACGGAGCCTGTACTGTCCGCTTGGAAGGTAGTACTGGTTCGCTTGGAAGGCAGTGGTTTTACGTCATCGCCTAGGTTTCTGCTCCGTTGCCGTTGAGTGATCTTGGAAGGTGGTCTGCCTCCTCCTGTGTCGGTTGAACTGGTGCGGTCGGCCTCCTCTCGGATGGGTCGGCCTCGTCTAGACACAGCTTCAGTTCTATTTCCAAATTCAGCTCCAGCTCCAGCTCTTGTCTGGACCGCATCTCCCGCTTCGGCTCCATCTTTGGCTCCAGCTTTTGTCTGGATCCTAGCTTCTGCTCCAGCTCCGGCTCAGGCTCCAGCTCCAGCTCCATTTCCAACTTCAGTGCCGTCGGTCGTAATGTGGCTTTGATTGTTGAGCTCTCCTTTGACAGGGCCAGGGTGTGCAGATTGATCGTTGGCGAATGTTCGATGAATGCTCCGAGAGACTGGAGCTTTGATTGTCTTTTGGAGAACTCTCACGAGGTCGGGCAGCTCGGATCCACTTTTGTGAGCTTTGAGCAATTGATGGGTCAACTCGGCTCGGCCGTCTCGTAGGGAGGGCTCGGCATGGTTGGCAACTCGGCTTCGAGCACAGATGATGCTCCGAGCTGTAAATCTGAGCAAAATTTTGATGCACGGTCGCCAACAGATCATCGGCGCACAAAGGGCGGAGGATCCACTGTACACGGTAGCGAACATGGGGCAGAGATCGTTATGAGAGGCCCTCTTCAAGGTGTGGGAGGACCGGACGTGCCGGATGGCAGATCAGACTTGCCGGGGGTTGACGACTTCGTGTCGACCGTCAATCCGGACAAGGAGCCACCGCTCGTCCCTGCGAACGCCACCTTGTCCATCCTTGCAGCGGGCTATCCAGTCTAAAAGCCAGTTTGTGGCATATCACCAAGCCTCCTGAAGCTCTGTTCGCCACGAGTTGCAATGAGTGCGGCGAGATCTTCCGGCAGCTCGTTAAACTTCGGGCTGGGGCTATATTGATGGGATCCTGAAAATTATAGGAAGATAAAGCCAAACTTACATAACCCCGGATCGGAGATCGGTGGATCATGGCTGAAAGACGATTCCGCCAGCTCAGCCACGGAGTTGCTGGCAGGGTTGGCGGTTCACAAGTTCGAACGGAGGTGGTCGAAAATGCATGGAGATAGATGCAGGATCTTCTCCCTGGCATGCTTCAGATCCGAATGTCGGAGCTAAGGTCGATAGTGGAGGGCCCGAGCTCGGAAGGAGGAGATCTGAGCTCGAAAGCTCTGCCGGAGGAAGATCCAAGCCCGATGAAGGTGGAGGAAAAGCAGTGCTTGATTCCAAGAAGGATCCCAGTCTGTGGACATGGCGGGCTTGAGATGATGCGCGGATCTGAGCATGGTTCTGAGAAAAACCCAAGCTTGAGGATGTGCCCAAATTGGGGGCATGTCGAGCTTTACTGCAGACATGCCGAGCTGTGAGGAGATGGCCAAATCTGAGCTCGATGGCCGAGTGTGAGGAGATATATCGCTCGCATCGACCTCTACGAACGACCGACCCGTCGAATTACAGATGACACCGAGCAGGTCCTCACAAAGGCTCTCACCCTTGTCGTCAAGTGTCGCGTTACCAAGAGGGTCTTCACCATCAAGGAGATGCCCTGTCACCTTGACAACTCTGTTGGCATCAGACGATCCGCTTCGCATCTCCTAAAGGCTTCACCTTCCTGATCTGGGAGCAGATCACTACCCTCGAATTGAACAAAGACTTCCAGTACGATCCGAGGAATTTCTCAAGGGTGTTGAGATCGTGCTGGATGTCATGGAGGCCGCCAGATTGAGACACTTACATGGTCTTGTCGAGGGGGTAGTGCTCGGCTAGGGGTGGATGGTCGGATGAACCTGAGCGCGGCCAGAACCTCGATCTGGTCAGGAAACTGAAGCTGGATAGGACCGCGGCAATGAAGGCTCCCAGGTTGAATTCAGTCGAGCGGGAGGAGGAAGGTTCCTGAGGGAGACGAGGGCGGCACAGTGGCCGCGGAGGGTGGCACAGTGGCCGCGGAGGAGGAAGGTTCCTGAGGGAGTCGAGGGTGGCACAGTGGTCGGGTCGGCCACTCTGGGAGATGCTGGAAGACTCGGACCCGCTTGATCGCGGCGCGGTGACTTCGATCGACCCAAGGCGACCTCCACAGATGCTGGAAGTCTCGGACCCGCTTGATCGCGGCGCGGTGGCTTCGATCGACCCAAGGCGATCTCTACAGATGCTGGAAGTCTCGGACCCGCCTGATCGAGGCATGGTGGCTTCGATCGACCCAAGGTGATCTCCGCAGATGCTGGAAGTCACAGACCTGCCTGATCGAGGCACAGTGGCTTCGATCGACCTGAGGCGACCTCCGGGGACGCTGGATGGCTCAGATCGCGCCTGGGATAGAACCAGGAGATGTACGAATGTTTCGCCCACTGTTGATTGAGGATGAGGTCGCCAAATGGTCGAGTTTGAAAGCGCCAATGTTGGGGGGGAATCGACGATGCCTGGACGTCGATCGAATGCTCAGGCTCCTCCCTTCAGAAGATCGGCTTCGACCTCGGAAGCTCGGCTTGGAAGATCAGCTTCTGAGGGGGGCGGGCCGAGCTGCCATCGACGAGGAGAGGGTCGAAGGAGACGATTCTGACCTCGAGGGGGCCGGACCGTGCCGGCATCGACGAGGAGAGGGTCGATGGAGATGATTCTGACCTTGAAGGGGCCGGACCGTCACCGCTAGGGCCGAATCTCTATTCGATCGGAGACCGTCACGAACCATCGGTCGAACACAGCGATCCCTGTCACCAACCCCGAGAATCCCCTCCGAGAATTGGGTCGAACGCAGGTTGGATGAGCCGCATGAGAAGCAGGCCTACGATCGGACCTTGGGAATATGAGATCTCCAAGATCGGATCTCGCATCGGTGATGGGCCGGGTCATATTTGGACTCCATCAGGAAGATCTCCACTGTGTTCCTTCCCGTCCTCAATGGCTGCATGTCTCCAAAAAAAATGGGTCAGCCTTTCCTTAATTGGATGACCATCAATAATTAGATTAATCTTAATCAAAGGCAAAGGACAAATCAAAGGAAGAAAAGTGGGGGGCTGTCCCTCCTTAATTCAGTAAGTCAAACAGCACTAAGTGCGCAACCGACGAAAGAGGTTTATGGCAGCGACTTGATGGCGGCAACGGATCGTAGGCTGCAGAGGCCATTGGTTGGTGAAGAGAGGCCCATGTCGGGTGTTGGCTCAGATCGTCGCCCCCATCGTCATCAGGGGTGGATGAGTAGGATGAGAATGATCTGTCGACAGGAGGGGCGAGGCCGATGAATGCTTTGTAGCCGAAGGCAGTCGATGTGGGACCCATCGTTGTCAGAGGCGGTGGACCACCAGCAGCGTCACCTTTCTCTCTTCCTCTCGTGAGAGATATAAACTTTGATCGAATGGAATGAGTCATTCCCCGTGCGGTTGCTGTCGTGGAGGTTGACTCGATCCCACAGACGGCGCCAGATGTTTCAGAGTGTTTTCTCACTACAGAAGCGTTGACCGTGGACTGCCCGATCAATGTGGTCAAGGGGCCGATTTGGGTCCCTTGGGTGCATCGAACACGTGCAGACGCGACGCGAATCGGAGATGCAGTCGACGCAGAGCGCGTCAGCTGGGCCGGGTCTGGATCCTCGGCCTCAGGGGGGCTGAGGGGAAGCCTCGGCCCGGTGTGAGGTGCTCGGCCTCGGATGGTCGGGCGACAAGGGGTAGCCTCGGTCGCCTTGGCTCGGTGAGGGGTGGCCTCGGTAGAGCGACATCCTCGTGGTGGAGGAGACGAACGGGCTCGGGGACGTGGGCGCTCGGCTCCGGTTGGAAGGACGCTGAGGGGTAGCCTCGGCGTCGCTGGATCTCCTGGACCGGTGGGGTCGGCCGATGGCGGGTTTGCTCGGACGGGAAGGCGCGGCTCCGTTCTTTGGCAGGCCGAGGGGTAGCCTCGGCGTGACGACGACCTCCGGGATCGGTTGAAGGCAGAGTCGCTCATCGCGGGACGCGTGGATCCTCGCGTCGGCTTGGCGAGGGGTGGCCTCGGCAGAGCGACATCCTCGTGGTGGAGGAGACGAACGGGCTCGGGGACGTGGGCGCTCGGCTCCGGCTGGAAGGACGCTGAGGGGTAGCCTCGGCGTCGCTGGATCTCCTGGACCTGAATAGACGAGGGAGCTCGTCAGGGGGGTCGGACCTTGGTTTCGACCAATTCCCCTCCGATGCCTAAGTCAGAACGGATCTGTGTATGAGCTCGGTGGGATCGAGTATGGATAGCGGAGAGACCGATACCCGAGTCCTCAGGCCGAGCTTTGGAGGAAGAATATTATAGGTGGAAGAAGGAGTAATAGTGATAGTATACAATACCATGGTTGTCGATCGCAAAGGATCCCCCTTCAAATGACGCCCGCCCCCTCTTCATATAGGCGAGTCCCATAGTAATGGGCCATGATGAGACATTATGGTCGATGTTGATGAGGTCGTGCTAATGGGGCATGTTGACCCCAATAATTGCCATGCTTTATAGAGGGATAAATGCCATGAAGGTGGAGTGATGGCATTGAAAGTGGCCGCCATTATTGGCAAGTCATGGCCATGAAGTCGGTTGCCATATTTGACGAGCCATGAAGGTGGCTACCATAATTGGCGGATCATGATGGCACAGGGTGGCTGCCATATTTGGCGAAGGCTTCCTCAATTTGGGCCCCGATTTCCTCCACTACAGAAGTGGGTAATCTCTTGGGCCTTCGTCGTGGGTGGAGAAACGCGACCCGCCCGTAAGATCCTCGGGCCGGAGCCCGAGGCCGTAGTTTGGCTGGTTGACTGGTCGTGGTTGACTTGGCTCCTCCGGACCCGGTCAAAATAGTCGTATCAGTAGCCTTATGTTTGCACTGATTTGTACAAGACCAGAAATTGCATTTATAGTGGTAATTTTGGGCAGATATCAAAGTATTCAAGCAAATCACACTGGGTTGCTGTGAAGAAGGTTATGGGGGCATTTGCCAAGTATGAAGAACTACATGCTTACATAAAGACACTGATGATCTAGAGGTGGTCGGATATGTAGATGTGGGCTATATGCAGGGCCGGGTCAAGCATAAATGAGGCCTACAGAAAAACAAAATATGAGGCCTAAGTATTAACACAAAATTTTTAGGAGCTTTCATATAACTTAATTTAGGATAGAATGACCCCGAGGGGGTTGGCTGAGTGGGAAGTGTGTTCCTCTCCTCCCAAGTGGCGAGGGATCGAGGACCGATGGCTAACTCGCTTACTTCCCTTGACTAACTTGGTATGCAAGGTGTGGGTCAGCCTTGCATACCCCCTGTTTGGTGCCTGACCGCCCCACTTGTGCGACAGTGTGGGAGTCTGGGTCACCAAAAAAGCAAAAAAAATTAGGACAGAATTCCCTCACAAACTAAACACGTTACAATCTTAAAATTAAAGGAAACAAAGATCATGTTTTTAAATAAAAAGTATATATTACATCACATATCACTGTGAAAATTACGCTCCCCAAGAGGGATGATATAGCCTCCTATCAGATCTATTTATATCCCTACATTTTCTCCTACCAGTAATATTACTTCTCAGATCTTTTGGATCTCAGATATTAATTCCATTCGAAATCTATTATCAGCATCTCAGATATTAAGCCCAACAGCATTTCGGTTTGTGTAATGAGCAATTTTGTTGGTTTTAGGTAAACATGTGATGAGCGAAGAGTTATGTGAATTGAACAATTTTGAAAAAGGCATTATTGGTAATTTTGAACAGTGTATTAGTGGTGGTTTTATAAAAAAAAGTGGTATGTAAACTGAGCAAAATGTCTGTTCGCATAGCATTCCCTTAAATAATGTAACTTATAAAATTCAATAAAATAAAAAGAAAGAAAAACCCAATAAATAAGTAAATAAAATAAAATAAAATAAAATAAAATAAAAAACCAAATTCACCGGGTATTCTGGAGAACGGGTCGTTACAAATTAACCAAGCAGTGTAGCAGACTAGCCCATGAGAATAGCCCTCTGTAGCAGACTAGCAGCGGTGGGAGGACACTTCCTCAAAGCTTTCGAACTACAAAAATAGGATGGGATGGTTATACATCGCTCTTTCTCGACCAAAATTAGAAGGGCGCGCGCTTTTATAATCGGCTCAAACTTCTGCAGCTCCCCAACTCTGCACTGCACCTCCATCCTCCTCGCCGAGAGATAGGTACATCTCTTCCCTCTCTCAACCATTTCATTTTTGTTAATTTGAATTTTCAACAGAAAGAGATTGAAATAAATTAAATGTCCTTTTGTGTTTTCTTTTGTTTGTTTATTTTGATGCAGATAGTCATTCTCAAGGGGAAGATCCAGATACAGATCCAGGTCCCTCTCTTTTTCCTCTCTCAACCTTTTCAAAAGTTAAATTTTGTTTGTTTTAGCATTTGTTTTAACGGATAAAACTAACGGTTGTTTTTTCGTTTCATTGTCTTTGATGCAGCCAATCACTCTCTCAGGGTGAGCCAGGTACCTCTCTTCCACCTCTCAACCATTTTATTTGTTAATTTGAATTTTCAAAAGAAAGGCAAGTAAATGAGTAGCATAGAATGTGGCTCCCTCAGGCTCAGTCCCCCTTTTGCCTCAGCACCTACTAAATTAGTAGCTCCCAATGCTTATGTGTTCTGTTTGTACAGCGGAGAGGACAATGTGTATAGAATTTCCCCGGATCGACCCACCTACATGCTTAATTTAATTTCCACGAGAGCATGTTTAATTGCATGATAATGTCTTAAAGAATTTCTACCATTGCACGTAAATGGTCAGTGGGTGTTTTCTTGCATTAAAATAAGTCATGGTTCTAAAATATTCGCACTTTGCAATTCATGAAAATATAAAATATTGATTTTTGCAGTTAGTTCATCTGTGTTATTTTGTGTCCAGGGCCGGTTCAAGCACAAATGAGGCCTAAAGCAAAACAAAATATAAGGCCTAAGTATTAACACAAAATTTTTAGGAGCTTTCATATAACTGAATTTAGGGCAGAATGACTCCGAAGGGGTTGGTTGAGTGGGTGGTGCGTTCCTCTCCCCCCAAGTGGCGAGGGATCGAGGACCGATGGCTAACTCGACTAACCTGGTATGCAAGGTGTGGGTCAGCCTTGCATACCCTCGGTTTGGTGCCTGACTGCCCCACTTATGAGGCGGTGTAGGAGTCTGGGTCAACAAAAAAATCAAAAAATATTTAGGAATCCCTCACAAACTAAACACGTTACAATCTTAAAATTAAAGGAAACAAAGATCATGTTTTTTTAAATCAAAAGCATATATTACATCACATATCACTGTGAAAATTACGCTCCTCAAGAGGGATGATATTGCCTCCTACCAGATCTATTTATATCCCTACATTTTCTCCTACCAGTAATATTACTTCTCAAATCTTTTGGATCTCAGAAATTAATTCCATTCGAAATCTATTATCAGCATCTCAGATATTAAGCCCAATAGTATTTTGGTTTGTGTAATGAGCAATTTTGTTGGTTCTAGGTAATCATGTGATGAGCGATGAGCTATGTGAATTGAACAATTTTGAAAAAGGCATTATTGGTAATTTTGAAAAATGTATTAGTGGTGGATTTATAAAAATAAAGTGGTTTGTAAACTGAGCAAAATGTATGTTCGCATAGCATTCCCTTAAATTTGATGTAACTTATAAAATTCAATAAAATAAAAAGAAAGAAAACGCAATTTATAAGTAAATAAAATAAAATAAAATAAAATAAAAAACCAAATTCACCGAAAAAAAGTAAATGAAAATGAAAACGAAACAGCTCAGTCAAGAGTCGGGACAACCGGATGATCCAATTTATTACATTGAAGACCTCCTCATGGTTTCTGTGGAGTTCATCTGCATATTTGAAAAAATTCAACATTGAGAGAGATAGAGATGCATTGGATTGAAGCAGATCCATCCGATTTTTGTGAAATTCTCACGCTCCCTCAAAGGCAAACAACAATCTCGCCTTTTCTTTCTTTTCCCTTTTATTTCTCTTTCCGCTAATCTCCCAGTTTCTAATCGTCGTCGTTGTTTGTTTGTTCAATTGGAAAACTGTAGCGGGCACACAACAGTTGGGCTTAGGAATAAAATGAAATATGAGGCCCTCTCAAAATTGGAGGCCTAAATTAGCCGCCTAAGTGGCCTTACTGTAAACTGGCCCCGTTTGTGTCAATTTGCCGAATTGACAATGCTTTGTTTAATTCGGAATTTTGTTAAAAATAATTTGAAATTTTGGGACGGTTTTATAAAAGAGAGCACCCACCAATGTATTTAATCAGCAAAAAAAGAGAAGATGACGATGAAATTGCCAAGTTTGGGGCAGTTAAACGGTATTTTTGTAACTTTTTTAACCATGAGGATATACGTCACAGAGACGATACCTTTTGGACCCACAAGCTGTATGGCCAAATAACCAACATGCAGATTATCTCCCTGCAATTTTGATGGTTGTCCCAAGATCTTGTGACCCCTGTCCCTAAAACCCCTGTTTGTGATTAAATTACTGACATTCATTCTTCATTGTCCAGAACGCCTGACCAATTTAGAGCATTTGGATTCATGCCATGTGTCCCTTCGAATTTTACTGCATCCATCATTAACCAAACAAATTTAACAAAGCTTTCTGCATCGATCATTAACCAAACAAATAACTGTTCCTACTGCTTTAGTTGTTACACTCGATCTAATAATTAAAAGTGGAATTATCACTAGGGTGCTGCTTGGCGACGGATTAAACTAGGAGTTAACAAGGTTTAATTAACATGAGCTTAAAGTTGTGAAACAATTTTAGAGTAAATGTGTGTAAATAATCTTATTTAATATATTATGATATTTAACCGGTTTAAATCTCTATTCACTGATTAACGCAGATGGATGGTTTATTCATCACCTTGGTGGACGGTTTCTACAATTATGCACTCTTTATAGGTGGTTTACTGTTAGCGGGATTGATGATTAACGTCATTCCAACATCCCAGAGCCTGGAGTTAGGTTCTTCAGAAGACTGTTCCTTGGTGTCTCACGAGGAAACAATGACCATAGAGTACGCATTCTTATCATTTGGATGTGTAACACTCTGTGTGATAATGATGAATTGGGAGAAGGTGAAATTAGTTTAAATTTTCCACGATGAGATTGATGCGAGGATGAGAGCACGAAATGCTACAACTCGGTTCTTGAGGTGTGTTCTCTTCGTTGCGATGGTTGTGCTCGTCGTTGGCTTCGCCTCGGCCTTAATGACGGCATTTTACTCGATGCAGGTATTATACTGTAATGATTTTTTCAATTATTAATGATATTTCACTTTACGTTCAAAAAATTAACTGACGATAATATGTTATTGCATGCAGGCGTAGACCATAAAATTTGCTTGCATGGACTCCGTCATCTAGTCTATCGTTGTTGGAGTCATCAGTCACAACGATGCTATACTTGTACGATACGGCCAGAATTATTTTTTGTAAGGTTCTCGTGTTACTAAATATATTTTATCATCAATATATTTGTAACTCTAATGCGTTATTTTTGTTTTTTTCGATATATAGGCATCAATGAAGACGGAGCTTCAACTTGAAGGCATATATGAATAATATGCTGGATATGAAGAATATGTGTCGGAAGCCCACCATCGTTTCTTTCTTTTGTTATGAAATTCTCTTTGCATTAATCTTCAATGAACAGATTTCATCTTACATGATGCTATTTCAACTAATATATATGTTGTAATATCTTACAGCTCATTATATGATCCGAGCCTGTTTAGAGGCCATACTTGCTTTTTTATGTCAGTTTAAACTTAATTCTTGAATATACACGCATTCTTATTGCATGTGATCTTATTAGCGATGTAATACACGAGTAGATAAAGAGAATAATTCATAATAGCATTCGTTGAAGAGGGAGATGGAATAAAGAAAGCTGATAACAACAATACATTGCACAAGCCTATTCCAAAAGAAGCATCGAGGTTCAATGCGTCGTGTTAAACACCTTAGGCAAGTTATACCATAGTAATCATCGAGCTGCGATACAACAAATAAAGTGGTCTGCAAACTGAGCAAAATGTCTGTTCGCATGGCATTCCCTTAAATTTGATGAAACTTATAAAATTCAATAAAATAAAAAGAAATAAAACGCAATAAATAAGTAAATAAAATAAAATAAAATAAAATAAAAAACCAAATTCACCGAAAAAAGAAAAAAAACGAAAACGAAACTGCTCAGTTAAGAGTCGAGACAACCGGATGATCCAATTTATCCCCAGGGTTTCTGTGGAGTTCATCTGCACATTTGACAAAATTCAACATTGAGAGAGATAGAGATGCATTGGATTGAAGCAGATCCATCCAATTTTTGTGAAAATCTCACGCTCCCTCGAAGGCAAACAACAATCTCGCCTTTTCTTTTCTTTTCCCTTTTATTTCTCTTTCTGCTAATCTCTTAGTTTCTAATCGTCGTCATTGTTTGTTTGTTCAATTGGGAAACTACAGCGGGCACACAATAGTTGGGCTTAGGAATAAAATGAAATATGAGGCGCTCTCAAAATTGGAGGCCTAAAGTGGCCGCCTAAGTGGCCTTACTGTAAAACCGGCCTCGTTTGTGTCAATTTGCCAAATTGACAATGATTTGTTTAATTCGGAATTTTGTTAAAAATAATAGGAAATTATGGGACGGTTTTATTTAAGAGAGCACCCACCAATGTATTTAATCAGCAAAAAAAGAGAAGATGACGATGAAATATGCCAAGTTTGGGGGCAGTTAAACGGCATTTTGGTAACTTTTTTAACCATGAGGATAAACCTCACAGAGACGATCCCTTTTGGACCCACAAGCTGTATGGCCAAACAACGAACATGCAGATTATCTCCCTGCAATTTTGATGGTTGTCCCAAGTTCTTGTAACCCCAGTCCCTAAAATCCATGTTTGTGATTAAATTACTGACCTTCATTCTTCATTGTCAAGAATGGCTGACCAATTTAGAGCATTTGGATTCATGCCTTGTGACCCTTCAAATTTTACTGCATCCATCATTAACCAAACAAATTTAACAAAGCTTTCTGCATCGATCATTAACCAAACAAATAACTGTTCCTACTTCTTTAGTTGTTACACTCGATCTAATAATTAAAAGTGGAATTATCACTAGGGTGCTGCTTGGCGACGGATTAAACTAGGAGTTAACAAGGTTTAATTAACCTGAGCTTAAAGTTGTCAACCAATTTTAGAGTAAATGTGTTTAAATAATCTTATTTAATATATTATGATATTTAACCGGTTTAAATCTCTATTCACTGATCAACGCAGATGGATGGTTTATTCATCACCTTGGTAGACGGTTTCTACAATTATGCACTCTTTATAGGTGGTTTTCTGTTCGCGGAATTGATGATTAACGTCATCCCAACATCCCAGAGCCCGGAGTTAGGTTCTCAAGAAGACTGTTCCTCGGTGTCTCACGAGAAAACAATGACCATAGTGTACGCATTCTTATCATTTAAATACGTAACACTCTGTGTGATAATGATGAATTGGGCGAAGGTGAAATTAGTTTACCTTTTCCACGATGAGATTGATGTGAGGATGAGAGCACGAAATACTACAACACTGTTCATAAGGTGTGTTCTCTTCGTTGCAATGGTCGTGCTTTTCGTTGGCTTCGCCTCGGCCTTAATGACGGCATTTTACTCGATGCATGTATTATATTGTAATGATTTTTTCAATTATTAATGATAGTTCACTTTACGTTCAAAAAATTAAATGACGATAATATGTTATTGCATACAGGTGCATACCATAAAATTTTCTTGCATGGGCACCGTCATCCAGTCTATCATTGTTGGAGTCATCAGTCACAACGATGCTACACTCGTACGATACGGCCAGAATTATTTTTGGTAAGGTTCTCGTGTTACTAAATATATTCTATCATCAATATATTTGCAACTCTAATTCGTTTTTTTTGTTTTTTTCGATATATAGGCATCAATGAAGACGGAGCTTCAAGTTAAAGGCATATATGAATAATATGCTGGATATGAAGAATATGTGTCGGAAGCCCAACATCGTTTCTTTCTTTCGTTATGAAATTCTCTTTGCATTAATCTTTAATGAACAGATTTCATCTTACGTGATGGTATTTCAACTAATATATATGGTGTAATATCTTACAACTCATTATATGATCCGAGCCGGTTTAGAGGCCATACTTGTTTTTATGTCAGTTTAAACTTGATTCTTGAATATACATGCATTCTTATTGCACGTGATCTTATTAGCGATGTAATTCACGAGTAGATAAAGAGAATAATTCATAATAGCATTCGTTGAAAAGGGAGATGGAATAATCAAAGCTGATACAACAATACATTGCACAAGTCTATTCCAAAAGAAGCATCGAGGTTCAATGCGTCGTGTTAAACACCATAGGTAAGTTATACTAGAGTAATCATCGAGTTGCAATACAACAAACAAAGTGGTCAGTAAACTGAGCAAAATGTCTGTTCGCATAGCATTCCCTTAAATTTGATGTAACTTATATAATTCAATAAAATAAAAAGAAAGAAAACACAATAAATAAGTAAATAAAATAAAATAAAAAAACCAAATTCACCAAAAAAAGTAAAAGAAAACGAAAACGAAACAGCTCAGTTAAGAGTCGAGACAACCGGATGATCCAATTTATTATATTGAAGACCTCCTCACGGTTTTTTTGGAGTTCATCTGCATATTTAACAAAATTCAACATTGAGAGAAATAGAGATGCATTGGATTGAAGCAGATCCATCCGATTTTTGCGAAAATCTCCCACTCCTTCGAAGGCAAATAACAATCTCGCCTTTTCTTTTCTTTTCCCTTTTATTTCTCTTTCTGCTAATCTCTCAGTTTATAATCGTCGTCATTGTTTGTTTGTTCAATTGAAAAACTGCAGCGGGCACACAACAGTTGGGCTTAGGAATAAAATGAAATTTGAGGCCCTCTCAAAATTGGAGGCCTAAAGTGGCCGCCTAAGTGGCCTTACTGTAAAACCGGCCCCGGCTATATGCTGGATGTACAGCCATTAGAAAGTCTACTAAAGTCGAAGGATATGTTTTTTTTGGTTGTTTTGTATCTTGAAAATGTGTCAAATTATACATTACTGTTTTTCCTTCACTATGGAGTCAGAATTCATTTCGTCTTAAGATGGTCAATTACGTATCAAGGTCCTTAAGGATTTACTGCGATAATTTGGTTGCAGCAGTAAGCGTATCAATGTTAAGTACATGGTTACAGATTGTGCTGATTAAGGTATTCTATATGTTGAGCACACATTAGTGGTGGGCTAATGATTGACTGGTTGCAAATCCTATAAAGGTTTATATGTGTTCACCGTATGTGACTTCTTATCTCGTAGAGGCTGTGTCCCTGTTCTTGTTGGTCACCTTGAGTTTTATGTTCATGAACAAGTTTGATTTATTGTAATAATGGCAATGATTGATTTTGTTCAAATATAAGCATTGTTTGGCAGGAAGTGTCAGGTTGTGTTGTGATTTTAAGAGGTATAGATGTGTTGATGTGCTTTGGGGTTTGTGCCAACATTTTCCAACCCCATCCATGAGATGAGGCTGGAGTTGAGCTATTTGCCCCCATAAGCAGAGGGCAAAGTGAATAAATTATTTCCAAAATGCCACTTCTATAATTAACAACGTTTTCTTAACACCAACCCTATTTATAGTTGGTTAACAAGAGTTAGCAAGGGTTAGCCTAACTCTTGAGCCGACTCTTGTTGCCAGCTAAGGCCATAGTATATGCCTTTCTCCAAAGTCCATCGAGACTTGTTGAAAGGACCATGAATGACATAGAAGGATGATCATTCATAAGGTAAATGTTAGGAATCATCCTGTGATTATTCTTGGTTGCGGAATTGTCATGTATGACACTTGCGAATGTTGAACATTTTGTTGAACAGTTTGTTGTACTGGGATGTTCAACAGGAGATGTCTACTTGCGTCAATTGGCTGCAGATTCAGGATGTGCAATTGGCGTTTACGTATTCTGGTATTCTCTATCTTGCATATCTGGCACTTATGGTAGTTATTAACTGGTTTAGAGATGATTGGGTTTAATCTCCGGTTACCATATTGCGAAACGGTTGAAGAGAGATTCTCGGCAAATTATTCTCTAACAACTTCCTGTTTCGGATTCTTCGGGATCTCCTTCTTGCCAAGACCGCTACAGTCATTGCTGTTGATTGAATCGAATCTAGGATCGACGATTGCTGGGATTGAGATTGAATCGAAGATTGCGGGGGCTTTCACCTTTTAAGGCTTGGAGCATGTGGCGGCTAGGTTAACGCTTTTGCTAAAGAAAGTTGAAGAAAATTCTCCGGGAGGGAGGCCGACGGCTGCGCACGCAGGATCAAGGGAGTTGATCGAGTCGGTGGTGCAAGGGGAGCTTGCAGGCAAGGGGAGCTTGCCAAGAATACTTCACGGGGTTGATTGCGATCATCCCCTCACGGTTTGTGTTTAAGGATGAGAGTGTTCTTCCTTATTAAAGCGTGAATTGTAGAATTTGTATTCTCCAAACTTTTTAGTGAAGTATTCAATTTTCTGGGCGTGGCCCCGCAGATGTAGGTGTGCGCACCGAACTGCGATACCAACTCTTGTGTGTCCTTGCATGTTGTGTGCTTTTACGCTGTTCGCTATATTCTTCACTGCGTACTGATTTTCATTTGGTATCAGAGCCCGTCATCTACAATACTTTGACCTTCTTTCAAAGTGGATGTGATCATGTAGGTCAGTACGCTGATCATGAACACAAAGGAAGGTGCTTCGGTAACTCGTCCTCCTTTGCTTACTGGAACGAACTACACCTATTGGAAGTCTCGTATGCGAGCTTTTATCAAGTCCTTGGATGAAAAAGCTTGGGTTGCTACAGTTGAAGGATGGAATCCTCCGGTTGAAGTCAACAAAGAAGGAAAGGAGAGCTTCAAACCTGCGAGAGACTGGAATTCTGATGAAGAACGTGCTGCCTTAGGAAACTCTAAGGCGGTTAACGCCATCTTTACTGCCGTTGATGAAGAGCAGTTCAAGCTTATATCAACTTGTGAGCATGCTAAAGAAGCTTGGGACATTCTTCAAAACGTGCATGAAGGAACCAGCACTGTTAAGGCCTCAAAATTACAGATGCTTGCCAGCCAGTTTGAAAATCTAAGGATGAACGAAAACGAGACGGTTGCAGAGTTCAATGGAAGATTGAGGGATATTGCTAACCAGGCATTCCAACTGGGTAAGAAGTATTCACAAAAGAAGCTTGTTGAAAAAACTCTGAGGTCCCTGCCAGATAAATTTTCAGCAAAGATTGCAGCTATAGAGGAAGTAAGAAACACATCGACCATGAGATTGGACGAACTCATGGGATCCCTACAGACCTATGAGATGAATCTCAAACAAAACAAAAAGGAGAAGGGTGTTGCCTTGAAGATTGAAGCCAGTGAACCATCAAAATCTGATGATGAGACAGAACTCGAAGATGATATCGCGCTTCTCACCAAAAAATTTAGCAAGATGATGAGAAAGATCAGCAATAAAGGTCAGAATTTTAAAGCTACCAATAAAAAGGTGCGGCCAGGACCTCCTGCAGGTGAGAGGAATGCTGGTCGTCCTATACAAAGGTATGAGTCTAAAAACAAAGGAAAGGGAATACAGTGTAGAGAATGTGAAGGTTTCGGACATATACAGGCAGAGTGTGCAAACACTCTAAAGAAGCTAAAAGGGAAATCTCTCGCTAGCACTTGGAGCGATGAAGACTCTGGAGGTAGCGAGGAAGATGAAGACATAACCAGTAATTATGTGGCGTTCACAGCTATTCTGAATGACAAGTCTGAAGGCAAGTTCGCCAGCCTTGTTGAACATAATGTTGCAACATGTGCTGCTACATCGAAGCACAAGGGAGAACATGTTGTACAAAATGTTACAACAAACAAATCTGATTCTGACAGTGAAGCTGAATCAGAAGTTGGGAGTGAAGAAGATATTGATGATGAGGAAATTCGCATCGCCTATCAAACTATGTTCTACAAATGGATGGAAATTTGTGAAGCCAACAAGAAACTGAAAGATGAATGCTCTAAGTTGAGGAGTGAGAAGAATACATATCAAGTCAAACTTCTGAAGACTGAAGCAAGTCTCCGAAACTGTGAGAGAGACATGAAGAGAGCCATAATGAGAGCTGAGAAGGCAGAAAGCACTGTTAACAGATGGAACTCTGGAAAAACCAAACTCAATGACATCCTCAACATGGGAAAAGTTGCTGGAGATCGAACTGGAGTTGGGTACAACAGAGGAAGCAATTTTCACATTCCCAAGACCAGGAGTAGTCTCAATACTAAGGAACATGTTAAATGGAGTCCACATGATGAGGTCAAGCCACGAGGAAAGAACAGAAGAGGTCCTACTCCTAGGCAGCTTATATGCGGTTACTGTAAACAAATAGGACATAATGATTGGAGGTGTTTCAGGCGCATGAAGCATGTGAGTGAAGGAAGAAATATTGTTCATCCACAGCAACAGACAAGCATGAAATGGATTAAGAAGTCGGAACTGGTCAGTATGGTTGCTTACACTTCTCTAGCTACCTTCGCAGAGAATCAGTGGTACTTTGACAGTGGGTGCTCTCGGCACATGACAGGGAACATGGGACTTCTGTCTGAGTACATTCCTGGAAATAAAGGTCATGTGACCTTTGGGGATGGACAGAGAAGCAAAGTTATTGGGAAAGGTAATCTGAATATGACAGAAACTCTGAAATTGAAAGATGTGATGCATGTTGAAAATCTAAAGGCTAATCTCATCAGCATAAGTCAGCTGTGCGATCAAGGGCTGCTGGTTCGGTTCAACAAAAATGAATGTCTTGTGTTTAATGGTGATAAAGTATGTATTCTTTCTGGAAAAAGATCCAGTGACAATTGCTACCTGTTGCAAGAACCTGACAGATGTCTGAGTATCACCACAGATGCTTCTGAACAATGGCATCAGAAATTAGGCCATGTTAACTTCAAGACCTTAATGAAAATCTCCAAAGCAAGAGCTGTCCGAGGAATGCCTACGTTAATCAAGAAGAAAGAAGGAGTGTGCGAAGCCTGCCAACTGGGGAAGCAGAAGAAAATTAGTCACAAACAAATTCAGAATATCACAACATCAAAAACTCTGGAGCTACTGCATATGGATCTGATTGGACCCACTTCAGAAACAAGTGTCGGAGGTAAGAAGTACATTTTTGTTTGTGTTGATGATTTTTCACGCTTCACCTGGGTGGATTTTCTTAAGGAAAAATCAGACACTTTTAATGCTTTCAAAAACCTGTGTACTCGTCTGCAAGTAGAAAGAGGAGACAACATAGGGAAAGTCATTCGAATCCGTAGTGATCACGGAAAAGAGTTTGAGAATCATTCATTCTCTGAATTCTGTGAGGCACAAGGTATAGGACATGAATTCTCGGCTCCTAAGACTCCTCAGCAAAACGGAGTTGTCGAAAGGAAGAATCGAACTCTTCAGGAAATGGCTCGTGTTATGCTGAATGCCCGAAAAGTGAATACTAAGTGGTGGGCTGAAGCGATTAATACTGCATGTTACACCATCAACAGGGTTTATCTTCGACCACAGACTGAGAAAACTCCATATGAAATATGGAAAGGTCGAAAGCCTGATGTCTCCTACTTTCATATTTTTGGAAGCAAGTGCTACATCCTGCAAGATCGAACACCAAGACGGAAATTCGACACCAAGAGTGACAAAGGAATTTTCTTGGGATATTCTACAAGGAGTCGTGCGTTCCGTGTGCTGAATGAACGAACAGATGTCATGATGGAATCCATTAATGTTGTGGTTGATGATTTTGATCAGGGAGAATCTATTCTGACCGGTGAGAAAGGAGGTCAAGAAGACATAAATGAAGATGATGTTCGTGTTGAAAGTGATGTTGCAACAAACAAAACCAAACAGAACCATGTTGAACAAATTGTTGCAACACAGGATACTGCCAACATGGAGTCAACTCAAGTAGAAGCTGAAAATGCTCAAGATGCTGAGGGAATTACAAAGATCATACGAGATCATCCGCCGGAACTAATCATTGGTGACGTTCACGACAGTCGTCGCACCAGAGGTACTAGTCGTGTTAATTACAGAGATCTGGCTGGGTATGCTTGCTTTCTTTCTACTATCGAACCCAAAAATGTGAAGGAAGCAATTGGTGATGATTTCTGGGTCTCGGCTATGCAAGAGGAACTAAACCAATTCCAACGAAATGACGTTTGGAGTCTTGTGGAGAGACCAAAAGGAACTAATGTCATCGGGACAAAGTGGATATTCAAAAATAAGACAGATGAGAAGGGAAATGTCACCCGGAATAAAGCCCGGCTTGTTGCTCAAGGGTATACCCAAGTGGAAGGCATTGACTTCGATGAGACATTCGTCCCTGTAGCACGGTTGGAATCTGTTAGACTGTTACTTGCGGTTGCCTGTAGCTTAAACTTCAAACTGCATCAAATGGACGTGAAAAGTGCCTTTCTAAACGGGTTGTTGAATGAAGAAGTGTATGTTGAACAACCCAAAGGATTTGCTGATCCGTTTCTTCCGAATCATGTGTACAAGCTGAAGAAGGCATTGTATGGGCTGAAGCAAGCTCCAAGGGCCTGGTATGAGAGATTGACCACGTATCTTCTCAAAAAGGGATATGAAAGAGGAGGAGCTGATAAGACCTTATTTGTTCAAAGGACAAGATCAAGTGTGATGATTGCCCAGATCTATGTTGACGACATAGTCTTCGGCTCAACATCACAACAACTTGTGCATGAGTTTATTAATCTCATGCAAAGGGAGTTTGAAATGAGCATGGTAGGTGAGTTGAATGTATTTCTTGGGCTCCAAGTTAAACAGTGTCAGGATGGTCTATTCATCTCGCAGAGCAAATATGCTAGAAGTCTTGTCAAGAGATTTGGTTTAGAAAATGCCAGACATGTTAGGACTCCCATGAGCACATCTGAAAAACTCTCTAAGGATGAAGGAGGAAGAGATGTTGAAGTTACTCTCTATAGAAGCATGATAGGTAGCCTGTTATATTTAACAGCTAGCCGACCGGATATCAGCTTTAGTGTTGGAGTCTGTGCTCGTTATCAAGCAAGCCCTAAGGAATCTCATATTACTGCTGTAAAGAGGATTATTAGGTATATCAGCGGAACAGCAGACTATGGTATATGGTATACAAAGGATACGAATACTCTTGTCTCAGGATACAGTGATGCTGACTGGGCAGGAAATACAGATGATCGGAAAAGCACCACCGGAGGATGTTTTTATGTGGGGAACAACCTGGTGTCATGGTATAGTAAAAAACAGAACTCCATATCGTTATCTACAGCTGAGGCTGAGTATATTGTAGCGGGAAGTTGTTGTACACAACTGCTATGGTTGAAGCAAATGCTGATAGACTATGGACTGGAACAAGGAACTATGACCATTTTGTGTGACAACCAGAGTGCTATAAATATCTCCAAGAACCCTGTCCAACATTCTAGAACGAAACATATCGACATCCGACATCACTTTATTAGAGAGCTGGTTGAGAAGAAATCCCTAGTTATGGAGTATGTTGCTACAGCTAATCAACTAGCAGACATTTTTACAAAGCCACTTGATTCTGCCAGATTTGAGGAATTGCGGCAAGCCCTAGGGCTGTGTCGTATCTAATGCTGCTTCCTGTGTTGAGATATTTGTTGCAACATCATGTTGCAACATTATGAGGGTCTATTAATCTCTGCTGACGGGTCGGTTTTTTCTTTTATTTTCTTACCCGTTATTATTACCCTCTGATTCGTTTCGTTCCCAAGGCGCTTTTTCTTCTACTCAAATTTTCTCCAAGATTCTCCTAACCCCTCATCTAGGGTTCTTGAAATTGGCTTGATTGAAGCCTCTCCCTGCTCATCTTCAATGGCAAGAAATCAGTCGGATGAGTCGTCGGTGCCCCCTCGTCGGTCGTCTCGTCGAACGACATCCGCTCGGAAAATTGCTCCGCCTTCCTCGTCCTCTTCGGTTAAACGTAAAGGGGCGTTTTCTCGCTCTATGCCAAGATCTTCCAGTGGTAATCCCTCTCCATCTCTTTCCTCTTCCTCGTTCGGTGGCATGCATCCTTCTAAAGTCTCTAATTTAGAGTTGGTGAAGTTTTCCCCAATTCTTGAATTCCCCCTTCCTAAAAATTCCGAGGATGATGAAGCGTATGATGATGATGAAAGTTTTCCTGATCCGGTAACTATTCAAGACTGGTTCTGGTATCTGCGGAGAACAGGAAAAGAATTGGATCTCTCCTACGTGGATGTATCTCATATTCATTTCAAAGGTCTGATGCGTAAGAAGATTTTGGGGAAAGTCATGAGTGTTAGAGTTCCTCGTGATAGAAAAATTATTATTCGCACCTGGAACCCGAAATCTTTTGTTAAAATCTCTGAAGTTGATGTAATAGACATCTCAGATTCTGAAGACTCCCCGGTGTTTGCTGATCTGCCTAAGTCCAGAGGGACTTCAGGAGCATCTTCGTCTAACTTTCCTTCTGAGAATCCTGTTGGGAAGGATGATGTGCTGAGAAACAAGGATGATGTGGAGAAAGGTGATCCAGGAGATGAGAAAAGGCAGGCTGCTCCTTGTCAGGAAGAGGTACATGTCTTTACATCACCTATGTCAGTGGATGAAGGTTCTCAGAACATGATCAATGTCCCTAATTGTGATGTGAATGTGTGTTCTCAAAATGTGCCTATGTTCTCATCTAAAGAAGCTTCTGAGCCTGGAAAAGACTCTGAGATGGTTGATCATGAATGTGCAGACAGTAGTAAGGAGTCACGTCTGAAAGACACTGTGGAAGAAATGCCTCATGCTGATGATATGTCTCAAAAAGATCAGTCTCTAAATGCCTCTGAAGATCCTGATCCCTCTCCTATGGATTTAGAATCGTCTGAAATTCCTCAGGATCCCTCAAATTGTTCTGAAAGAGGTGTCAGTGAGATGCAAGCTGCTTCAGAAAAGATCAATGCCAATGTTGAGTCTGGATGTGGGACTGCTGGTTGTGAGGTAAATGTTGAAGTCACTTTAGAAAAATGTTCCCTGAGTCAAGATACTACAGCTGTTGGTGGGGACAATGTGGGTCTTAATGTTGAAACTGAAAAAATTGTTCCTGATTCCTTCAAGGATGCTAGTGTTGAAACTATTGTTGCACAAAATGTTGCAACACAGGGTGCATCACCTGAGGTCTCTGGTCCTACAGAACCTCCCTTGTCCTCTTTTATGCGCAAGGGTCGATCGTGCTCCAAGAAGCGCTCTGCTCCTTCGTGCAATACTGATGGCTCTCCGACTAAGAGGTCAAAAAACTCAGCTTCAAGCTCCTCTCGTTCTCCGTCGTTTACTTCCTCGGATGCCTTTAGTAGAATTTTCTTCGACAAAGATCGCAAGAACCGATGGCCTTCTTATTCTGAGAAATCGTTCCTTCCTGAAAAAGTTCTGAACATTGCCTCATTTGACAAGACCCAGATTGCAACTATTTTGAAGTCTCTCGGACTGGTCCGTGCTGCCACGTGCTTCAGTTCCTACTATCCTGTGTTAGTCAGGGAATTTTATTGTAATCTATCCAAAGCTGCTGGAGAAGGGTCCTCTCGTTGGCATTGCAGAAATTACGTTCGGGGCAAGATAATTACTTTTTCTCCTTCCTCTCTGAATAAATTATTGGAATGGAAATGTCCCCCATCTGCCCCTGCTTATGGAGAGTCTACAGAAGTCGAGTTTGATAAACTGATCCGAACTGTGACTGCGGGGAAGCTTCAGATTTGGCCTACTAAATCATCGGTTTTTCCTTCATCTGCTCTTACGGCCAAGTTTTTTATTCTCTACCGGATTGCGACGAGGAACTGGCTTCCTACATCAAATGTGTCTGTGGTTACTCGAGATATGTGCAGGCTGTTGTTCGCTGCTGGAACCTCTCAGTTTTTTAATTTGGGGCGGATTATTTTTGACTCTATCCTATCGTGTGCTGAGATATCCTCCTCCGGGACCTTGTTACCTCATGGAGCTCTTATATCTATGTTGCTCCTAGCTCAAAAGGTGCCTCTGGCCTCGTCAGATCTTCCCTCATCCTGTGAGAGTATCTCGTATACGGCAAAGTCTGTGGCCGGAAAATTGGATGACATCACTGACTTGGTTCCCTCTCTTCATAATGTGTCTTCGACATCCTCTCCTCGTCCTACTGCTGACCCGTCCTTCTCTGTGCCTCCAGCCTCGCAAACTCCTCCACCCTGTTCTGCAACTGAAGCTACTGCTTCCTCTGCAAGTACAGTTGATATTCAGTTTCTCGAGACTGCTCTACAGAATATTGATGATCAACTTCTGTTTCTTGAAAGTCAGCGGGTACTTCTGAATCGTCACAAGGAGCTGCTGCAGAGCAAGCTGTCTTCTCTGAGGAATGGTCCCTCTGCGGATTTATGAGGTTTTTGTCTTTTGTGGCGCAAAAGGGGAGAAGCGGTTTGTTTTTCTCTCTTATCTGATTCTCGATGCTTTGTTGAAAGTCTTGTTGAATGTTTTGTTGGAAGACTAGTGTGTAGCGTGTTGGATGTTTTGTTGGTTGGAAGACTAGTGTGTAGCGTGTTGGATGTTTTGTTGGATACCTAGCGTCCTGTTGAATGTTTTGTTGGACGTCTACTTATGATGCAATGTGTCTCCAAGGGGTTTCAATGCTTATCAATTGCACAATTGCTTTCTTCCTCTATCATACCGAATGTTGTGCCACCAAATGACAAAAGGGGAGATTGTTAGGAATCATCCTGTGATTATTCTTGGTTGCGGAATTGTCATGTATGGCACTTGCGAATGTTGAACATTTTGTTGAACAGTTTGTTGTACTGGGATGTTCAACAGGAGATGTCTACTTGCGTCAATTGGCTGCAGATTCAGGATGTGCAATTGGCGTTTACGTATTCTGGTATTCTCTATCTTGCATATCTGGCACTTATGGTAGTTATTAACTGGTTTAGAGATGATTGGGTTTAATCTCCGGTTACCATATTGCGAAACGGTTGAAGAGAGATTCTCGGCAAATTATTCTCTAACAACTTCCTGTTTCGGATTCTTCGGGATCTCCTTCTTGCCAAGACCGCTACAGTCATTGCTGTTGATTGAATCGAATCTAGGATCGACGATTGCTGGGATTGAGATTGAATCGAAGATTGCGGGGGCTTTCACCTTTTAAGGCTTGGAGCATGTGGCGGCTAGGTTAACGCTTTTGCTAAAGAAAGTTGAAGAAAATTCTCCGGGAGGGAGGCCGACGGCTGCGCACGCAGGATCAAGGGAGTTGATCGAGTCGGTGGTGCAAGGGGAGCTTGCAAGCAAGGGGAGCTTGCCAAGAATACTTCACGGGGTTGATTGCGATCATCCCCTCACGGTTTGTGTTTAAGGATGAGAGTGTTCTTCCTTATTAAAGCGTGAATTGTAGAATTTGTATTCTCCAAACTTTTTAGTGACGTATTCAATTTTCTGGGCGTGGCCCCGCAGATGTAGGTGTGCGCACCGAACTGCGATACCAACTCTTGTGTGTCCTTGCATGTTGTGTGCTTTTACGCTGTTCGCTATATTCTTCACTGTGTACTGATTTTCAGTAAATTTTTTGGTACTCATTTGGAGAGGATCATGCATAGTAATGCATGAAAGGAAGTTCTTGTAAATTAGGGCAAAGGTCCACCATGATTCAAGTATTGAAAATTTCTATCTAAGTATAATAACTAATATTTTGGGTAGCATAGAATATTCAAGTGTTCATCACTCATATTTTTCTTGTGTTATGCGGGCCCAGTGGGAGAATGTTGGAAACATCTCCGGTAAAAGAATTATTATGTGACCCACATGCCATTTATGCGTTGTTAATTGTAAGAATAAATATTCACCATGAGTACCTGGGTGATAATTCTTATTGTTAATGGATGTTAATTCTTATTATTTATGGAATGTATTCGTAAAGGCAGTTTTATTGTATGGGGTCCTTAACCTAGCCTATACATACATTAAACCTGTGAGGCCATCACATGAAGGGCTACTTTAGAGAAGGCATATGTTAAATGAATCTTTATCTCATCTCTATTATTCCAGTGATTATGAGTTTTAACCATTATTTATTTAACAAGAATACTGCACCAAAACCTGCATAGCTGCAACTCCTCCATACCAATTGCCACCTGGGGTTGAATTATATTTTTCTTTTAACCATTTACATGTTTGTTTCGCCTGTGATATTCATATACATCTTCTCAAATCGTTATTTATTTTGTTTGTGCAGCTATTCTAAAGGAGGAGTAATTGACTATGAAGAATATCGTGATAGAAATTTCACTTTTTTGCTCAAGTGAGTTTCTATTGTTAAGGTTCATCACAGTCATCTCAATTTTTTAGGAGCTTTTCTGTTATTGACCAACCTAATGAGATCATATCTTCTGATTGTGCATTTTATTTTTGCATTTATGAGGCATATATAATTTAACCAATCCACTATATCTGTATTCTATCTGCATCTAGTGAGGGAGTAGTGTGACACCTGCACTAAAGCAAATGAGGATGAACCGATGTAATCATCGCAATCGGTGAGTCGTGTATTATATAAGGTCCGGGTCCGTAAGCGTACTATTGGTTGGCTGATTAGTGGAAGAACCTCAAATATGGTGGCTTTGATGAAGTAAATCTGGATAATTGCTCTACGTATCTCATGGAACCATAGTCAGATCTCCCCAATTGAAATTACACAACATGTTTCATTGGTAATGATTTAGGAGTTCTGCTATTCACATTTCACTTTTCCTAAACATATTAAATTTCTAAGCACACTACATGTTTTTTAAATTGCTAAACACAATGCATTTCTTTCAAAACCGCCTCCTCCCTTCTCATCTTCCAGCTCCACCACCTCGCCCTCCACCTCCTCCATCGCATCCGACGCCTCTTCATTCTCTTCGTTCGCATCCTCCTCTCGCAAGTGAACCTTAAAAAATTCTTTAAAAATGGATTAAATCCAACAAGTTCAATTCAGTCCAAAAAATCTATTTAAAAATCAACTAAGCCAAATGAATATAAAACCCAACAAAAATTAATTAAAATCAATTATAAACTCTGAACAATCGACATGTTCCGACTTTCAAGGATGAGCTGCATATGAGGCGTTCAGGCCAATAACCCAAAACACCAGGACACCATATGCGTTGCTCAGGCATATTGGCCCAAACATCACACACATTATTATTATTGAGAACTCGAGCAATAAATGTAATTTTTTTAATTGAGAACTCGAGTTACAGTGATGATGGTGATAATGAGAGGAAGGAGAAGATGGCAGCAGGTGGAGCAACGAACAAGAGGTAGCGACAGTGGCGGATAGAGGAGAAGGTAGGTAAGGAAGAGAGAAAATGATAACAATGGAATTTTACTTAAGGATAGAACATGTATTAAGATAATGACAAACTTGTAAATAAAATGTAATATCTTTTGCATTTTGTGTAATGTGAATATCAGCACTCTGGATTTAGGACAGTCTCCTTTTCATTTTCTATTCGATCAGATTTTTTTGGGAGGGGAATGCCGTCGACTTACATTATTAAGGGCAAGGTTCAAAAAGCGGCGGTGGCATGTCACTGGGTAGGCGCTATGTGCCATACTGCCACGGCGAAGTCTTGGATGTTTTTTTATTTGTAGTCGTAAATTGGGAAAAAAAGAAAAAATAATTGAAACATTTTTACGAAAATTCTGACAAAAAAATTAATTTCATACATTCAATATTCATCAACTATAATAAGTTTTTCACCTATCTATTATATAAAACACAACTGTTTTTGAATTCTTGGGCTGACTAGGACAAGATAAATATTGGCTGAGATTTGACCTTGGTGAATCAACGGTTAGAATGAGGTTTTGAGAAAATTTGAAGGGAAACATTTGAATTTTTGGGAGGAAACCAAGATTTTGAAACCGAAAACTCTCTATCCACCTCTCTTCCCAAAAAACTCTGTAATCGAAAGAAGAGCTGGAATTTTTAGCGTATCATGGCCACAAAAAACAGAAGAAACCCAATTCATAGCCGCTCAATTGATTGGACTCTAAACTAATTTCTAATTGTCTTTTGTGAATTTTATTTATTCACCATTCTCCCGCACACCAATCTTCTGGCTCAATTGATTTCAAATATTGCCCTTTATTAGTTAGCAGAACAATTTGAAAGCTATCAAGCACCATGACAAAACCCACCTTAGTTTTAACCACAAGTAGGCCTATAGATGGGAAAATGATTTAGCTCCAAGTGTCCACAGGAGAGTCGTCAATGAGCTGGTTGAATATTGGCAAATTGCATTTTCACAATGGTGGCCCCAAAGAAAAATCAGTGTGCAAGTATCAACATTTTTAATAAACAGATTTGTGGCGTCCGCGTCGAAGGCGCTCGTTAAATTTTCGTCCGCACCGAAATTGTCGTTCTACGTCGAAATTATTGTTCCGCGTCGAATGCGCCCATGCCGAATTTTTTGTTCTGAGCCGAAGGCGTCAGCTAAATTTTTTTTATGCTAATTTGTTGTTCAGCGCCGAAGGCGTCCACTAAATTTTCAACCGCGCCGAAATTGTTGTTCTACGTCGAAATTGTTCCGCGTCGAAAGCGCCCACGCCGAATTTGTTGTTCTGTGTCGAGGGCACATCCGTCGAATTTGTTGTTTCGCACCGAAGGCGTCTACGCCGAAGGCGCCCGTGCCGCTAAATATTTTTACGCTAGTTTGTTCTTTTAAATTTTGGCTGTGGAAATAATTTTTTGGGGAACAAAGATTTCGCGAGAGAAAATCTTTAATGAACCGTGCCCGCAGGCACGGTTCATGACTAGTGTGTGTGTGTGTATATATATATATCACACACACACACACACACACACACACACATATATATATGGATTTAATGTAGAAAAGGTGGCACATGATCCAATGGATCAGGTGCTAAGACACAAAAAAGGTGGGAAGTACAAGCCCCCACATGGGTTTGTACTCGCTGGGTCCCACCTGTTTGTGTCTTGCACCTGATCCCTACTCTACATTAATCCATATGTGTATGTGTGTGTGTGTGTTAATGGAGGAGTGCTGACAGCGCTGGAAATTTTTCCAGTGCTGTCAGCGAGCTGAGCGACCTACACATTTTTTTTAAATTTTTTTGCAGTAATTAGATAAACTTGTTACCTAGATCCCCACAAATTTTCAGGTCGATCCGACACCGTTTGAGCCTCCGTTCATCGATTTCAAAAACGTTGCGCAAAACTGTCCAGATTTTGCGCAATGTTTTTGCAATCGATGAACGGAGGCTCAAACGGTGTCGGATCGACCTGAAAATTTGTGGGAAGGTAGGTAACAAGTTTATCTAACTACTGCAAAAAAAAATTTACAAAAAAAATTTGTAGGTCGCCCAGATCACTGACAGTGCTGGAAAAATTTCCAGCACTGTCAGCACTCCTCCATTTTTCACACACACACACACACACACATATAATTTCTAAAATGGGGTCTGGTGTCTCTTGAAAATCTATAAGATCTCTTCTTGAATCTACATTTTCCATCTTTGGTGCTTAATGTTTGAGGAAAAAATTGAGAAAGAAGAGGGAAAATGGAGGAAGAAGACGGGAAAAGAAGGGAGAATTGATGGTCTAGGATTTAGAATTAGAATTTTAACCTATTTCAGCCTATTAGATCCCTTCTTATTGGGTTTGGAATACAATCCATTAACCCAAACCTAAAGCCCAATAAAAGCCGAAAAAATGGGCAGGCAATCAGTCCTAGGATACAAAAGGCTGTAATTTACAACGATTAATGGAGGACGACGATGGAAAAGAGAAAGGGAGGCCCAACAAAAAAGGAGATAATGTCCCATAATGTTAAAAGAAACCGTCGTTGGGAAAAGACGTGTCCATGAACTTGGTCATCAACTTGAATATGGATCACAGAGTGCATGCACAAACCGCTAGTAGCTTCTGTGGAATTGTGAATTTGGCTTGTTGCATATTTAGGGTAAAATAGGGTGGCCTTGTATTTTTATTTCGAGGGATCCCTAACCATGCACCCAGTCAACTCTAGCAAATCAAAGATGTAGCATGATATCATTGTTGCAAGGAAATTTACTGTACATGTAAATATTGCTTTGTGCATTGAATTCCTTTAACATTAAAATATGTAGGTACATTGATGTGTCCTTTATTTGTCATTTGCTGATCTCTTTGTATCATTTACATCGAGCACTCCGATATTGATGGATACTAGTGCATATTAGCGGTAAATGGATTCTCAAGTGTTGGTTTTCAAATTGGACTTCCTATCAAAGTGGCAAGATTATATCATTTTAGTATCGAATTTTTGTAGGTGATTCAATATCATGTCAAAAATCTAAAGACTGCTGATGTGATGATTTAGCATCTGCATGGGTTTACTTGATTGTTTTTTTCTTCATGCAAACTGATGTTTTTTTTTCTTCGTGGTGCAGCTTATGGAACTGAAAGCGTTTGTTTGTGGAAATATGAGAGACAAGGATATGGCCCTCTCATATTGGCTCGGTTGTCTATGATTTTATGTCAGTATTCCATGAAAAAAAGAAAAATATTGACATGTAATTTCAGTTATATTCACTGTTCGATCCTGAGCTGGTAAATACAAAAGAGTGACAAATTGTGTAACAGTTCTGATGTATGAGTTCCCTGCTAGTTAGTATTTTTCATTTGTACATTTTTCATCACTATTGTGTTGCCCAAACAAACTAAAAAAGATATATAAGAGGACTAAATTGTAATTTTAGCACTGGTACTAAATCTCATTTTCATTCGATTTCTTCTTGTTGATTTATGCTTCAAACTTGGAATCTGGGAGGTGACACGACCGGGCTAGTTTTAGTGTGGCCGTACATGTCAGAAGATGTATCAACCGACTTACGCAGATTTGGACAGGTCCAACTGTGCTGACAGTTAACTCTCTGTTTTTTACTGACACGGCCATGCAGCACGGCCGTGTCAAGCCGTGCAGCACGGCCGTATTGACAGGCGACTCTCTGGTTCATCTAGTGACACGGCTGTGCTGATTGTTCTGGAGCTACTTGCAGATTACACAGTTTTGACACGGCCATGCCGAGTATCAACACAGTCGTGTTGGCGCCCAGAAACCCTAATACGCCCAGATTTCTGCTTGTAATCTGGACTGTTGATTTCTATTGGGGTTAAATCGGATGGACATGATGGAAAACACATTCTTCTACCCTAGGGAGTATTCCTATGATATAAATACCAAGAGATACACTTTTGACGGCTACGCGCGATGGAGAATTAAGAAGATTTCCATGCGTCTGCAAGAGAAAAACGGGTCTTTTGCCGGCGATAGGCGAAGAGAGAGCTTCAAGGTGATTACGAGCTTTAGGATGAGAGATATTTCTTATTCTAGAGTCTCTGTTAAGATCTCTCCATTGGTTGTGTGCATGAGACATTGTAATTGCTAGAGTGCTAATATTATTTTGTCGAGAGGGCATACATTGTGTTTGAGGAGATTTGTTGTTGGTGTATTCTCTGAATTATTATCTCTGATCTAGTGGAAGCCGACAACGGAAGACTGGACGTAAGCCATATGTTGGGCCGAACAAGTATAAGTCATTGCCTCTCTGTGTTGTTGCTTGGGTTTGATTGTGTGGTGTTTTTGTGTGCTTCTTATGATTCATCCAAGATCCTAACTCTACATTGATTTAGTTGGAAACACATTATTTCATACATTCCGATGTGTACACTTAGGTGTTGTTTGATATTGTGTCAGATTTTTCCAACAAGTGGTATATCGGAGCTACTAGTGAGGAGAAGTAATGAGTCAACATGTCGTCTTCTATCACATCGTTCAAGATTGACAAGTTCACTAGGAGAAACGACATCAATCTTTGGAGATTAAAGATGAAGGCTTTTCTTATGAGAGATGGTTACTCGCAAATTGTCTTTAGGAAAGACATTTTTGACAAGGATGTCACGGAGGCACAGAAGGCAGAGCTGGAGCAAAAGGCTTTGAGCGCACTGCAGTTATCACTTACAGATGAAGTGCTCAGGAAGGTGTCTGAGGAGACTACTGCGGAGAATCTTTGGAAGAAGCTAGAGGTGCTCTATGCAAAGAAGAATCTGATGAGCAGGTTGTATTTGATGCAACAATTATATGTGCCGAAGATGAAAGAGGGAGCCCACGTCAAGGATCACATTGACGCTTTCACGAAGATTGTGTCTAATTTATGGAGTAAGTGGGTGAACATCGAGGACGAACAATTGGCGATGATATTGTTATGTTCTCTGACAGATGATTTCAACCCATTGGTGAGGTACATGGTATATGGATGTGAATCTTTATCTCTGGAGGAGGTAGAGTCCGTAGTACACTATGAGGTTCTTCGTGTCAAGGTGACTGGACGAGAAAGCAGTGATCAAGGGGATGACTCTTCATCCAGGGACGTCAGGATTACAGAGGCTGCATGGTTCTAGGAAGGACAAGGGTCGTTCTAGATCTAAATCACGAGGGTGCAGAGACATGTGTCACTTATGCGAGGAGACATGACATTGGAAATGAGACTGTCCCAAGCTAAATAAGAATGGAAAAGGCAAGGATGAAGCTTCTGGTTCGGCCTCAGAGGGAATTAGTAGCAAGAGCATTGATGGTGGTAAGATTTTGATGGCGATTGCATCGGGAGATCTAGGGGTCTCATGGCTTTTGGATTCATGTTTCTCTTTCCACATGACATCTCACAGGAGTTGGTTCAATTCATATTCTTCTAGAGAAGGCGGCAACATTCTGATGAGGAATAATATGGCTTGCAAGACAGTGGGTGTATGAGAGGTGCGAATCAAAATACATGATGGGGTCGTCAGGACACTTACAGATGTGCATCACGTACCCGAATTGAAAAAGAGTCTAATTTCTATTTGAGCTTTAGCAGGACTTGGGTGCAGGACAGTAATAGAAGGAGATCTATTGAAAGTGTCCAAGAGTTCTCTTATCGTGATGAAAGGAAAGAGAGTACAAAACTTATATGCGCTATAGGGACACACCGTGGAGGGTGAGTCTAGCATCTCTCAAGGCACAGATGGTGAAGAATCAGCAAAACTATGGCACTTCATCTTGGACATCCAATTGAGAAGTCATTGGATGTGCTTCACAAAAGGAAGCTAATACATGCCAAAAAGAAGAGGTTGGAGTTTTGTGAGAGGTGTGTAGAAGGAAAGCTGACAAAGATATGATTTGGGATCGCAGAGCATATTAGCAAAGGGCCACTTGATTATGTATATTCAGATGTATGGGGACAAACTTTTGTACCTACCATTGGAGGAGCGGAGTATTTTGTGTCATTCATTGATGATTTCTCGAGAAAGGTGTGGATCTATCTGATGAAATCAAAAGATCAAGTCTTTGAGAAGTTTAAGGCTTGGAGAGCCTTTGTTGAGAAGCAGAAAGGGAGAGTCGTCAAGGTTTTAAAATCAGACAAAGGGGGTGAGTACACCTCGAGGGTATTCAAAGACTTCTGCAGATCTTAGGGTATTTTATGGCACTATACTATGCTTGGAGATCCAAAGTCAAATGGTGTTGCAGAGAGGTGGAACCGTACACTGATGGAGAAGTGCCGATGCTTGAGGATCACTGCTGGATTCCTTAGGAATATTAGGGTGAAGCTGTGACAACCGCCGTGCATCTTATGAATAGACTACCATCATCGACGATCAGTTTCAAAATTCCTGAGGAGGTATGGATAGGGAAGACTGGTGATTACTCGTACTTGAGAATTATTGGATATCTTACTTATGCTTTACAGAAGAGTACAAGCTAGATTCCAGGACCAGGAAGGCCATCTTGCTTGGATATCAAGAGGGAGTGATGGGATACAGGTTGCTAGATCCTGTGTCCAAGAAGACATTCACCAGTAGGCATGTCACATTTGATGAGTTGTCGATGGTCAGGCCAGAGATGACTCATTCAGATGGTGGATATAGGCATGAGGAGGTCGACACTGAGGTCGAGCCACCTACCCTGGAGACAGAGACACGAGATACTAAGACATGTCAAGACCCGACTGCTGAGAGAGAGCAGATACAGACAGATTAGATTCAGACTCGTGGTGAGGTTCCTGCCCAGAGTAATGCGGATGTGCGAAGGTCATTGAGGACAAGGAGAGCAACAGAGAGATGTGGGGAGTGGAACTATTCTGCTTCTACTTTTGCATTTGATGACATATAGGCATACGCCCTAAACATAGAGCACGAGGAGCTCTTAACGTTTGATGAAGCCCAGACTTCTAGCGCAGTTACAGAGTGGCGACTGGCAATGGTAGAGGAGATGGAATCTCTCTACTATAATGGCACTAGGGAGTTAGTAGAATTGCCTAAGAATAGAAAGACCATTGGTTGCAAGTGTGTATATAAGGTCAAGGAAGGAGATGTCGGTGACGTGAGGTATAAAGCTCGGCTGGTGGCCAAGGTATTCGTGCAGAGGAAGGGAGAAGACTATAATGATATCTTCTCGCATGTTGGGAGACACACATCCATGCATCCGTGTGTTGTTGGCCTAGGTAGCAGCTCAAGACTTGGAGCTGGAGCAGCTGGATGTTAAGACAGTGTTCTTACATGGAGAGCTTGATGAAGAAATCTATATGCACCAACCTGAAGGCTTCGTGATGGACGGGCAAGAGCAGAAGGTATGCAAGTTGAAGAAATCCTTATACAGTTTAAAACAAAGTCCAAGGCTGTGGTATTGGAGATTTGACTCCTTCATGATGAGCATTGGTTTCAAGTAGAGTACAAAGGACCAGTGTCACGACCCGCTTCCCTAAAATGGAGACGAGACGTGAGAAGGTCCGTTCAGACGTGGAGCTGTGAAGCTGCACGCCTGATAAGCGTCAGTCTAGTATAATCAGATCCCTGTAAACGCAAACGAAACAACAATAATAATAATAGGAGACGGATATGAAATAACCAATCTCAAAGTTTGTCCACAAAATATTCAACATCACAGAAAAAGCCACCAGGCTAACAGGAAAGAGTTTAAAGGCCCAGAACAAGGCCAAACAAAACACAAACATAACAGAGTATCAAACTAGGTGCCACGCACCGACAACCTAAGCAATCTAACAAAAACCAGACATAGACACTAAGACTGATCTCTAGTGTCTACGAAGTCCTCGATCAACGCGGGTTCTGACTCAGCGTCAGCGAACACCGCGTCCTCAGCAAGTATCTCAGGCTCGGGCTCTAACATGTGTCACCCAAAAGAGAAAAGGGGCACATGTCAGCAAGTCGAAAGACTTGTGCAAGGAAACGGAAAGAAAGGTAAACTAGCAACCTAGCAGTTAAAGTATGGTGCATGGCATGGCAAGTATAGTAAGGAAGTATCAAGTAAAGTAAAGTACAAGTAGCAAGTATCAAGTGGTAGGAGTGACAGGTATTGTCAAGTAACAAGCACAAGTACAAGGGATCACCCACACATGGATGCCCTATTGCCCGCAGGCTGTATTCATGTCCAAGGGATCACTCAGAGAGTGTCCTATTGCCCGCAGGCTGTATTCATGTCCAAGGGATCACTCAGAGAGTGCCCTATTGCCCGCAGGCTGTATTGAGATCGTTTTCTGGACCACGAGCCAGAATTGTGATTGGCCTAGGGTTGTGCCCGCAGAACGGGTGCCTAGCCGGAACAAATAGTACAAGTATGTAGCGATGCTACGCAATCACGATGAGTATTCAAGCATGCAATGACATGAGCAGATATTCGCGTATCGTTAATTGAAATTAAACGTGACAGGCAAAATGCAATGACAGTTAAGGATGCAATGACAGTTAAGAATGCAATGACAGTTAAGGATGCATGGATGACATGAACAGTTAATACGCGTACCGTTAAGTGAAATTAAACGTGACATACAAGCATGATGAGGGTGACGGATCAAGCTTCGTAGTCAAGCTAGGTCAAAGGCGTCCAGACGGCTATCCTTTCACCGTCTAATCTCTTTTACGCTAAAGCAAGGTAATGGCCTAAGACATGGCACATATCACGAGATGCAAGACTTGCCTGATACCGGGATTGACGAGCAATGAAGATCGTCACACAAGCTAACTACGGAATAGATCACTGTTATAGCAAAACAATTATTAGAACAATGATTCTAAATCGATTTCTTAATAGAATCCTAATTGTCTAATAATCCATTTTATTAGGGTTTCACAAATGTCAATGTGGGTTATGCTAAAACTAAAGAATCGAGTATTACCGTGAAGAAGCGAAGGAACGATGCCGAGCAACCGCGGCAACGGAAGAGCGATCCGGCCCAGATCTGGAAATGAGGGAAAAATCTGGAGAAATGGGTTTTGATGTGGATTTTGGGGGTTAGATGAAAGTTTGAGGAAGGTGGAAGGTGGAAAGTGTTAAGTGAGGGTTTGGATGATGGAGGATGAGCTTGGAATGAAGTTTTGAGTGTTTGAGGAAGATGGGGGCTCAATGGGGGAGAAATTAGGTTTAGAGTTGAAGAAGAAGAAGAGAAAAAGTTTGGGAGGGGTATTTATAGGGTTTGATGTCGGCTGGGGCAAAATTAGGGTTTCCTGTACTGATTAGTCGGTCAAAGAAGGACTGTTGACCGACTAGTTTGAGAACTAGTCGGTCGGTTGACCAACGCAGACCGACTAAGTGTAAACAGTAGCTCCTGACAAAAACCTGAACTAAGAGTTAGTCGATCAAAGAACAACTAATGACCGACTAGTTTGACATCTAGTCGGTCGATGAACGTTCTTAGACCGACTAAAAGTGAACAGTAACTGGTACCAAAAATAGTTAATGAGTTAGTCGGTTAAAGAAGCATTGCTGACCGACTAGTTTGCAACCTAGTCGGTCAACCAACGTTCTTAGACCGACTAACGATAAACAGTAACTCCTGAACATTTATCAAAGCCCACTAGTCGGTTCAAGAAGGTTTTCCGACCTACTGGATCGTCATCTAGTCGGTCGGTGCCCCTTCTTACACCGGCTAATGTGCACTGAAAGTTCCGAAATGGAGCGCGAAGCTCCGGGATGGTTTCCTAAGTCTCCTAGGCTCGTTCTAACTCTAAGATATCGACGTTATGAAACCCGTCACGAATGACTTACTCCAAACACGCCGACCGACGGAAGAATCTAGAGAATCACGACTAAACGAACGAAAATGAAAACTACGGAGACGGAAATGGAAATCACAAACAAGGGAAATCAACCAATAATATAATATATATATAATTGTCCATACATGAAAAACCAGTCGTTACAACCAGTGTGTTTATGTTCACACACTTGATGGTGGGTCAAGGATATACTTGCTTCTGTACGTTGACGATATGTTGATTGCGTTATGGGACATGAAGGAAATCAATATGTTGAAGGAGAAGCTTGCTGAAGAGTTTGATATGAAGGATCTGGGGCCTGCAAAGAAGATCCTTGGTATGGAAATCAGCAGAGACATGAAGATTGGGAAGTTGAGGTTGAGCCAAGAGGGCTACATCAAGAAAGTCCTAGCATGCTACGGAATGGAGAAGGCAAAGCATGTCACCACACCGCTAGTAGCTCACTTCCAGCTTTCTGTGAGACTGTAACCTAATATCGACGAGGAGGCACGTTACATGTCTACAGTCCTATATGCTAGTGTCGTGGGACGTCTGATGTATGCTATGGTTTGTACACATCCAGACTAAGCTCAGGCGATTGGAGTCGTTAGCAGATACATGGCGAATCCAGGAAAGGAACACTGACATGGTGTGAAATGGATACTGAGATATCTCAAGGGAACGGACAGCGTTGGTTTGTGTTTCGACAAGGGAGATGGGTTGGTGATATCTAGATTCTGCGAATCAGATTATGTAGGTCACATAGACAGAAGGAGATCTACGACTGGGTAAGTGTTCACTTTGGGCACCACCGCGATATCATGGACATCGGTCCTTCTGTCCATGGTTGCACTATCAATCACTGAGGTGGAACTGATAGCTGTAGTTGAGGCGATCAAGGAAGGCAAGTACTTGAGAAGTCTACTGAGAGACTTGGGTATACCGCAAGAAGCGACGAAGGTCTACTACGACAGTCAGAGTGCAATTCACTTGGCGGAGTATCAAGCTTATAGTTCGAGGACCAAGCATATAGAAGTGTGCGACTTCTTTCTTCAAGAAGAGAAGAAGGTGATAGCACTGGAGAAGGTCTCGACGGATTATAATCCTGCGGATATGCTTACGAAGATTGTTCATGTAGTCAAGCTCAGGCATTGCTTGAGCTTGATCTACATATGATGAGTGGTTGATGATTTTTCGTTATCTTGAGAGTTTCGTAAATTCTAGATCTGGGTATAGATGTTTGGTATTTGGGTATAGTTGTTGTGGAGAACTTGAGTATGCCGTGGTTGTTGAAGAAGTTTGAAGCAAAGTAGAGTTTGTTGATTTATGATTCAAACTTGGAATCTGGGAGGTGACACGGCCGTGCTAGTTTTAGCAAACAGTGCGTTCAGAAGATGTATCAACTGACTTACATAGATTTGGACATGGCCGTGTTGGTCCAACCATGCTGACAGTTAACTCTTTGTTTTTTACTGACACGGCCGTGCTGCACGGCGGTGTTGACATGCAACTCTCTGGTTCATCTAGTGGCACAGCCATGCAGCATGGCTGTGCAGATTGTTCTAGAGCTATAGGCAGATTACGTAGTTTTGACACGGCCGTGCCGAGTATCAGCACGGCCGTGTCAGTGCCCAAAAACCGTAATACGCCCAGATTTCAGCTTCTACTCTGGACCGCTGATTTCTATTGGGGTTTAATCGGATGGACATGATGGAAAATGTCCTCTTCTATCCTAGGGAGTATTCCTATGATATAAATACCAAGATATACACTTTTGACGGCTACGCGCGATAGAGAATTGAGAAGATTTACTTGCGTCTTCAAGAGAGAAGCGGATCTTTTGCTGACGATCGACGATGAGAGAGCTTCAAGGTGACTACAAGATTTAGGAGGGGAGGTACTCCTTGTTCTAGAGTTTCTGGTAAGATCTCTCCATTGGTTGTGTGCATGAGACATTGTAATTGAGTGCTAGAATTATTTTGTCGAGAGGGCATACATTGTGTTGGAAGAGATATGTAGTCGGTGTATTCTCTGAATTATCATCTCTGATCTAGTAGAAGCCGTGACCGGGATCCTGGACGTAGTCCATAGGTTGGGCCGAACTAGTATAACTCCTTGCCTCTCTGTGTGGTTGCTTGGTTTTGATTTTGTGGTGCTTTTTTGTGCTTCTTATGATTCATCCAAGCTCCTAACTCTGCATTGATTTAGTTGGCGACATATTATTTCATATATTCCACTGTGCACACTAAGGTGTTGTTTGATATTGTGTTAGATTTTCCCAACACTTGTATATTCTCTCCTCATACAAATAAAGGAGACAAAAGGATTCAAAAACCAAAAAACTAAATTGATTCTACCTCTTAAAGAAAATTTTAATGAAACTTTAATTTCTTGTTCTTCGATCATGAGTCATTGGCGTAGGATTTGCTTCAATTCTTGAAACAGCTTGCACGTGCTCTATGTTCGTTTTGCATCAAATATCCCTGGTTGGAGAAAACTTGACCTCGAGTTTCGATAAAGTGCAATATTAAGAAATTTATGCAATCATGTCGGAAGTAAATACCCAGCGGTAGTAAAGAAAAGTACAGGGAAAATGCATAGTATCTGTTGCATTGTTAACAGATGATTTGTTCATAAACAGTGGATTTGTCCAAATAACAACTTTTACGTGTTATACCTTAACTTCAAGTAGCTTGGATGGCGGTCATTGACCTGGAATGGAGAAGCGAAAGAGTTACGGATATGGGTTCTGTGGTGGGATTTGAGCAAAAAAAATTAGGGTTTTCTAAACTACAAAATGATACGGGTTTTAGGCCTTTCAGCTCAGAAATCGGAACGATCATAAATTTCAATACACAATGTATTGAATATTCATTCGAATCTCATGCTTATGAAATTTCTCATCCCTTCTCGCACCTTGCATTCACAGAGATTCAACGGTTTTGCAAACACAAGGTTTGCAAACTCAATGTTCATTATTCAATATCACACGATCTAAAAGTTCAGCTACGAATATATATTTATAGGGGAAGAAAAAAACTTCTATTTAATCTCATACTCAAACTTTTAACATGCCTCACAACTTAATTTCTTGTTTTTCAATAATGAGTCATACTTAGAATAGAATTTGTTCCAACTCTAAAAAGAAATTGCATGTGCTTCATGTTCATTCCACATCAAATCTTCCCTGCTTCGAGAAAACATGACTGAGTTTAGAACTAGCACAACATGAAGAAGCTCTAGCAACAATATTATGTACCAACGGTAACAAAGATGATTGTAGAAAAGGACGCAACAACTGTTGTCTTATTGGCATGGATCGAACGAAAGAGTAAAAACTATGAGATCTACTTCAAATCAACAAGTGGCTCGAATCGCTGCTCAAACATGGACTGTATGTGTGGCGTAGATTCAAACTTTGCATCTGATTTTATCTGTAACTATAGTTTCATCCCAGGCTCAGGCTCAAGATGCGAATCGAACTTAATCATGGACTTAGGCTTAGTCTTAAGCCTCATCTTGACTCTGGCGCATGCTTGGGATCTGTCTCTGGCTCAATAGTGAACGTATGCTCGGGATCAAGCTTAATCTTGGACTCAAACGTGGGCTTATGCTCATGCTCAAGTCATGCTTTGGTTCTAGTTCTTCCTAGGCTTGCATCATACTGCTTGCATTTATCAAATTGTGTAGTCCTTACCTGCAACGTTTGCACTCTCCTTTTCAGCTTTTGGATTAGGACTTGCAATTTTGCTTTTAGATTGTTCGGTGTAATTGTGTTGATTCTAAAGATGGTTTGCGACGAACGGTGGATTGGTCGGTGTTTTGGAGAGATGCTGATATTGAAGTTTAGGTTTCATTTGTAACCATTGCTTACAAGTTACAACCTTCACCATAATCCTTACATCAATAGTGAGTTTCTTCTTTTAAATTGTGTCAGGCATACACAATATGACCAAAATATCCACAACTTTCATCATCTTCCTATCTTCCTTTCTATTGAACCAATGAATTAAATTTATGGTAGCACCCAAAAAAATTAAAAGAAAAATAGAACACCATGCTTGAAACATGTAAGATTTTTTGAGTGATTTTTTCATGATTTTCTCGGTGATTTTTGGTTGTTTTAAAAGGAACATTTCGCCTTTATCTTCTCCTTCTCTTCCTCACCAATGAACCCATTCAATAATTTCAAGAAAGCAACTAAAAATAACATAAAAGTTTTTTAAAAATAGAAAGCCACTCGTAAAACCCGTAGGATTTTTTGGTCATTTTTCATGGTTTTTCGTTGATTTTTTATTAATTATTTGCTGAAAACGTGCACCCAAAAAATTTAGATTTATGATGATTAAGTGTATTTCCGTCAAAAAATAGATCACATGATCAAAACGCGACTCTTTTGTTGAATTCAACTTTTTTCCAAAAAAGTGACCAAAGTTTGATGGAGTTTTTTTTGAGAGTTTTAAAGTTTAGGATGATTTTTTCAAAATGGACCAAAGTTTATGAATGGTTTTTTAAAATTTACTCTTTATGTAATCAAGCTCAAAGTTGCATTTAAGATTATCTAGTTTTGGTTATGAAACGGGCTCGAATGAGCTTATAATGAGTAGTAATTCCACCTAAGCATCGAGTTTCTCAAGCTTATTTATAGTAATACATAAATGTTATGAATGAGGGAGGCCTTTGGCCTCCCCTCCTTCATTACACACTTCATTGGTCCACATTACTATGAGTAATGGGGACCCTTGGTCTCCTTGAGGCCCTCCATCTTCCCTCTCTACATGAATATATAGAGAACCATGGCCTAGTGCCATGGTTACTCATTCTTTTGCTAAGAAAGTTTGCCTCTCTCTCTCTCTCTCTTGAGTTCTATCACTTTCCAACACGTTATCAGCACGTGTTCTTCCTTGAGCAAGAATCCAAGCCTAAAATCCCCACCAAATTGATCCCCTATGCGCAAGGAATCTTTGGTTGTTGCAGCGATTCGTTGGAGCGTTGCGTCATTCTCGAAGCTTTCGGGAGCTCGGATTTTTATTTCTACGGATCTTTTCTACGGTTGTCCCTAGATCATCGATCTAGAGGTATACTTCTTATTCCCGTAGATTACAACGGACTATACATAAAAAATTTTACCTTGTTTGCATACAAGTAAAAATTAAAATAATACAAAGAAAATTTTTTTTTACAAAGTAATTTCTTCATAATTGCCATGAAATTCTTTTTTTTCTCATCGGGAAGAAGAACCAGAACGACCCCCCCTTGGGATGGGGTCTAACTGGCACCTCCCGCGGCCGCACCCCCCTGTCGGAGGGGGGGACTTCCCGCACACCGATCCCCCCTGCAGGGGGGCGCCTCCCGTGGCCGAACCCCCCCTTCACGGGGGGCGCCTCCCGGCCGAACCCCCATGCACGGGGGTCGCCTTCCGGCCGTACACCCCTGCAGGGGGCGCCTTGCATCTGATCCCCCCTACAGGGGGGACACCTCCACGGTCGATCACCCCCCCACCAATAAAGAAGGGGGGCTCTTTTCCCTTCAATTTTAAGGGTGGGGGGAGGCATCTTGCTCCGGCAATGCTCTCCCCCCTCCCTACACCATTGAGGAGAAGGTGAAGGGGCATGACGGCTGATCTCTAACCAGATGGTTAGATATTAGGATTTTTCACAAAATAAACCCTATGGGCCATTGGGTTATAATTTCAGCGAGTTGGGCTTCAAGCCCATTAAATTACAAATTTATTTTTAAAAGCTAAAAATCTAATTTGGCCCAAAGCCAAAATTTAGAGGCAAATGATTATGCGTAACTGCGGAATGGGCCACAAGCCCATATAATTAAAACTATTTTTTGGCCCGAAGCCACAAAATAATTTATAAATTCGGCATTTGAAATATGAGAAATATTTGTACGGGATATAAAATTGGCATATTTAAACTCGGAGAAAACTTTGTAAAATCACAATTAATTTATATAGTCCATGTTGAAAAATTTATTTAAACATCGCTCTTGCAAATTATTATCTATGGTTTACTAGGATTCTATTTTTCAAAATATAACTATCTTAAAGATCCTGAGACCGCTTTGCCGTTAGTCAACTAACATAACGGTGTATGACGTTTCCACGTGGTCTACGAGATAATTATATTTTCAAGTTTCCTTTACCATATGTTATGCTTGAGATATATGCATGGTTGTTTATTTTTATCCCTGTAGCATATTTAGAACTGCGTGGATGTTTAAATAAGTAAAAATGTGTCTTGCAGGATCAGCCATTGTATACCTATTTACATTCCTTGCACTTTTATTTTCTTTTGAGAGAATTTGTAAGTGAGGAAATTTGTATAAAAAGCCAAAGCTCGGTGCAACATCATATGAAGACGAAGGTTCAAAATGCAGATATAGGGACCCAACTTGGGTTTCCGAAGTTGTATTTTTCTTTTCTTTTATGGACTGTAAACGAACTTTGGACTGTGTACTTTTTTTGGGTATCTGGTCGATCGAGCATTTTTACTTGTTTATTTCTTTATGCGTGAATTTTAATTTATATTAATTCATGCTTATTTTAAATTGCGTAGATAAATGGCTAAATTGGCAAGCGTCGATTTCGAAGTCCTTGACTCTGCAGGGAAGAATTACCTGAGTTGGCGACTGGACCTGAAGATCCACTTGCGTTCGATGGCCCTCATTGGGTCCATTTTGGCTCCTTCCTCAGCCCCAGCAGCGGCCGAAGCTTCTGCTACATCTAGCAGCTGCTCTCCAACCATTGTATCCGATGTAGATAAGGCCAAAGCCATAATCTACATTAGGAAACATATAGATCGGACCTTAAAGGCCGAATACTTAACGGTTGAGGACCCAAAAGACCCGTGGACAGCATTGGAAGCACGATATAAACATCAAATTGATGTTATATTACCGCGTGCCAGTTATGAGTGGGAAAACCTTAGAATTCAGGACTATAAGTCCGTCGCTGATTATAATTCTGCACTTCATAACATCACCTCACGCCTAAAGTTGTGCGGTGAAGAAGTGACAAAACAGCGCATGTTGGAAAAGACATTTACCTCGTTTCACGAGAAAGATGCAATCCTCATGCAGCAGTATCGTGAACGCAATTTCACGAAATTCTCCGTTCTGATCTCATGCCTACTTAGGGCAGAGCAGAATCGAGACTTACTGCTTGCAACTCATAACTTACCTCCAGCTGGCACTGCCCCTATCCCTGAAGCCCACCACGTTTCTCCCCAGAAGTGGAAAAAACAAGGGGAAGGCTAAAAACACCAAAGGGAAAGCTGTAATGAAGCAACCAAGAGGTACAGCTCCCCAGACAAACAAAAACAATAAGGGAAAGTGAAACTTCACTTGGAAGCGAAAGAACACCGAGCAAGTGTCACTTCCTAAGAAGAACTGGGAGGATAAATGCCATAGATGCGGCATGACTGGCCATTGGTCCAGAAACTGCCGCACTCCTCGCCACCTCCAGGATCTATACCAGGCGAGCCAGAAGTCTCTACCTGAAACAAACTTGGCGACTGTTCAGCCGCCAACAATGTTTACTGCAAAAGACTTCGAGAACGACGACCTTCTCGATTGAGCATCATCTTTTATTTATGCATTTAGAATTCAATGTATCTTCATCTTTTATTTGCTTTATTACGAACTTTTATTTTTGAATGTTGTCTACATTTCGCTCAAATAAAATTTCGTTTTTGCTTATATAGATGAAGTATGAGTGCCTAGTGGACAGTGCCTCAACGCACACAATCCTTCGCGATCATTGCTATTTTAATAGCGTAAATAAATATGACGGTCCTGTTATCACAATTTCAGGACTGTCCCAAATAATCGAAGGATTTGGTGAAGCAATTATATTGCTCCCAAATAACACAAGACTTCAAATAAATAATGCATTATTTTCTCCTAAATCAAATAGGAATCTCGTAAGTTTCAAGGATTTCCGTTTAAACGGATATCACTTAGAGACCAGAGATGAAAATAAGGTTAAATATCTAATTGTCACTCGTCATAAAGATGACCAGAAGATCATCTGCGAGCGATTTAGGGGACTCCCGTCGGGTCTCTACCAAACATACATTCAACCAATAGAAGCCAATATGACTGAGCACCAGACGTGCCAATCACTGCCAGAGTTCTAACTCTGGCACAATAGACTTGGTCACCTTGGAACAGTAATGATGCGACGCATCATCACTGAATCCCATGGACACAAATTGAAGAACCTGAAGATTCTTCAAAAGGGTGAATTTCCTTGTCTCTCTTGTTTCAAGGGAAAACTTATAACGAGACCATCCCTCCTGAAAGTGGGATTAGAGTCTCCTGGCTTCCTTGAGAGAATTCATGGTGACATTTACGGGCCTATTCACCCCGCAAGTGGCCCATTTCGGTACTTCATGGTACTGATTGATGCATCAACCAAATGGTCTTATGTGTGCCTCTTGTCCACCTGCAACCTAGCTTTTCCAAAGCTATTGGCACAAATAATAAGGTTGCGTGCTCATTTCCCCGATAACCATATCAAGAAACTACGTCTTGATAATGCTGGAGAATTTACTTCACAAGTCTTCGAAGACTATTGCCGGGCAACGGGTATTGAAGTTGAACATCATGTAGCACATGTTCACACCCAGAACGGATTAGCTGAGTTCCTTATAAAGAGACTCCAATGGATTGCACGTCCATTGCTTATGCAATCCCAGTTGCCGGTGGATGCTTGGGGGCATGCTATTTGACATGCCGCATCACTTATTAGGATAAGACCCTATGGAGGTCATACTTTATCCCAGATGCAACTAGCATATGGCGCACCTCCGGATATCTCTCATTTGAGAGTGTTTGGTTGTGCGGTATATGTCCCAATAACACCACCTCAGAGGACCAAAATGGGTCCTCAGCGTCGTCTAGGTATATATATTGGGTTTGATTCGCCCTTTATTATCAGATACCTTGAACCCTGACAGGTGACGCATTCAAGGCACGTTTTGCTGACTGTGAATTTGATGAGAAAATTTTTCCTAAACTGGGCACACAGTCTAAGAAGCCAGAAGCTACTGAGACCATTAGTTGGGACCGGAAGTCTTTGTCCCTATATGATCCATGTACTAATCTGTGTTAAGAAGAGATCTTGAAGATCCTTCACATCCAGAATACAGTACATCTTTTACCGGATAAGTTCACGGACAACCAGAAGATTGTCCGTTCACACGTCCCTGCTGCCAATACGCCAGCTAGGATTGACATCCCCATAGATGGATGCAATCCACCGGCACCAGAATTGGCTGTACCTCAAATGAAAAGAGGACGCCCACCAGGTTCAAAAGATAAAGTTCCTCGAAAGAGGAAGACTCCTGGAGATACTAAGATTATCCCTCCACAGGATGCTGAGCTCAGACCAGCTACTTCTCCACTCCTGATTTCCCCGGCAGAGGAAACAATAGGAGAAACATCATTAAATTTTGTACGTACTGAAGAAGTACTTGACAGAAATAGCATAGTCGTCGACGACGATTTTGCGTTCGATATTGCCGTTCACGTCACTGAATATGACGATAACGTCGAACCACGATCTCTAGCGGAATGTAAACGCAGAGATGATTGGCCAAAGTGGGACGAGGCAATAAGAGTAGAGCTGGACTCACTCTTGAAACGCAAAGCCTTTGGACCAGTAGTCCAAACACCAGTAGGTGTAAAGCCTGTGGGATATAAGTGGGTTTTCATAAGAAAAAGAGATGAAAATAATGTGATCGTTTGCTACAAGGCACGCCTTATAGCCCAGGGGTTTTACCAAAGACCGGGGATTGATTACGAAGATACGTATTCCCCTGTCATGGATTCGATCACATTCCGATTTATAATAAGCCTAACTTCTCTGGAAAGCCTAGAAATGCAGCTCATGGACATTGTGACTGCATATCTATATGGCGATATAGATATAAATATCTATATGAGACTTCCTGATGGGTTTAATCTACCCCCAGAGATGACAGAGATGCCTCGGGACGTATTCTCTGTAAGGCTACATAGATCATTATATGGTCTAAAACAATCTGGCAAGATGTGGTATAACAGACTTAGTGATTTCCTTGCACAGCAAGGATTCACGAATAATGAAGTCTGCCCATGTATCTTTATCAAAAGAACGGGAACATGATTCGTCATCATAGCAGTATATGTAGATGACTTAAATCTCATAGGATCTCTTGCAGAGATCAATGAGATATCTGAAAGACTAAAACATACTTTTGAAATGAAAGACCTAGGCAAAACAAAGTATTGTCTTGGCTTCCAGATAGAACACCTAAGAGGTGGAATCCTATTACACTAATCTAATTATACAAAGAAACTTCTACGCAAGTTTCATATGGATAAATGTCATCCTTTAGGTACTCCTATGGTCGTAAGATCACTAGATGTACATAAGGACCCCTTCCGGCCACTGGAAGAGGGGGAGGAGATACTGGGTCCTGAAGCACCCTACCTCAGTGCCATTGGAGCACTTCTATATCTGGCTAACTGTACGCGTCCCGATATAGCGTTTACAGTTAATCTCCTAACCAGACACAGTGCAGCGCCCACAAAGCGTCACTGGAACGGAGTAAAGCATCTTCTGCGATACCTCCAGGGTTCAATTGATCTGGGACTTTACTACCAGAGAGTTGCCTCCCCCAAGTTATTTGGTTATGCTGATGCAGGTTATCTCTCAGATCCGCATACGGGAAAATCCCAGACAGGTTTTGTTTTTACCTACGGAGGTACTGCTATCTCCTGGAGATCGGTAAAGCAAACCACAACAACTACATCTTCCAACCATGCAGAGCTCATCGCGATCCATGAAGCAAGCATAGAATGTTTTTGGTTACGCTCCGTCGTCCAACACATTCTCCAATCCACTGGCCTGAAGACCGGTGATTTGGAGCCTACTGCCCTATTTGAGGACAACGCCGTGTGCATTGCTCAGTTTCAGAAGGGCTACTTCAAAGGCGACAGGACAAAACACATTTCTCCCAAATTCTTCTGGACGCACGAGCAAAAGAACGGCAAGCAGATTGAAGTTCGACAGATCCAGTCCTGCAACAACTTAGCTGATCTTTTTACTAAGTCTTTGCCCAAATGTACTTTTATAAAACTTGTAAAGAACATTGGTATGCGACAATTGAAAGACCTGCAAGCCTGAAGCTTGTACGGATCAGGGGGAGTAACCTGTGTGTTGTACTCTTTTTCCTTAAGCTGTTGGGTTTTTCCTCTGGGTTTTCCACGGCTAAGGTTTTAACGAGGCAAACACACGTACTCTGGATCCAGAAGTATACACCACTCTTTGCCTCAGATGCTGAGACCAAAGTGATGAATGGGTAAGGGGGAGTATTATGAATGAGGGAGGCCATTGGCCTCCCCTCCTTCATTACCCACTTCATTGGTCCCCATTACTATGAGTAATGGGGACCCTTGGTCTCCTTGAGGCCCTCCATCTTCCCTCTCTACATGAATATATAGAGAACCATGGCCTAGTGCCATGGTTACTCATTCTTTTGCTAAGAAAGTTTGCCTCTCTCTCTCTCTTGAGTTCTATCACTTTCCAACAATAAAGATTTATTGTAAATCGACCACTAATTCACCATAAACTAGTCGAGTTCAAACATGAACTGGAGCCAAGAGTATTCAAGCCTATTGGAGACGAGCTTGAGAGCTTGCACGCATACACATGCGCACATTTGTTTATCGTATGGAACATAATTCTATGTTCATATTGGTTCATTTATTTGTCGAACAAATACAAACAAGCTTTTTATTGAGCGAGCGTGAATAGGCTTGGAATTTAATTAAATTTAGAAGTGGGTTATTAAAAAATTGGTGAAGGGATGTTTGTTTGCACAGAAGGGCTTGGAATCCTTGAAGTCTTTAAAAAATGAGAGAAGATATCAAGATTTGATTCCTCAAATATGGATTTTATGCTATGAATGAGGGAGGCCAAAGGCCTCCCCTCATCTTTATCCCCCTATTAGTCCCTATTATCCCTACTAATGGGGACCTTTGGTATCCCATGGCCTTTGGGCTTCTATGATTTTAATAAATAGAGAACCATGGTTTTGTGCCATGGTTACTCACTTTTCCAATTATTCAACACGTTATCAGCACTTTTGTCTCTACTTCTAGAGCTTCTCCTAAAATATCCCCTCAAATCTCCCTTGCTGCGCTAAGGAATCTATTGTTGCAGCGATACATTGCGGCCAAGCTCTTGCGACATCGATTTCTGGAGCATGGATTATTTTAACTACGGATTACAATTTTTCTTCCCTAAATCAACGATCTAGAGGTATAAATTCTTATCCAGTAGATACAAAATATGCGAAAATTAAATATTTTTTTGCTCAAAATCTAGAATATACACAATCTTATCTTAGATTTTGGCTTTTTGTTATTAATGTCATAATATAACAAAAAATAAAAAAAATTATGAAAAAAAATTAAAATTTTTAAGAGACTCCTTATCTTCCCCCCTGGGCTGTCTGGAATCTGATTACCACCCGATCGGGTGGGCTATCCACCCGACCGTGTGAGCCCATTTTCAGCTGTTCAGTGTCTCTGTTTGTTTCCACTCGATCGGGTGAACTTCCACCCGATCGGTTGGCCCTTTTCCAGCAGTTTTAGTGGGTTTTTTGTACTCGAACTGTTAGGGTTCTCCTCCTCTGTCGCGCCGACCGCCCCCCGACGGAGGGCTCCTCTGTTGCCGACTGCCCCCCTACAGGGGGGCCTCCACGATCTATAAGATGACGGTTTGGGGGCTTTTACTCTCCTTAACAAGAACCCTAAACTTTGTTTTAGGGTTAGTGCATACTTTGTAATTGTGTTTCTTTTTAATTTTAAAACACAATTACAGCCCATGGGCCTGCAGCTCAAAACTGAATTATAAATAAGTTATTTTGGCTGTTTTTGGGCCTGGAGCCTACTAATTATCCCAAATATAGTTAAACATTAATTTAGAACTGATTTTTAAATCGGTCTTTTAACTAAAAATTCCTTATAATTAACAGAAAAATCCAGAAAAATTCTGGAAAATTCTTAAAAAATTTTGGTTAATTATTTAGGCAAATTCATATATATTCATTTTGACAACTTTTTAGTTGTTATTAACCATTTGCTACATATTACGTCATATTCCACAAACATGCAAACTTTATAAAAATTTGGATTTATTTTTAATCCATCACGATTTAAAAATTACAATTACCCTTCGACCGCTCTGTTTTTAGTTACCTAACCTAAAGATGAATGAAGTTTCCCCGTGGTCCAAGTAATTTTTAAACCGTAATTTTTTAATTGCCATATATGTTGTAAATGTATCTTTTGCATGTGTAATTGCGTCACTAGATTTTTATATTGACTGTAGCACTTATTAACTGCGTGGATGTTTAAATAAGACAAAATATGTTTTTTGGGATCGGCCAGTATTGATGTCCTATTATTAATTTTCTTAGCTTTGTATTTTTCTTTTCTGAGAGAAATTGTAGTGAGGTTTTTATGTATATATGCCAAAGACAGGTGTTACTACCTATGAAGACGGAGTTGAAACTTGCATCTATCTGGGACCCCAATGGGTTTCCAATTTGTATTTTTCTTTATTTCTGCTTTAAGGACTGTAATACGAAATTTGGACATTGTATGTTTTGGGTATCTGGCCGATCCCCGCATTTTTTCTTCTTTATTTCTTTAAAATGAGAATAATTTTAAATCACTTATTATTAATTCATGCTTATTTAATTGCACAGATATAAATGGCAAAATTGGCTAGCGTCGATTTCGAAGTACTTGACGTGGCAGGAAAGAACTATCTTAGTTGGCGAGTGGACCTGAAGTTTAACTTGCGTTCTATGGCCCTCCTTCACTCAATTTTGGCCCCCGCAGCGGCCGTGACAACTGCTAACAATGCCCCAGAAGTGGCACAGCTATCTAGTAGTTCTCCTACCGTAGACTCCGACATGGATAAGGCGAAAGCCATTATTTATATCAGGAGACACATAGATCGGACCTTAAATGCCGAGTACTTAACGGCAGAAGCCCTCTTGAGTTGTGGACAGCACTTGAGGCACGTTATAGGCATCAGATAGATGTCATACTGCCACGTGCCAGTTATGAGTGGAAAACCCTCCGTCTTCAAGACTATAAGTCCGTTGCTGAGTACAACTCAACACTTCATAATATCACATCACGCCTGAAGTTGTGTGGTGAAGAAGTCTCGGATCACCGCATGTTGGAAAAGACATTTAACTCGTTCCACGAGAAAGATGCCATCCTCATGCAACAGTACCGTGAACGTAACTTCAAGAAGTTCTCTAATTTGCTATCTTGCCTCCTTAGGGCAGAGCATAATAGAGACTTACTACTGGCCACTTATAATTAGTGCCCTGCTGGTGCTGCACCTCTCCCTGAAGCCCACCATGGTTCTCCCTAGAAGTGGAAAAACAAGAAGAATGCTAGACAGAACAAAGGGAAAGCTGCAATGAAGCCAGCAAGAGCACCACCCCAGAACAACAATAACCAGAGGAAGAAAAAAACACATGGAAGAGTAAGAACAATGGTCCAGTGTCAATTCCTAAGAAGAACTGGGAGGATAAAGGCTATAGATGTGGCATGACTGGACATTGGTCCAAAAACTGCCGCACTCCTTGCCACCTCTAGGATCTGTATCAGGCGAGCCAGAAGCCTCCGCCTGAAACAAACTTGGCAGCTATTCAACAGCCAACCAAGTTCACTGCAAAAAGACTTCGAGAATGACGATCTGCTCGATTGAGCACTATCTTTATATATATGCATTTACATTTCATGTAGCTTCATCAGTAGTTTGTTTGAAAGTTTTTCTATTTGAATGACAGTTTTTCATTTACCTAAATAAACTTTCAATTTGCTTATATATAGATGAAGTCTGAGTGCCTTGTGGACAGTGCCTCAATGCAAACTATCCTTCGCGAACCATACGATTTTTATAGTTTAAACAAATATGATGGTCTTGTTATCACCATTTCGGGACTGTCTAACATAATCGAAGGATCTGGGGAAGCAATCATATTGCTCCCAAATAACACAAGACTTAAAATACAAAATACACTATTCTCTCCAAAATCCAATAGAAATCTCATAAGTTTCAAAGATATTCGTTTAAACGGATATCACTTAGAAACTAGAGATGAAGAAAACTTTGAATATATGTATGTGACTCGTCAGAAAGATGTCCAGAAGACCATCTACGAATGATTTAAGGGACTCCCGTCGGGTTTCTACCACACATATATTCAACCTATAGAAGCCAATATGACTGATCACCAGAAGTGCTTTTCATTGCCAAAGTTTCAACTCTGGCACAATAGACTTGGTCACCCTGGATCAGTTATGATGAGTCGCATCATCTCTGAATCCAGTGGACATAATTTGAAGAACCAGAGGATTCTTCAAAAGGGTGAATTTCCTTGTACCCATTGTTTTCAAGGAAAACTAATAACGAGACCATCCCTCATGATAGTGGGATTAGAGTCTCCTGGCTTCCTTGAGAGAATTCATGGCGACAATTGCGGGCCTATTCACCCCGCAAGTGGCCCATTTCGGTACTTCATGGTACAGATTGATGCGTCCACAAAATGGTCTTATGTGTGCCTATTGTCCACCCGCAACCTAGCTTTCCCCGAAGCTATTGGCACAAATAATTAGATTGGGGTCTCATTTCTCCGATAACCATATCAAGAAAATACGTCTTGATAATGCGGGCGAATTCACTTCACAAGTCTTCGATGACTATTGCCGGGCAACGTGTATCGAAGTTGAACATCCAGTAGCTCATGTTCACACCCAGAATGGATTAGCAGAGTCTCTTATAAAGAGACTCCAATGGATTGCATGTCCATTACTCATGCAATCCCGGTTGCCTGTGGATGCTTGGGGCATGCTATACTGCATGCCACATCGCTAATTAGGATAAGGCCCTCGGGTGGCCATACATTATCCCTAATGCAGCTAGCATATGGCGCACAACCAGATATCTCCCATTTGAGAGCATTTGGTTGTGCGGTGTATGTCCCAATAGCACCACCTCAGAGGACCAAAATGGGTCCTCAGCATCGTCTAGGTATCTATATTGGGTTTGATTCGCCCTCTAATTTAAGGCACGTCTTGATGACTGTGAATTCGATGAGAAATCATTTCCAAGACTAGGCACACAGTCTAAGAAGCCTGATGCTTCTGAGACCATTTCTTGGGACAAGAAGTCTTTGTCTCTTTATGATCAGCATACTAATCTGTGTGAAGATGAGATCCTGAAGATCCTTCACATTCAGAACACATTACACCTACTTTCGGATAAATTTACGAACAACCAGAAGATTGTTCGTTCATACGTCCCTGCTGCCAACACGCCAGCTAGGATTGACATCCCCAAAGATAGATGCAATCCACCGGCAGTAGAATTGGCTGTACCTCAATTGAAAAGAGGACGCCCACCAGGTTCAAAAGATAAAGTTCCTCGAAAGAGGAAGATTCCTGTAGATAACAAAATAATCCCTCCACAGGATGCTGAGCTCATACCAGTGACCTCTCCTCTCCTTATTTTACCTACAGAGGAAACAATAGGAGAAACATCATTAAATTACGTATGTACTGGAGAGGTACTGGACAGACATAGCACAGTCGACGACGACGATTTTGCGTTCGCTATTGTCGTTCACGTCGCTGAATACGACGATGACGTCGAACCACGATCTCTAACGGAATGTAAACGCAGAGATGATTGGCCAAAGTGGGACGAGGCAATAAGATTAGAGATGGACTTATTCTTGAAACGTAAAGTCTTTGGACCAGTAGTCCAAACACTTATAGGTATTAAACCTGTGGGATATAAGTGGGTCTTCATCAGAAAAAGAAATGAAGAAAATGTGATCGTTCGCTACGAGGCACGCCTTGTAGCACAGGGATTTTCCCAAAGGCCGGGGATTGATTATGAAGATACATATTCCCCGGTCATAGATGCGATCACCTTTTGATTGTTGCTTAGCCTATCTTCTCTAGAAAGCCTTGAAATGCAGCTCCTGGACGTTATGACTGCATATCTATATGGCGATATAGATAAACAAATCTATATGAGACTTCCAGATGGGTTTACTTAACCCCCAGAGATGAAAGAGAGACCTCTGGACATCTTCTCGGTAAGGCTTCAAAGATCATTATATGGTCTTAAGTAATCGGGAAAAATGTCGTATAACAGACTAAGTGTTTTTCTTGCACAGCAAGGATTCACAAACAATGAAGTCTGCCCATGTATCTTTATCAGGAGAACAGGAACGGGATTTGTCATTGTCACAGTATATGTGGACGACTTAAATCACATAGGATCTCCTGCAGAGATCAATGAGATATCTAAAAGCCTAAAGCATACCTTCGAAATGAAAGACCTAGGCAAAACAAGGTGCTGGCTTGGCTTACGATTGAACACAGGTGGAATCCTGTTACACCAATCAAATTATACAAGGAAACTCTTAAACAAGTTTCGAATGGAAAAATGCCATCCTTTAAGTACTCCTATGGTCTTGAGATCACTGGATATTCATAAGGACCCCTTCCGGCCACTCGAAGAGGGGGAGGAGATACTGGGTCCTGAAGTACCCTACTTCAGTGCCATTGGAGCAATTCTATATCTGGCAAACTGCACGCGTCCCGATATAGCGTTCACAATTAATCTACTTGACAGACACAGTGCTGCGCCTACAAAGCGCCACTAGAACGGAGTAAAGAATCTTCTACGCTACCTTCAGGGCTCTATAGATCTGGGACTATTTTACCAGAGAGGTTTCTCCTCCCAGTTACTTGGTTATGCTGATGCAGGTTACCTCTCTGATCCCCACACAGCAAAATCACAAACTGGCTTTGTGTTTACACTAATATGTTTGATTATGACCATTTTTAAGAAGATATATTGATGAGTACACTAAGGTACATCATCAGTCCTATGTAGGGAGTGTATAAGTCCACTTTTATCCCTCAAATACTCTCAAGAGATCTAAAGGTCTTATTATTTTAATGATGATATTAAATATATCATCTTGAATTCTTTTGAGAAAGTGAAGAGAGTTAATGTCCATGTGTAATGGATATGATCTCGTGATCATTTTTCCTATAAATGGAATAATGAAAACGCACCCTTCTGAAGAAACTTCGTGTTCTTCAGATTTATAGGATTGGTTAATGATGTCTTGCACATTAGTCTAGGGTGGCATATAATATCGTTACAAAGTTAAAAATTGGAGATGATTATGTACACTTCGGTGTTCCAAATAATTCCTCTTTTAGAATTTATGAAGGATTGTTGAAAGTCAATTGGAATGCTCATATATGGTCTTTAGGCCATTATATTATTGAGTCATTCATTAAGGATTTCGTTTTGACAAATATCCGTCGTAACTTTGTAAGTTTCTTTTTAAGAGAGTAATGAGCATCCTCATATAGAGTATTCGGGCTTGGCAAGCCTGAATCTCAAGTCAGACGTCCTAAAATAGTTTTTTATTGGACTATTATTAGGATGAAATGCTTTTGAAAGCATACGTCTACAATTATGTTTGAAAAATACTCACTAAGAATCATGTTATGGTAACATATTAAATTTGTTTTCAAAAGTCTATGTATTCTCGGGGAATAGATAAGTATACATTAGCTAGATAGACTTTCGTCTTTCGACTAGATTTGTATATAATTTGATATGTCATAAATTAATGACTTTTCATATTGCAAATATCAGTATGGGTCTTATCAGAATTTCTGGGTCTGATCTTGGTTTGCCATTGCTTATTTCACGTCGAGGATATCATATCTTCCCTTCCTCTTTTTATATCAGAACATAGTTGGTCCTGGACTTCCACTGTTTTCAGTTTTCTATATTGTTATTTATAAGGAAGAATGACTATTAGTCTTACTAAGGAGACATATACAAGAGAGTGAACTTGTTTCTATACTTCCACTTTTCATAGTTATGTGGGACTTTTGAAAGTGTATTTGAATGCTCATATATGGTTTTCAGGCCATTATTTTCTTGAGTCATTCAGTTTTTATGTGGATAGAGAAACATGCTTAAGAGGAATAAATACGCTGTACAAATGTTATAAATTATTTCTAACTTATTTATTAAGCCACAACTTCAGGAGTGAGCTTATACGTAAGGCTAGATTCAAGAATCTTTCCTTGTAAAGTGATATTACTCTAACAGAGTTTTCGGTGTTATGGCAAACTTCTAGGGTCCATATTGGTCTATATAGACCATAGATCCGTGAGATCTATTTACCGCGAAGTGTGCATCTTGTAAGAAGATGGCACTAAAAGTTTCGCATAAACCCTCGTACTTGGTCATTTTTATTTTATTTAAGCAAAAGCGTGTTGACATATAAATTTGAACTTCTGGTTTAATTGTCAGATATAGATATGAATTTTAAACTTTTGAAGAATTATTTATTTGTGTGATATAATATATGTGAGCATAAATGCATGAATTGTTTAAAAAAACATTTCATGCAGATTATAAAGAATTTAAGTAGGCAATTCACTTGAAATATACAAAACAATTATATACATGAAGATAACCTAAGTAATGTTATGCAAACAAGGTATTAAATCAATTGTGCATTAATCTTTTGTTCATAAGATGCCTTAAATTATATGACCAACAATTGAAAATTTCGTGAGATTTTAAACCAAAATGAAAATTTTCGTGAGGTATGCAGTAGAAGCGGAGGTTTCGGGCCGCCCGCGGTATGCACCAGGTCAATGGGGTCAAGTTCAGGAAATTTTTTTAAAACTAACACGCCTGAAAACATATTTTATTGATATCCCCAAACAACGTTCTATCCCCAAAAACATTTATATGATATCAATTCACTCCCATTTTATTCCCTAATTTTTCTGGAATTTTCCAGAATTTTCCAAAATTTTCTGGATTTTATGGGATTTTAGGAAATTTATGAGCATTTTCAGAATTTATTATTCCAGATCCCCGCCGACGATGAATCCGACGACGGCGATGAGTTCGACTTCGAGTTTTCAATCGGATCCTCATCACAACAACTTTTTTCTCTATGGAATATGAGAGATTTTTTTCATTAATGATCCAATGTCGTATTCTCCCTCACAAAAAGTATGGAAGACAAGAAAATAATAATGTGCTCATTTATACAATGTGAAGAAGATTATGACATCATATGTTATATCATCATACCCGTTATTCTCTTTTGTTCTTTTGCTTTGCAAAAATTTCAAATTACAATCAAATTGTAAAAAATTATAGAAACTTGCAGGCCTTGAAATTAAATCCATAAAGATTTCGAAAACTGACTCTATGCCTCAACTTTATCTACATATCTATTATGACTCTATGCCTCAATTTTATATTCACAACAACTTTTTTCTCTATGGAATATGAGAGATTTTTTCATAAATGATCCAATGTCGTATTCTCCCTCACAAAAAGTGTGGAAGACAAGAAAATAATAATGTGCTCATTTATACAATGTGACGAAGATTATGACATCATATGTTATATCATCTTACCCATTATTCTCTTTTGTTCTTTTGCTTTACAAAAATTTCAAATTACAATCAAATTGTAAACAATTATTGTAACGGTCCGGATTTTTTCAATATAACTATTCACGTAATTTCAATTTTTAAACTATTTTATAATGGTTTGTCAGGAGTTTTAAACGGATTTCAAAAAATCTTATAAAAATATTTTGAAATACTAGACTTATTATAAAGTATTTCAGCAATTTCCGATTTCCTCAAATACCCAAAACATTTCTGTTAAAATTCACCTTCCAAAATTACCGTTTTGATTCGACGAATTTATTTTCTATACAAACATCATCAAAACGATTTCAAACTTTTGCAGTAACATTCAATGATCATTTAGGGCTTCCCACATTTATTTCGTAATTTTCTGAAGTCATTTCAATAGAGAACCAGCATACCCGCTTTCTAAACATTTTGGCCAAAAACTAGTATCCCCGTAGCCCAAACCCTGAAACGGACTTCGTATTCACCATCCTCGCGATGATACGATCACGTGGGTATGTTTTCGTAATTTTTCGGACACGTTTACTAGTAAGGGCAAAATCGTAATTTTGTATTTATCTACTAATTACGTTTAATCTTTTTACTTAATTACTAATTACCCTATTAACTAATAAATTACCCTAACTACCTACCCTAACCATGTCTAAAACGTGGAGGGAACACGTTTAGACATTTTACAAAATTTTCTCCCATTAGTCAAAAGCTTAAACCTAACACTACCTAATCTATTAATTACATTGGACTAAATATACTAATTGTTTATTAAACTCATGCTGATTATAAATAAACCCACCCCCTTCATCTTCAACCTGTACTCTCAATCTCTCTCTCCTCTTCTTTTCGTTCTCCATCAGGCTCAACCCCCGACTTCTCACGTCGAAGCCTAGCCCGTTCTCTTCGAAACACAGGCCGAACTCTCTCTCTCTTTCGTTCTCCTCCCACTTCTCTGCCATTCGCCGTGAACCGCAGGAATCCCCAACACGCCAATGAGGGGCTCCTCATGCTCCGCCCTCTTCCACGTCGACATAACCCACCACCGAGCTCCATTTCCATCTTCCTCTCTCTCGTGACGCCACCACGCCTCCGCAAAGCTCACCGGACCTCCTCTACGACGAACCCATCAAAAACAACCCCCCGGCGCACCTCCCTCTCTTCCCGCGATCGTCGGAGCTCCACCGCTCCCCTCCGCCGGCGACCGACCACCTCCGGTCGCCCTATCCACCGCCGGCAACCTCCCACCACCGAACAAAAATGCCCCGGCCCCCAGCTGCCGTTGGTTTTGTCCACAAAGCACCATGCGCGCGCGTGTCTGTGCTTTCTGTGCTTTGCGTGAGTGGGTAACAGAATACAAAGATGATTTATATAAAATATTAATTTATATAAGATTATATCTCTATAATGAATACTGACTTTTTGATATACGTATCAGAATAACGAACGGTTACCACCAGAAGATCCGTACCTTCGTCACGAACACGTAGGCACTAGTTTCGTTGGAATCAGGCAAGTATATCTCCCGTAATAAATTTTTAAAGCTATCTGATTCACCCTAACGAATTATTTCTTCCGGATTTTACGTAAACTTTGGTGTAATACAATTGTCTATAAATATACTAGTTAAGACGAACATTTTGACATATCACATGAAATTTTCTGACGAGTATATATTTTTACAGAAATTATTGAATATTAAGATAGTTATTTTATAATTTAGAAAATTAGTTTGAACTCATTTTAATTTCTAAAAATCGTTTTAAAATTTTCAAAAATTACTAAAAATACCTTACGAACTTCAGAAAAATACAAGGTTAGCTCCAGAAAATTAGAAATGGCGTTCTGGACCTAATGGTACTAGTTTTATCTCAATCAGACGCGTAATTTTTCCAAAATTAAATTTTTAAGCCTAAAAGATAAATATGTTATTTTCATTCAAAAATCCGTAACTTGATATTTTCACGTATATTAATATGTAAGAAAAATATATGTTAAAGTACTCTTCGAGACGGCCATTTTGACAGTTCATTTGCAACTTTCCGATACCGATTACACCCAGAATAAATGTTTGAATAAATACGTTACTAATTAAAAATTAGTTTTTAAATCTATTTTAAGCTTTTAAAAATTATAAAAATTACTACGACCTAAATTTTTACAAAACATTTAAGCCAAAAATTTGAAGTAATTTCATTTTTAATTGTGTTTTGTAATGGTTGATCATGAGTTTTAAACGGATTTTAAAAAAATTCTTATAAAAATATTTTTAAGCACTAGACTTATTATAAAGTATTTCAGCAATTTCCGATTTCCTCAAATACCCGTAACATTTCTGTTAAAATTCATCTTCCAAAATTACCGTTTTGATTCAACGAATTTATTTTCTATACAAACGTCTTCAAAACATTTTCAAACTTCTGCAGTAGCATCCTATGATCAATTAGGGCTCCCCACATTAATTCCGTAATTTTCGGATATCATTTCAGTTTAGAACCCACATACCCGCTTTCTAAACGTTTTGGCCAAAAACTAGTATCCCCGTAGCCCAACCCCTGAAACGGATCTCGTATTCGCGATCCTCGCGACGATACGATCCCGTAGGTGTGTTTTCATAATTTTTCGGACACGTTTACTAGTAGGGGCAAAATCGTAATTTTGTATGTATCTACTAATTACGTTTAACCTTTTTACTTAATTACTAATTACCCTATTAACTATTAGATTAACCTAACATGACTAACACATGGAGGGACAACGTCTAAAAATTTCTAAACTTAGTCCTAAAGCTAACCTACCCTAATTAATAATTTTGACTAACTAAACCCACCATTTAATACCCCTAATAATTTATTAATAAACATTAACTATTTAAATCCCCGTTAATCCCCCTCTGATCACAACACACGCTCACCCTCTTTCTCTATCTCTCTCTCCCTCTCGTGTTTCCTTCAGGTGAGGAGTCGTCACCATGCTCGAGCCACCCACCGCCTCGACCACTAACCCTCCTCCGCGACGAGCAGCAACCCCGAGCTCCCTCAACTCACGCTGCAGCACACCCCCATCGACCGCCGCCCTCTGCCCTCACCTCGCCGGAGCTCTCTCCACCTCGCCACCACCGCCCTGCAAGCGGACCCCGACGCTCCGCCCATCACCGACGAACGCCGCCTCCGCCTATAGACAGCACACCCCGCCACCGCTCGTCGTCTCCGTCCACCACACAGATCATCGCCTCGAGAGCCAACGCCCCCGCTTGCTCATCTCCGATGGCCTCCGCCACCGCACACCCTCGAGTGCCGTCAACCCTCCTCCCCGCTCGCTGCAGCAACCCACCGCCTCCATCGACAGCATCGCCGTCCGCCGTGCTCCGACGAAGTCGCCGCCGCCGTGTGCATCTCCGCCGCCGCCTCCTTGACACTGAACGCCGCCGTAGCCCACCATCGCCGACCATCGGCGCCTGTCGACGCCGCCCCGCCCTGCCTGCACTTCGCCGCCGCCGTCTCACGGCGAACACATCTCCCCGCAACCCCGCCGACGAGCCCCTCTCCCTCTCTCGCTTGCGCGGTCGCCGGAGCTCTCACCGCCGCTGCGAGCTCCGACCCACCGCCGTCGTCCGCCCCGTCGTCGTCGCCTGCGCCGCCTCCTCGCCGTCCCGAGCCCCCGTCGCCGAAGACGAAGCCCCGCCCGCAGCTGCTGTCGAATGATCGAAGGAACAGCGTAAGTAATATACAATGGCAAACTTGTAAATATGTCGAACTTTCGTATTTTCGATTAATTAATTAATTAATAATAGGGTTTAATGATGTAAAATCCATAACTAATTATACAGGGCCCAGAAAAATATGCGGATAGCTCCAGAAAATCAGGAATGACATTCTGGACCCAATGGCACTAGTTTCGTCTCAATCGGACGCTTAGATTTTCCGGAATTAATTTTTAAACCTAAATTTTAAATACGTTACTTTCTTTTAAAAATCCGTATCTTAATATTTTTACGTACACTACTAAGTGATAAAAATATATGTTAAAGTACTCTCCGAGACGGCCATTTTGACAGCTTATTTGCAACTTTCCGATGCAGATTGCATCCGGAATAAATTGTTGAATGATTACGTTACTTAATTAAAAATTAGTTTTAAATCTATTTTGAACTTTTAAAAATTATAAAAATTCCTACAAGCTTCAGAAAAATATTTCCTCTTGCAGAAAAATTATTTTCCTTATAACTAGGCTATAGAAAAATTTAGAACGCTTTTTGACTACGTTTCAATCCGTTTAAAAATCAAAACGACCAAATTATTTAAATAGAAATGCCGCGTTCTTTAACCAAGTGTTCTTGTGATTGCAGGTACCAATTCTTGTGCACCGACGTCCGTAGAAGCACTATAGCCAGTTCCGGCTTGCTACGTCGATCTCGAAATCAGTAAGTCACGACTAATTCTAAAATTAGAAAATTAGATAAGTGTACCCGTATGAACTTAGGACACCACTATAGCCTCCGAACGGCTACTTGACTTGAACCGAACTAGAAACCTAATCTAATAAGAAAGTAATCAACTATAGATTACTTTGCCAACTTTCAACTTTGGTGGTTGTTAAACACAAACATCAACTTGGATAAATTGTGTACTACCGAAACTACCAACCTTAAATCAACAGTTTTGTATTCCATGTTTGTTGGACTTGTTTTTATCCTCAAATTTCTTAGCATCTGCACTACTTTAATTTCTGGTTTTAAAACCAGTGGTCCTGGTTAACTATCTTCGTGAACGAGGAATTGATAACATCTTGAAACAATACTAGACACCCCGAAATATTGGACTTGTCTTTATCCTTACTTCGCTTGGCTAGCTTGCTTTGAAAAGAATGTCTGGCTTTCTGGTTTTCAATAAGAAAGTCAACCAGTGAACTTGGGTTGACTAACATGTGATACACCGTATGGAAAATCTTGTGAAACTTGTTATGGAATATCGTGTGGAATATCTGGTGGAACATCGCATGAAACATCTTGTGGAACATCCCGTATAAAACATGTACATAGAACACTTGACACATCACTGGGGTTTGGGGTAACTCATAGTTTGCGAGAGTATGGGAGTGACTGGAGTTCAATCTTCCCGTCCTGCTGCCTGTGTTTCGGCATACCGTCCCGCTGCCTGTGTTTCGGCAAAATACATGTCCTGCTGCCTGTGTTTCGGCATTCGTCTAGGTCGCGCCCAGGCAAGAGATGGACTTGATGGTCACATATTGTACTCTCCGACTTGAGTCACGTAGTGTAGTTACTTTTGCACAGTCACTTTACTTTACGCATTACAGTCACTACAATCACTTTACTTTACGCATTACAGTCACCTTTACTTTACGCAGTACATACACCTTACCTACTATACCTGTGCAGTCACAGTACTTTACTTGTCGTACTTTTGCTACAGTAGTAGTACGCTTTACTTGCTCAGTCTGCTTTACACTTACACCACCACAGTACAGTTGTTCTCTCCTTTTAGGACTGTTTACTTTTACTACTCAGCCGTGTACAGTTGTTGCTCAGTACTTTACTTTTCACTCCAGTTTATTTGTACTTAGTTACTTTTGTCATACTTGTGCACTGCTTCTTTTCTATTTTTAGAATTATTGTGACTTACCTACGGTTCCATCTCCGTGGCACCGCAGACGACGTACAGATGAAGATAGATGCTCCTGAGCTAATAGCGCCAAAGTTCAACTGCAGTTTTCAGAGTTATATTTCAGTGTTGTGTACTTTATTCTTTCATGTATACTCGTTGGGACATCTTGTACAGTATGGTATGTAATAATTGGACACTATTTGAGTATTTTTGTACATCTCTGCATCGTGGCTATTTTGAATTCACTGGTAACCTGCAGGACCTGCGCAAATATCAAATAAGTAACGGGCCCCCCGGGAGCGGGTCGTTACAAGTTTGGTGGCCCACGCAGGTCCGCGCTAACTACCTCGTGAACAATATAGCAAGATCAGGGTGTACAATATAAAATACTCAAATAGACTCTCGAGTACGTGATGTTTCGAGTGTTCACCTGTATTGGATATACGGGTGAAGTGTTCTTATTACCCAGCTTCACTAGGTCTTCCTTGATCCTCATCACTTCCTTTGAACTCTTAACCCTTGCTTAGGAACTCGTGTTCCATTCTTGGATATACCCTCCCTAGTAACCTCTTTTGCTAGCAGTTATAGTGATTTTTCATATGTTAAACTATCTACTCACTTCATCACCTTTCCTTCAATTGATGATGGCACGCATATAAATGATAATCTTCCTTCAATGGACCATGATACCGGTCAATGTGCTTGGCTAAAGTCTGTTGGATCGACCTAGCTAGACTGGGCATAAGTGATCCTGGCTTAGTCAATTCCCTGGCCGTGTCCGCTGGACCGCAAGGACGTGAATCATGATTATGTGACGTCATCGATCTTATTCACTATCAACCTTCCTTTCAGCTTGATGAACTTTCACCTTCTTAGAATCTTTCTAGCTACGTTTATTTTAAGAAGGGTAGCGTTCGAGTTTTCGATCATCAGAAGTTTGAATTCGACAACTGAAGCAGATCGAAGGACGCTCAGAAGTATTGGAGGATGATGCTGGAGATTTTGAGACAAGCCAAACCCGACTGCAAGTATAGGCTGTTACGTCTTCTTGAGATCTATTTCTATTCTAACCCGTACTTTCATCTTGTACCCGATTCCTATTCCACCTACCACCTACCCCCCTCTTTATTTCCTTTGTCCGCTTCCTCACCTCGAGCCCCGTTCCTGCCTAACCGTCTACCCTACCCTAACACCGACTTTTGGTGCCCCCCTTTTCCTTAAAACCCATCCACTCTCTTCCTCACCAAGCCACCCCGTGGTTTCCCCTACGCCGTATCGACTTCCACTCCTCCTCCCGGCCTCTTCCCCAAGCGAACTCGAGCCACCTCACCCGAAGCTCTGCCAGCTCCACCCTACATCGGAAGCCCCTGTCATGGATCGCCAACCAGCCGCAGCCCTCGCCGCCGTGGACCCACAGCCGCCAATGGCCCATCGACATTCTGTTTTGGGATTCTTGGACTTAGCGACAGTCCTCGCCGTCGCCCTCGCTGTTGCCGTGTGGTCGGGATATTGGGAGCCCGCCGCTCTTGGCATTATTTCGAGCTCCTTTTTCTGGTTCTTCCCCCTCGAGCTACCCCACTTCGATTCCATCTTAGGGCCGCTCCTTCGTGTTGGTTGGTTTGTGAGTTTTTGGTCGTTGAATTGCTTAGGACTGATGGTGATAGCCATAGATGTCGACCAATGGTATTGGCAAGCAGTATCCTTAGGATTGGGTATTGGCATACTTTTGGGCTTAGGCGTTGAAGTTGGATGTCGGTCCTGTGCTAGGATTTGGGAGACGGCTAGGATGTTGACTTCTTGTTGGATGTTATGGAGATTGCTGGAAAAAGTGGTAGCAATGATCTTGACCCGCGAGAGTTGGCCTTATATTTGCCTGTTAGTATTGATCTGGATATTGGCTTGTAATTTGGTAGCGTGGCAGATGAAGTCCTTTGTGTTCGGCTGGTTAAGTTGTAACCGTAAGGATGCACTAGGTTTATCCCTTACATTTATGTATGCTATGGCGATGATTTACATGATTGAGACCATGTAATCATCATTTATAGACGTTCTGTCCTTCTCTTTGGTGTGCTTGCTTCTGGCTTATCACCTCAGGTTTCAAGTTCGAACAGAGGTTGTCATCATAATAGCCCTCATTTTCATGTGATGTTATTATCTCATGTTAATTTTGGACTACATGAGAAGTCAGGATAACTATTGTAATGATACTGGTCTCAGGAATAGTTACGGAAGCTATGGTGATGTCAATAGTATGTATTCATATGTAACATCTCTTGTTTTCTTGATGCTATAATATTACAATATATTTCATGTTATTTACAACCTGATTTATTAGATTACTATCTTATCTAACATTTATTTGCTAGATCTTCTTCATAATATCAGTTATTTGTTTCAAAAATATTTTTAAATTCCGAGGACGGAATTATTTTAAGGAGGGTAGAATGTAACGACCTAAATTTTTACAAAACATTTAAGCCAAAAATTTGAAGTAATTTCATTTTTAATTGTGTTTTGTAATGGTTGATCATGAGTTTTAAACGGATTTTAAAAAAATTCTTATAAAAATATTTTTAAGCACTAGACTTATTATAAAGTATTTCAGCAATTTCCGATTTCCTCAAATACCCGTAACATTTCTGTTAAAATTCATCTTCCAAAATTACCGTTTTGATTCAACGAATTTATTTTCTATACAAACGCCTTCAAAACATTTTCAAACTTCTGCAGTAGCATCCTATGATCAATTAGGGCTCCCCACATTAATTCCGTAATTTTCGGATATCATTTCAGTCTAGAACCCACATACCCGCTTTCTAAACGTTTTGGCCAAAAACTAGTATCCCCGTAGCCCAACCCCTGAAACGGATCTCGTATTCGCGATCCTCGCGACGATACGATCCCATAGGTGTGTTTTCGTAATTTTTCGGACACTTTTACTAGTAGGGGCAAAATCGTAATTTTGTATTTATCTACTAATTACGTTTAACCTTTTTACTTAATTACTAATTACCCTATTAACTATTAGATTAACCTAACATGACTAACACATGGAGGGACAACGTGTAAAAATTTCTAAACTTAGTCCTAAAGCTAACCTACCCTAATTAATAATTTTGACTAACTAAACCCACCATTTAATACCCCTAATAATTTATTAATAAACATTAACTATTTAAATCCCCGTTAATCCCCCTCTGATCACAACACACGCTCACCCTCTTTCTCTATCTCTCTCTCCCTCTCGTGTTTCCTTCAGGCGAGGAGTCGTCACCATGCTCGAGCCACCCACCGCCTCGACCACTAACCCTCCTCCGCGACGAGCAGCAACCCCGAGCTCCCTCAACTCACGCTGCAGCACACCCCCATCGACCGCCGCCCTCTGCCCTCACCTCGCCGGAGCTCTCTCCACCTCGCCACCACCGCCCTGCAAGCGGACCCCGACGCTCCGCCCATCACCGATGAACGCCGCCTCCGCCTATAGACAGCACACCCCGCCACCGCTCGTCGTCTCCGTCCACCACACAGATCATCGCCTCGAGAGCCAACGTCCCCGCTTGCTCATCTCCGATGGCCTCCGCCACCGCACACCCTCGAGTGCCGTCAGCCCTCCTCCCCGCTCGCTGCAGCAACCCACCGCCTCCATCGACAGCGTCGCCGTCCGCCGTGCTCCGACGAAGTCGCCGCCGCCGTGTGCATCTCCGCCGCCGCCTCCTTGACACTGAACGCCGCCGTAGCCCACCATCGCCGACCATCGGCGCCTGTCGACGCCGCCCCGCCCTGCCTGCACTTCGCCGCCGCCGTCTCACGGCGAACACATCTCCCCGCAACCCCGCCGACGAGCCCCTCTCCCTCTCTCGCTTGCGCGGTCGCCGGAGCTCTCGCCGCCGCTGCGAGCTCCGACCCACCGCCGTCGTCCGCCCCGTCGTCGTCGCCTGCGTCGCCTCCTCGCCGTCCCGAGCCCCCGTCGCCGAAGACGAAGCCCCGCCCGCAGCTGCTGTCGAATGATCGAAGGAACAACGTAAGTAATATACAATGGCAAACTTGTAAATATGTCGAACTTTCGTATTTTCGATTAATTAATTAATTAATAATAGGGTTTAATGATGTAAAATCCATAACTAATTATACAGGGCCCAGAAAAATGTGCGGATAGCTCCAGAAAATCAGGAATGACATTCTGGACCCAATGGCACTAGTTTCGTCTCAATCGGACGCTTAGATTTTTTCGGAATTAATTTTTAAACCTAAATTTTAAATATGTTACTTTCTTTTAAAAATCCGTATCTTAATATTTTTACGTACACTACTAAGTGATAAAAATATATGTTAAAGTACTCTCCGAGACGGCCATTTTGACAGCTTATTTGCAACTTTCCGATGCAGATTGCATCCGGAATAAATTGTTGAATGATTACGTTACTTAATTAAAAATTAGTTTTAAATCTATTTTGAGCTTTTAAAAATTATAAAAATTCCTACAAGCTTCAGAAAAATATTTCCTCTTGCAGAAAAATTATTTTCCTTATAACTAGGCTATAGAAAAATTTAGAACGCTTTTTGACTACGTTTCAATCCGTTTAAAAATCAAAACGACCAAATTATTTAAATAGAAATGTCGCGTTCTTTAACCAAGTGTTCTTGTGATTGCAGGTACCAATTCTTGTGCACCGACGTCCGTAGAAGCACTATAGCCAGTTCCGGCTTGCTACGTCGATCTCGAAATCAGTAAGTCACGACTAATTCTAAAATTAGAAAATTAGATAAGTGTACCCGTATGAACTTAGGACACCACTATAGCCTCCGAACGGCTACTTGACTTGAACCGAACTAGAAACCTAATCTAATAAGAAAGTAATCAACTATAGATTACTTTGCCAACTTTCAACTTTGGTGGTTGTTAAACACAAACATCAACTTGGATAAATTGTGTACTACCGAAACTACCAACCTTAAATCAACAGTTTTGTATTCCATGTTTGTTGGACTTGTTTTTATCCTCAAATTTCTTAGCATCTGCTCTACTTTAATTTCTGGTTTTAAAACCAGTGGTCCTGGTTAACTATCTTCGTGAACGAGGAATTGATAACATCTTGAAACAATACTAGACACCCCGAAATATTGGACTTGTCTTTATCCTTACTTCGCTTGGCTAGCTTGCTTTGAAAAGAATGTCTGGCTTTCTGGTTTTCAATAAGAAAGTCAACCAGTGAACTTGGGTTGACTAACATGTGATACACCGTATGGAAAATCTTGTGAAACTTGTTATGGAATATCGTGTGGAATATCTGGTGGAACATCGCATGAAACATCTTGTGGAACATCCCGTATAAAACATGTACATAGAACACTTGACACATCACTGGGGTTTGGGGTAACTCATAGTTTGCGAGAGTATGGGAGTGACTGGAGTTCAATCTTCCCGTCCTGTTGCCTGTGTTTCGGCATACCGTCCCGCTGCCTGTGTTTCGGCAAAATACATGTCCTGCTGCCTGTGTTTCGGCATTCGTCTGGGTCGCGCCCAGGCAAGAGATGGACTTGATGGTCACATATTGTACTCTCCGACTTGAGTCACGTAGTGTAGTTACTTTTGCACAGTCACTTTACTTTACGCATTACAGTCACTACAATCACTTTACTTTACGCATTACAGTCACCTTTACTTTACGCAGTACATACACCTTACCTACTATACCTGTGCAGTCACAGTACTTTACTTGTCGTACTTTTGCTACAGTAGTAGTACGCTTTACTTGCTCAGTCTGCTTTACACTTACACCACCACAGTACAGTTGTTCTCTCCTTTTAGGACTGTTTACTTTTACTACTCAGCCGTGTACAGTTGTTGCTCAGTACTTTACTTTTCACTCCAGTTTATTTGTACTTAGTTACTTTTGTCATACTTGTGCACTGCTTCTTTTCTATTTTTTAGAATTATTGTGACTTACCTACGGTTCCATCTCCGTGGCACCGCAGACGACGTACAGATGAAGATAGATGCTCCTGAGCTAATAGCGCCAAAGTTCAACTGCAGTTTTCAGAGTTATATTTCAGTGTTGTGTACTTTATTCTTTCATGTATACTCGTTGGGACATCTTGTACAGTATGGTATGTAATAATTGGACACTATTTGAGTATTTTTGTACATCTCTGCATCGTGGCTATTTTGAATTCACTGGTAACCTGCAGGACCTGCGCAAATATCAAATAAGTAACGGGCCCCCAGAAGCGGGTCGTTACAAGTTAAATTTTCACAAAACATTTAAGCCAAAAATTTGAAGTAATTTCATTTTTAATTGTGTTTTGTAATGGTTGATCATGAGTTTTAAACGGATTTTAAAAAAACTTGTAACGACCCGCTCTCGGGGGCCCGTTACTTATTTGATATTTGCGCAGGTCCTGCAGGTTACCAGTGAATTCAAAATAGCCACGATGCAGAGATGTACAAAAATACTCAAATAGTGTCCAATTATTACATTCCATACCGTACAAGATGTCCCAACAGATATACATGAAAGAATAAAGTACAACACTGAAAATGACTCTGTAAGCTGCAGTTGAACTTTGGCGCTATTAGCTCAGGAGCATCTATCTTCATCTGTACGTCGTCTGCGGTGCCACGGAGATGGAACCGTAGGTAAGTCACAATAATTCTAAATATAGAAAAGAAGCAGTGCACAAGTATGAATAAAAGTAACTACGTACAAGCAGGTCAGAGTGAAAAGTAAAGTACTGAGATAAAACTGTACACAACTGAAAGTAAAGGCAAAGCGAACAGAAAGGAGAGAACCACTGTGCTGTGGTAGTGCAAGTGTAAAGCAGACTAGGCAGGTGAAACATACTACTGCTGTAGCTAAAAGTACGACAGGTAAAGTACTGGTGACTGTACAGGTGTAGTAAGTAACGTGCATGGATCGTGTAAAGTAAAGGTGACTGTGGTGCGTAAAGTAAAAATGTCTGTGATGCGTAAAGTAACGGTGACTGTGATGTGTAAAGTAAAAGTGACTGTGCAAAGTAACTACACTACGTGACTCAAGTCGGAGAGTACAATATGTGACCATCAAGTCCATCTCTTGCCTGGGCGCGACCCAGACGAATGCCGAAAACACAGGCAGCAGGACATGTATTTTGCCAAAACCCAGGCAGCAGGACGGGATGCCGAAACACAGGCAGCAGGACGGGAAGATTGAACTCCAGTCACTCCCATACTCTCGCAAACTATGAGTTACCCCAAAACCCCAGTGATGTGTCAAGTGTTCTATGTACATTTCCTTTTCATGATGTTCCACGAGATGTTCCACACGATATTCCACAAGATACAAGCTGTTCCACATGTTGCTAGTCAAACCAAGTCAACTGGTTGACTTTCTTATTGAAAACCAGAAAGCCAGACATTCTTTTCAAAGCAAGCTAGCCAAGCGAAGTGAGGATAAAGACAAGTCCAACAAACATGGAATACAAAAACTGTTGGTTTAAGGGTGGTAGTTTCGGTAGTACACAATTTACCCAAGTTGATGTTGTGTTTAACAACCACCAAAGTTGAAAGTTGGAAAGTAATCTATAGTTGATTACTTTCCTATTAGATTAGGTTTCTAGTTTGGTTCGAGTCAAGTAGCCGTTCGGAGGCTATAGTGGTGTCCTAGGTTCACACGGGTACACTTGTCTAATTTTCTAATATTAGAATTAGTCGTGACTTACTTTATTGAGCTCGTCGTGGCAAGACGAGTTTGGAGCTAGGGGAGCTGGTGCACGAGGATTTGTACCTGCAACACAAAAACACTTGGTTAAAGAACGCTACATTTCTATTTAAATAATTTGATCGTTTTGATTTTTAAACGGATCGAAACGTTGTCGAAAAGTGTTCTAAATTTTTCTATGGGCTGGATATATTGAAAATAATTTTACTGCATGAGGAAATATTTTTCTGAAGCTTGTAGTAATTTTTATAATTTTTAAAAGCTTAAAATAGATTTAAAAACTAATTTTTAATTAGTAACGTATTTATTCAAACATTTATTCTGGGTGTAATCGGTATCGGAAAGTTGCAAATGAACTGTCAAAATGGTCGTCTCGAAGAGTACTTTAACATATATTTTTCTTACATATTAATATACGTGAAAATATCAAGTTACGGATTTTTGAATGAAAAAAACATATTTATCTTTTAGGCTTAAAAATTTAATTTTGGAAAAATTACGCGTCTGATTGAGATAAAACTAGTACCATTAGGTCCAGAACGCCATTTCTAATTTTCTGGAGCTAACCTTGTATTTTTCTGAAGTTCGTAAGGTATTTTTAGTAATTTTTGAAAATTTTAAAACGATTTTTAGAAATTAAAATGAATTGAAACTAATTTTCTAAATTATAAAATAACTATCTTAATATTCAATAATTTCTGTAAAAATATATACTCGTCAGAAAATTTCATGTGATATGTCAAAATGTTCGTCTTAACTAGTATATATTTATAGATAATTGTATTACACCAAAGTTTACGTAAAATCCGGAAGAAATAATTCGTTAGGGTGAATCAGATAGCTTTAAAAATTTATTACGGGAGATATACTTGCCTGATTCCAACGAAACCAGTGCCTACGTGTTCGTGACGAATGTACGGATCTTCTGGTGGTAACCGTTCGTTATTCTGATACGTATATCAAAAAGTCAGTATTCATTATAGAGATATAATCTTATATAAATTAATATTTTATATAAATCATCTTTGTATTCTGTTACCCACTCACGCAAAGCACAGAAAGCACAGACACGCGCGCGCATGGTGCTTTGTGGACAAAACCAACGGCAGCTGGGGGCCGGGGCATTTTTGTTCGGTGGTGGGAGGTTGCCGGCGGTGGATAGGGCGGCCGGAGGTGGTCGGTCGCCGGCGGAGGGGAGCGGTGGAGCTCCGACGATCGCGGGAAGAGAGGGAGGTGCGCCGGGGGGTTGTTTTTGATGGGTTCGTCGTAGAGGAGGTCCGGTGAGCTTTACGGAGGCGTGGTGGCGTCACGAGAGAGAGGAAGATGGAAATGGAGCTCGGTGGTGGGTTATGTCGACGTGGAAGAGGGCGGAGCATGAGGAGCCCCTCATTGGCGTGTTGGGGATTCCTGCGGTTCACGGCGAATGGCAGAGAAGTGGGAGGAGAACGAAAGAGAGAGAGTTCGGCATGTGTTTCGAAGAGAACGGGCTAGGCTTCGACGTGAGAAGTCGGGGGTTGAGCCTGATGGAGAACGAAAAGAAGAGGAGAGAGAGATTGAGAGTACAGGTTGAAGATGAAGGGGGTGGGTTTATTTATAATCAGCATGAGTTTAATAAACAATTAGTATATTTAGTCCAATGTAATTAATAGATTAGGTAGTGTTAGGTTTAAGCTTTTGACTAATGGGAGAAAATTTTGTAAAATGTCTAAACGTGTTCCCTCCACGTTTTAGACATGGTTAGGGTAGGTAGTTAGGGTAATTTATTAGTTAATAGGGTAATTAGTAATTAAGTAAAAAGATTAAACGTAATTAGTAGATAAATACAAAATTACGATTTTGCCCCTACTAGTAAACGTGTCCGAAAAATTACGAAAACATACCCACGTGATCGTATCATCGCGAGGGTGGTGAATACGAAGTCCGTTTCAGGGTTTGGGCTACGGGGATACTAGTTTTTGGCCAAAATGTTTAGAAAGCGGGTATGCTGGTTCTCTATTGAAATGACTTCAGAAAATTACGAAATAAATGTGGGAAGCCCTAAATGATCATTGAATGTTACTGCAAAAGTTTGAAATCGTTTTGATGATGTTTGTATAGAAAATAAATTCGTCGAATCAAAACGGTAATTTTGGAAGGTGAATTTTAACAGAAATGTTTTGGGTATTTGAGGAAATCGGAAATTGCTGAAATACTTTATAATAAGTCTAGTATTTCAAAATATTTTTATAAGATTTTTTGAAATCCGTTTAAAACTCCTGACAAACCATTATAAAATAGTTTAAAAATTGAAATTACGTGAATAGTTATATTGAAAAAATCCGGACCGTTACATTCTACCCTCCTTAAAATAATTCCGTCCTCGGAATTTAAAAATCTCTTTTGAAAATAATTGATTTTATGAAGAAGCTCAAGCAAATAAATGATAAAGTGGAAAACTAGTCGAATGGTTACAATTTAGAAAATAAGTTGTTAATAGCATGAAATATAATGTGATATAATGGCATCAAGAAAACAAGCGATATTATATATGAATACTTACTATTGACATCACCATAGCTTCCGTAACTAGTTTCGAAACCTAGTATCATCACAATAGTTACTCTGACTTCTCAGGTAGCCTAAAATTAACATGAGATAATAACATCACATGAAAATGAGGGCTATTATGATGACAACATCTGTTCGAACTTGGAACCTGAGGTGATAAGCCAGAAGTAAGCACACCAAAGAGAAGGACAGAACGTCTATAAATGATGATTACATGGTCTCAATCATGTAAATCATCTCCATAACATACATAAACGTAAGGGATAAACCTAGTGCATCCTTACGGTTACAACTTAACCAGCCGAACACAAAGGACTTCATCTGCCATGCTACCAGATTACAAGCCAATGTCCAGATCATCACTAATAGGCAAATATAAGGCCAACTCTCACGGGTCAAGATCATTGCTACCACTTTTTCCAGTAATCTCCATAACATCCAACAAGAAGTCAACATCCTAGCCGTCTCCCAAATCCGAGCACAATATCGACATCCAACTTCAACGCCTAAGCCCAAAAGTATGCCGATACCCAATCCTAAGGATACTCCTTCCCAACACCATTGGTCGATATTTACGGTAAACGCCATCAGCCCTAAGCAGTTCAACGACCAAAAACTCAGGAACCTACAAGCACTAAGGAGCACCCCTAAGAAGTACTCGAAGCTGGGCAGCTCAAGGGGGAAGAATCAGAAAAAGGAGCTCCCAATGATACCAAGGGCGGCGGGTTCCCAATATCCCGACCACACGGCAACAGCGAGGGCGACGGCGAGGACTGTCGCTAAGGCCAAGAATCCCAAAACAGAATGTCGAGGGGCCATCGGCGGCTGCGGGTCCATGGCGGCGAAGGCTACGACTGGTTGATGATCCATGGCGGGGAGGGCCTCCGGGATGGAGCGAAGCGGAAGCTGGCGGATTTTCGGGTGAGGTGGGTCGAGTTCGCTTGGGGAAGAAGCCGGGAGGATGAGTGGGTGTCGCCAAGGCGTATAGGAACCCACGGGGTGGCTTGGTGAGGAAGGTAAGAGGGTTTAAAGAGGGGCACCGAAAGTCGGTGTTAGGTAGGGTTCGGCGGGGACGGGTTTCGAGGTGGGAAACGGACAAAAGAATTTAAGAGGGGGGAGGAAGATGATTGGTGGGAAATGAAATTAAACCCTTGGAAAAAAAATCGGGTACAAGTTGAATGTAGGGGCTAGAGAGAAACACGAGTTCAAGAAGGATGACAAGACGCAAACTGTCTACACTTGTACGCCAGGTTTGGGTCGTCTCAAAATCTCCAGCACCATCCTCCAATACTTCTGAACGTCCTTCGATCTGCTTCAGTTGAGGAATCCGAACTTCTGATGATCGAAAACTCGAACGCTACCCTCCTTAAAATAAATGTAGCTAGGGTCCAAGCAAACTAGAAAGATTCTAAGAAGGTGAAAGTTCATCAAGCTTAAAGGAAGGTTGATAGTGATGACGTCACATAATCATGATTCACGTCCTTGCGGTCCAGCGGACACGGCCAGGGAAGTGACTAAGCCAGGATCACTTATGCCCAGTCTAGCTAGGTCGATCCAACAGACTTTAGCCAAGCACATTGACCGGTATCATGGTCCATTGAAGGAAGATTATCATTTATATGCGTGCCATCATCAACTGAAGGAAAGGTGATGAAGTGGGTAGATAGTTCAACCAATGAAAATAACTATAACGGTTAGCAAAAGTGGTTACTAGGGACTGTATAATCAAGAATATAACACGAGTTCCTAAGAAAGGGTTAAGAGTTCAAAGGAAATGATGGGGATCAAGGAAGACCTAATGAAGATGGTAATAAAGACGCTTTTACCCGTATGTCCAATACAGGTGAACACTCGAGTCATCCCGTACTCGAGGTTAATTTGAGTATTTTATATTGTACACCCTGATCTTGCTATATTGTTCACGAGGTAGTTAGCACGGACCTGTATGGGCCACCAAACTTGTAACGACCCGCTCTCGGGGGCCCGTTACTTATTTGATATTTGCGCAGGTCCTGCAGGTTACCAGTGAATTCAAAATAGCCACGATGCAGAGATGTACAAAAATACTCAAATAGTGTCCAATTATTACATTCCATACCGTACAAGATGTCCCAACAGATATACATGAAAGAATAAAGTACAACACTGAAAATGACTCTGTAAGCTGCAGTTGAACTTTGGCGCTATTAGCTCAGGAGCATCTATCTTCATCTGTACGTCGTCTGCGGTGCCACGGAGATGGAACCGTAGGTAAGTCACAATAATTCTAAATATAGAAAAGAAGCAGTGCACAAGTATGAATAAAAGTAACTACGTACAAGCAGGTCAGAGTGAAAAGTAAAGTACTGAGATAAAACTGTACACAACTGAAAGTAAAGGCAAAGCGAACAGAAAGGAGAGAACCACTGTGCTGTGGTAGTGCAAGTGTAAAGCAGACTAGGCAGGTGAAACATACTACTGCTGTAGCTAAAAGTACGACAGGTAAAGTACTGGTGACTGTACAGGTGTAGTAAGTAACGTGCATGGATCGTGTAAAGTAAAGGTGACTGTGGTGCGTAAAGTAAAAATGTCTGTGATGCGTAAAGTAACGGTGACTGTGATGTGTAAAGTAAAAGTGACTGTGCAAAGTAACTACACTACGTGACTCAAGTCGGAGAGTACAATATGTGACCATCAAGTCCATCTCTTGCCTGGGCGCGACCCAGACGAATGCCGAAAACACAGGCAGCAGGACATGTATTTTGCCAAAACCCAGGCAGCAGGACGGGATGCCGAAACACAGGCAGCAGGACGGGAAGATTGAACTCCAGTCACTCCCATACTCTCGCAAACTATGAGTTACCCCAAAACCCCAGTGATGTGTCAAGTGTTCTATGTACATTTCCTTTTCATGATGTTCCACGAGATGTTCCACACGATATTCCACAAGATACAAGCTGTTCCACATGTTGCTAGTCAAACCAAGTCAACTGGTTGACTTTCTTATTGAAAACCAGAAAGCCAGACATTCTTTTCAAAGCAAGCTAGCCAAGCGAAGTGAGGATAAAGACAAGTCCAACAAACATGGAATACAAAAACTGTTGGTTTAAGGGTGGTAGTTTCGGTAGTACACAATTTACCCAAGTTGATGTTTGTGTTTAACAACCACCAAAGTTGAAAGTTGGAAAGTAATCTATAGTTGATTACTTTCCTATTAGATTAGGTTTCTAGTTTGGTTCGAGTCAAGTAGCCGTTCGGAGGCTATAGTGGTGTCCTAGGTTCACACGGGTACACTTGTCTAATTTTCTAATATTAGAATTAGTCGTGACTTACTTTATTGAGCTCGTCGTGGCAAGACGAGTTTGGAGCTAGGGGAGCTGGTGCACGAGGATTTGTACCTGCAACACAAAAACACTTGGTTAAAGAACGCTACATTTCTATTTAAATAATTTGATCGTTTTGATTTTTAAACGGATCGAAACGTTGTCGAAAAGTGTTCTAAATTTTTCTATGGGCTGGATATATTGAAAATAATTTTACTGCATGAGGAAATATTTTTCTGAAGCTTGTAGTAATTTTTATAATTTTTAAAAGCTTAAAATAGATTTAAAAACTAATTTTTAATTAGTAACATATTTATTCAAACATTTATTCTGGGTGTAATCGGTATCGGAAAGTTGCAAATGAACTGTCAAAATGGCCGTCTCGAAGAGTACTTTAACATATATTTTTCTTACATATTAATATACGTGAAAATATCAAGTTACGGATTTTTGAATGAAAATAACATATTTATCTTTTAGACTTAAAAATTTAATTTTGGAAAAATTACGCGTCTGATTGAGATAAAACTAGTACCATTAGGTCCAGAACGCCATTTCTAATTTTCTGGAGCTAACCTTGTATTTTCTGAAGTTCGTAAGGTATTTTTAGTAATTTTTGAAAATTTTAAAACGATTTTTAGAAATTAAAATGAATTGAAACTAATTTTCTAAATTATAAAATAACTATCTTAATATTCAATAATTTCTGTAAAAATATATACTCGTCAGAAAATTTCATGTGATATGTCAAAATGTTCGTCTTAACTAGTATATTTATAGACAATTGTATTACACCAAAGTTTACGTAAAATCCGGAAGAAATAATTCGTTAGGGTGAATCAGATAGCTTTAAAAATTTATTACGGGAGATATACTTGCCTGATTCCAACGAAACCAGTGCCTACGTGTTCGTGACGAAGGTACGGATCTTCTGGTGGTAACCGTTCGTTATTCTGATACGTATATCAAAAAGTCAGTATTCATTATAGAGATATAATCTTATATAAATTAATATTTTATATAAATCATCTTTGTATTCTGTTACCCACTCACGCAAAGCACAGAAAGCACAGACACGCGCGCGCATGGTGCTTTGTGGACAAAACCAACGGCAGCTGGGGGCCGGGGCATTTTTGTTCGGTGGTGGGAGGTTGCCGGCGGTGGATAGGGCGGCCGGAGGTGGTCGGTCGCCGGCGGAGGGGAGCGGTGGAGCTCCGACGATCGCGGGAAGAGAGGGAGGTGCGCCGGGGGGTTGTTTTTGATGGGTTCGTCGTAGAGGAGGTCCGGTGAGCTTTGCGGAGGCGTGGTGGCGTCACGAGAGAGAGGAAGATGGAAATGGAGCTCGGTGGTGGGTTATGTCGACGTGGAAGAGGGCGAAGCATGAGGAGCCCCTCATTGGCGTGTTGGGGATTCCTGCGGTTCACGGCGAATGGCAGAGAAGTGGGAGGAGAACGAAAGAGAGAGAGTTCGGCCTGTGTTTCGAAGAGAACGGGCTAGGCTTCGACGTGAGAAGTCGGGGGTTGAGCCTGATGGAGAACGAAAAGAAGAGGAGAGAGAGATTGAGAGTACAGGTTGAAGATGAAGGGGGTGGGTTTATTTATAATCAGCATGAGTTTAATAAACAATTAGTATATTTAGTCCAATGTAATTAATAGATTAGGTAGTGTTAGGTTTAAGCTTTTGACTAATGGGAGAAAATTTTGTAAAATGTCTAAACGTGTTCCCTCCACGTTTTAGACATGGTTAGGGTAGGTAGTTAGGGTAATTTATTAGTTAATAGGGTAATTAGTAATTAAGTAAAAAGATTAAACGTAATTAGTAGATAAATACAAAATTACGATTTTGCCCCTACTAGTAAACGTGTCCGAAAAATTACGAAAACATACCCACGTGATCGTATCATCGCGAGGATGGTGAATACGAAGTCCGTTTCAGGGTTTGGGCTACGGGGATACTAGTTTTTGGCCAAAATGTTTAGAAAGCGGGTATGCTGGTTCTCTATTGAAATGACTTCAGAAAATTACGAAATAAATGTGGGAAGCCCTAAATGATCATTGAATGTTACTGCAAAAGTTTGAAATCGTTTTGATGATGTTTGTATAGAAAATAAATTCGTCGAATCAAAACGGTAATTTTGGAAGGTGAATTTTAACAGAAATGTTTTGGGTATTTGAGGAAATCGGAAATTGCTGAAATACTTTATAATAAGTCTAGTATTTCAAAATAGTTTTATAAGATTTTTTGAAATCCGTTTAAAACTCCTGACAAACCATTATAAAATAGTTTAAAAATTGAAATTACGTGAATAGTTATATTGAAAAAATCCGGACCGTTACATTCCAGCCCATAGAAAAATTTAGAACACTTTTCGACAACGTTTCGATCCGTTTAAAATCAAAACGATCAAATTATTTAAATAGAAATGTAGCGTTCTTTAACCAAGTGTTTTTGTGTTGCAGGTACAAATCCTCGTGCACCAGCTCCCCTAGCTCCAAACTCGTCTTGCCACGACGAGCTCAATAAAGTAAGTCACGACTAATTCTAATATTAGAAAATTAGACAAGTGTACCCGTGTGAACCTAGGACACCACTATAGCCTCCGAACGGCTACTTGACTCGAACCAAACTAGAAACCTAATCTAATAGGAAAGTAATCAACTATAGATTACTTTCCAACTTTCAACTTTAGTGGTTGTTAAACACAAACATCAACTTGGGTAAATTGTGTACTACCGAAACTACCACCCTTAAACCAACAGTTTTTGTATTCCATGTTTGTTGGACTTGTCTTTATCCTCACTTCGCTTGGCTAGCTTGCTTTGAAAAGAATGTCTGGCTTTCTGGTTTTCAATAAGAAAGTCAACCAGTTGACTTGGTTTGACTAGCAACATGTGGAACAGCTTGTATCTTGTGGAATATCGTGTGGAACATCTCGTGGAACATCATGAAAAGGAAATGTACATAGAACACTTGACACATCACTGGGGTTTTGGGGTAACTCATAGTTTGCGAGAGTATGGGAGTGACTGGAGTTCAATCTTCCCGTCCTGCTGCCTGTGTTTCGGCATCCCGTCCTGCTGCCTGGGTTTTGGCAAAATACATGTCCTGCTGCCTGTGTTTTCGGCATTCGTCTGGGTCGCGCCCAGGCAAGAGATGGACTTGATGGTCACATATTGTACTCTCCGACTTGAGTCACGTAGTGTAGTTACTTTGCACAGTCACTTTTACTTTACACATCACAGTCACCGTTACTTTACGCATCACAGACATTTTTACTTTACGCACCACAGTCACCTTTACTTTACACGATCCATGCACGTTACTTACTACACCTGTACAGTCACCAGTACTTTACCTGTCGTACTTTTAGCTACAGCAGTAGTATGTTTCACCTGCCTAGTCTGCTTTACACTTGCACTACCACAGCACAGTGGTTCTCTCCTTTCTGTTCGCTTTGCCTTTACTTTCAGTTGTGTACAGTTTTATCTCAGTACTTTACTTTTCACTCTGACCTGCTTGTACGTAGTTACTTTTATTCATACTTGTGCACTGCTTCTTTTCTATATTTAGAATTATTGTGACTTACCTACGGTTCCATCTCCGTGGCACCGCAGACGACGTACAGATGAAGATAGATGCTCCTGAGCTAATAGCGCCAAAGTTCAACTGCAGCTTACAGAGTCATTTTCAGTGTTGTACTTTATTCTTTCATGTATATTTGTTGGGACATCTTGTACGGTATGGAATGTAATAATTGGACACTATTTGAGTATTTTTGTACATCTCTGCATCGTGGCTATTTTGAATTCACTGGTAACCTGCAGGACCTGCGCAAATATCAAATAAGTAACGGGCGCCCGAGAGCGGGTCGTTACAAGTTTGGTGGCCCACGCAGGTCCGCGCTAACTATCTCGTGAACAATATAGCAAGATCAGGGTGTGCAATATAAAATACTCAAATTAACCTCGAGTACGGGATGTCTCGAGTGTTCACCTGTATTGGATATACGGGTGAAGTGTCCTTAATACCATCTTCACTAGGTCTCCCTTGATCCTCATCACTTCCTTTGAACTCTTAACCCTTGCTTAGGAACTCGTGTTCCATTCTTGGTTATACCCTTCATAGTGACCTCTTTTGCTAGCAGTTATAGTGACTTTTCATATGTTAAACTATCTACCCACGTCATCACCTTCCCTTCAGTTGATGATGGCACGCATATAAATGATAATCTTCCTTCAATGGACCATGATACCGGTCAATGTGCTTGGCTAAAGTCTGTTGGATCAACCTAGCTAGACTGGGCATAAGTGATCCTGGCTTAGTCACTTCCCTGGCCGTGTCCGCTGGACCGCAAGGACGTGAATCATGATTATGTGACGTCATCGATCTTATTCACTATCAACCTTCCTTTAATCTTGATGAACTTTCACCTTCTTAGAATCTTTCTAGTTTGCTTGGACCCTAGCTACGTTTATTTTAAGGAGGGTAGCGTTCGAGTTTTCAATCATCAGAAGTTCGGATTCCTCAACAGAAGCAGATCGAAGGACGTTCAGAATTATTCGAGGATGATGCTGGAGATTTTGAGACGAGCCAAACCTGACGCGTAAGTATAGGCTGTTTTCGTCCTTTCACCCTTCTTAAGCTCGTGTTTTTCTTCTAGCCCCTACTTTCATCTTGTACCCGATTTTTCCATGGGTTTGAATTCCTATTCCGCCTACCACCTACCCCCCTCTTTATTTCCTTTGTCTGCTTCCTCACCTCGAGCCTCGGTCCCGCCTAACCTAGCCTACCCTACCAACGAATTTCGGTGCCCCCTTTTTTAAAGACCCCCCCTCTTATTCCTCACTAAGCCACCCTGTGGTTTCCCTACGCCGTATCGACTCCCACTCCTCCTCCCGGCCTCTTCCCCAAGCGAACTCGACCCACCTCACCCGAAGCCCCGCCAGCTTCTGCTCCACTCCATCGGAAGCCCCTGCCATGGATCGCCAACCAACCGCAACCCTCGTCGCCGTGGACCCGCAGCCGCCGATGGCCCCTCGACATTCTGTTTTGGGATTCTTGGCCTTAGCGACCGTCCTCGCCGTCGCCCTCGCTGTTGCCGTATGGTCGGGATATTGGGAACCCGCCGCTCTTGGCATTATTTCGAGCTCCTTTTTCTGGTTCTTCCCCCTCGAGCTACCCCACTTCGATTCCATCTTAGGGCCGCTCCTTCGTGTTGGCTGGTTTGTGAGTTTTTGGTCGTTAAATTGTTTAGGGCTGATGGTATTTACCGTAGATATCGACCAATGGTGTTGGGAAGGAGTATCCTTAGGATTGGGTATTGGCATACTTTTGGGCTTAGGTGTTGAAGTTGGATGTCGGTCCTGTGCTAGGATTTGGGAGACGGCTAGGATGTTGACTTCTTGTTGGATGTTATGGAGATTGCTGGAAAAAGTGGTAGCAATGATCTTGACCCGCGAGAATTGGCCCTATATTTGCCTGTTAGTGTTGATCTGGATATTGGCTTGCAATCTCGTAGCGTGGCAGATGAAGTCCTTTGTGTTCGGCTGGTTAAGTTGTAACCGTAAGGATGCACTAGGTTTATCCCTTACGTTTATGTATGCTATGGCGATGATTTACATGATTGAGACCATGTAATCATCATTTATAGACGTTCTGTCCTTCTCTTTGGTGTGCTTACTTCTGGCTTATCACCTTAGGTTCCAAGTTCGAACAGATGTTGTCATCATAATAGCCCTCATTTTCATGTGATGTTATTATCTCATGTTAATTTTAGGCTACCTGAGAAGTCAGAGTAACTATTGTGATGATACTAGGTTTCGAAACTAGTTACGGAAGCTATGGTGATGTCAATAGTAAGTATTCATATATAATATCTCTTGTTTTCTTGATGCCATTATATCACATTATATTTCATGCTATTAACAACTTATTTTCTAAATTGTAACCATTCGACTAGTTTTCCACTTTATCATTTATTTGCTTGAGCTTCTTCATAAAATCAATTATTTTCAAAAGAGATTTTTAAATTCCGAGGACGGAATTATTTTAAGGAGGGTAGAATGTAACGGTCCTGATTTTTTCAATATAACTATTCACGTAATTTCAATTTTTAAACTATTTTATAATGGTTTGTCAGGAGTTTTAAACGGATTTCAAAAAAATCTTATAAAAATATTTTGAAATACTAGACTTATTATAAAGTATTTCAGCAATTTCCGATTTCCTCAAATACCCAAAACATTTCTGTTAAAATTCACCTTCCAAAATTACCGTTTTGATTCGACGAATTTATTTTCTATACAAACATCATCAAAACGATTTCAAACTTTTGCAGTAACATTCAATGATCATTTAGGGCTTCCCACATTTATTTCGTAATTTTCTGAAGTCATTTCAATAGAGAACCAGCATACCCGCTTTCTAAACATTTTGGCCAAAAACTAGTATCCCCGTAGCCCAAACCCTGAAACGGACTTCGTATTCACCATCCTCGCGATGATACGATCACGTGGGTATGTTTTCGTAATTTTTCGGACACGTTTACTAGTAGGGGCAAAATCGTAATTTTGAATTTATCTACTAATTACATTTAATCTTTTTACTTAATTACTAATTACCCTATTAACTAATAAATTACCCTAACTACCTACCCTAACCATGTCTAAAACGTGGAGGGAACACGTTTAGACATTTTACAAAATTTTCTCCCATTAGTCAAAAGCTTAAACCTAACACTACCTAATCTATTAATTACATTGGACTAAATATACTAATTGTTTATTAAACTCATGCTGCTTATAAATAAACCCACCCCCTTCATCTTCAACCTGTACTCTCAATCTCTCTCTCCTCTTCTTTTCGTTCTCCATCAGGCTCAACCCCCGACTTCTCACGTCGAAGCCTAGCCCGTTCTCTTCGAAACACAGGCCGAACTCTCTCTCTTTCGTTCTCCTCCCACTTCTCTGCCATTCGCCGTGAACCGCAGGAATCCCCAACATGCCAATGAGGGGCTCCTCATGCTCCGCCCTCTTCCACGTCGACATAACCCACCACCGAGCTCCATTTCCATCTTCCTCTCTCTCGTGACGCCACCACGCCTCCGCAAAGCGCACCGGACCTCCTCTACGACGAACCCATCAAAAACAACCCCCCGGCGCACCTCCCTCTCTTCCCGCGATCGTCGGAGCTCCACCGCTCCCCTCCGCCGGCGACCGACCACCTCCGGCCGCCCTATCCACCGCCGGCAACCTCCCACCACCGAACAAAAATGCCCCGGCCCCCAGCTGCCGTTTGTTTTGTCCACAAAGCACCATGCGCGCGCGTGTCTGTGCTTTCTGTGCTTTGCGTGAGTGGGTAACAGAATACAAAGATGATTTATATAAAATATTAATTTATATAAGATTATATCTCTATAATGAATACTGACTTTTTGATATACGTATCAGAATAACGAACGGTTACCACCAGAAGATCCGTACCTTCGTCACGAACACGTAGGCACTGGTTTCGTTGGAATCAGGCAAGTATATCTCCCGTAATAAATTTTTAAAGCTATCTGATTCACCCTAACGAATTATTTCTTCCGGATTTTACGTAAACTTTGGTGTAATACAATTGTCTATAAATATACTAGTTAAGACGAACATTTTGACATATCACATGAAATTTTCTGACGAGTATATATTTTTACAGAAATTATTGAATATTAAGATAGTTATTTTATAATTTAGAAAATTAGTTTCAATTCATTTTAATTTCTAAAAATCGTTTTAAAATTTTCAAAAATTACTAAAAATACCTTACGAACTTCAGAAAAATACAAGGTTAGCTCCAGAAAATTAGAAATGGCGTTCTGGACCGAATGGTACTAGTTTTATCTCAATCAGACGCGTAATTTTTCCAAAATTAAATTTTTAAGCCTAAAAGATAAATATGTTATTTTCATTCAAAAATCCGTAACTTGATATTTTCACGTATATTAATATGTAAGAAAAATATATGTTAAAGTACTCTTCGAGACGGCCATTTTGACAGTTCATTTGCAACTTTCCGATACCGATTACACCCAGAATAAATGTTTGAATAAATACGTTACTAATTAAAAATTAGTTTTTAAATCTATTTTAAGCTTTTAAAAATTATAAAAATTACTACAAGCTTCAGAAAAATATTTCCTCATGCAGTAAAATTATTTTCAATATATCCAGCCCATAGAAAAATTCAGAACACTTTTCGACAACGTTTTGATCCGTTTAAAAATCAAAACGATCAAATTATTTAAATAGAAATGTAGCGTTCTTTAACCAAGTGTTTTTGTGTTGCAGGTACAAATCCTCGTGCACCAGCTCCCCTAGCTCCAAACTCGTCTTGCCACGACGAGCTCAATAAAGTAAGTCACGACTAATTCTAATATTAGAAAATTAGACAAGTGTACCCGTGTGAACCTAGGACACCACTATAGCCTCCGAACGGCTACTTGACTCGAACCAAACTAGAAACCTAATCTAATAGGAAAGTAATCAACTATAGATTACTTTCCAACTTTCAACTTTGGTGGTTGTTAAACACAACATCAACTTGGGTAAATTGTGTACTACCGAAACTACCACCCTTAAACCAACAGTTTTTGTATTCCATGTTTGTTGGACTTGTCTTTATCCTCACTTCGCTTGGCTAGCTTGCTTTGAAAAGAATGTCTGGCTTTCTGGTTTTCAATAAGAAAGTCAACCAGTTGACTTGGTTTGACTAGCAACATGTGGAACAGCTTGTATCTTGTGGAATATCGTGTGGAACATCTCGTGGAACATCATGAAAAGGAAATGTACATAGAACACTTGACACATCACTGGGGTTTTGGGGTAACTCATAGTTTGCGAGAGTATGGGAGTGACTGGAGTTCAATCTTCCCGTCCTGCTGCCTGTGTTTCGGCATCCCGTCCTGCTGCCTGGGTTTTGGCAAAATACATGTCCTGCTGCCTGTGTTTTCGGCATTCGTCTGGGTCGCGCCCAGGCAAGAGATGGACTTGATGGTCACATATTATACTCTCCGACTTGAGTCACGTAGTGTAGTTACTTTGCACAGTCACTTTTACTTTACACATCACAGTCACCGTTACTTTACGCATCACAGACATTTTTACTTTACGCACCACAGTCACCTTTACTTTACACGATCCATGCACGTTACTTACTACACCTGTACAGTCACCAGTACTTTACCTGTCGTACTTTTAGCTACAGCAGTAGTATGTTTCACCTGCCTAGTCTGCTTTACACTGCACTACCACAGCACAGTGGTTCTCTCCTTTCTGTTCGCTTTGCCTTTACTTTCAGTTGTGTACAGTTTTATCTCAGTACTTTACTTTTCACTCTGACCTGCTTGTACGTAGTTACTTTTATTCATACTTGTGCACTGCTTCTTTTCTATATTTAGAATTATTGTGACTTACCTACGGTTCCATCTCCGTGGCACCGCAGACGACGTACAGATGAAGATAGATGCTCCTGAGCTAATATCGCCAAAGTTCAACTGCAGCTTACAGAGTCATTTTCAGTGTTGTACTTTATTCTTTCATGTATATCTGTTGGGACATCTTGTACGGTATGGAATGTAATAATTGGACACTATTTGAGTATTTTTGTACATCTCTGCATCGTGGCTATTTTGAATTCACTGGTAACCTGCAGGACCTGCGCAAATATCAAATAAGTAACGGGCCCCCGAGAGCGGGTCGTTACAATTATAGAAACTTGCAGGCCTTGAAATTAAATCCATAAAGATTTCGAAATCTGTCACTATGCCTCAACTTTATCTACATATCTATTATGACTCTATGCCTCAATTTATCACAACAACTTTTTTCTCTATGGAATATGAGAGATTTTTTTCATAAATGATCCAATGTCGTATTCTCCCTCACAAAAAGTATGGAAGACAAGAAAATAATAATGTGCTCATTTGTACAATGTGAAGAAGATTATGACATCATATGTTATATCATCATACCCATTATTCTCTTTTGTTCTTTTGCTTTGCAAAAATTTCAAATTACAATCAAATTGTAAAAAATTATAGAAACTTGCAGGCCTTGAAATTAAATCCATAAAGATTTCGAAATCTGACACTATGCCTCAACTTTATCTACATATCTATTATGACTCTATGCCTCAACTTTATCACAACAACTTTTTTCTCTATGGAATATGAGAGATTTTTTTCATAAATGATCCAATGTCGTATTCTCCCTCACAAAAAGTATGGAAGGCAAGAAAATAATAATGTGCTCATTTATACAATGTGAAGATGATTATGACATCATATGTTATATCATCATACCCATTATTCTCTTTTGTTCTTTTGCTTTGCAAAAATTTCAAATTACAATCAAATTGTAAACAATTATAGAAACTTGCAGACCTTGAAATTAAATCCATAAAGATTTCGAAATCTGACACTTTGCCTCAACTTTATCTACATATCTATTATGACTCTATGCCTCAACTTTATCACAACAACTTTTTTCTCTATGGAATATGAGAGATTTTTTTCATAAATGATCCAATGCCGTATTCTCCCTCACAAAAAGTTTGGAAGACAAGAAAATAATAATGTGCTCATTTATACAATGTGAAGAAGATTATGACATCATATGTTATATCATCATACCCATTATTCTCTTTTGTTCTTTTGCTTTGCAAAAATTTCAAATTACAATCAAATTGTAAAAAATTATAGAAACTTGCAGGCCTTGAAATTAAATCCATAAAGATTTCGAAATCTGACACTATGCCTCAACTTTATCTACATATCTATTAAGACTCTATGCCTCAACTTTATCACAACAACTTTTTTCTCTATGGAATATGAGAGATTTTTTTCATAAATGATCCAATGTCGTATTCTCCCTCACAAAAAGTATGGAAGGCAAGAAAATAATAATGTGCTCATTTATACAATGTGAAGATGATTATGACATCATATGTTATATCATCATACCCATTATTATCTTTTGTTCTTTTGCTTTGCAAAAATTTCAAATTACAATCAAATTGTAAACAATTATAGAAACTTGCAGGCCTTGAAATTAAATCCTTAACGATTTCGAAATCTGACTATATGCCTCAACTTTATCTACATATCAATTATGACTCTATGCCTCAACTTTATCCCAACAACTGTTTTCTCTATGGAATATGAGAGATTTTTTTTCATAAATGATCCAATGTCATATTCTCCCTCATAAAAAGTATGGAAGACAAGAAAATAATAATGTGCTCATTTATACAATGTGAAGAAGATTATGACATCATATGTTATATCTGTTATGAATAGGCCCATGAGGCCCATTGGGTATCCAGCCCACTATTGAAAGCTATAAATATGAGGGTAGGGAGCGCTTAACCCCCTACACCTATTTCCCTACTTTTCCCTTCATAACACGTTATCAGCACGATCACGCTCGTTGGAGAAGGCGGCGGCTCGCGAGGAAGGAGATCCATCAATCGCTCAGATTCAAGAAGATCGTAATCTTCTCAACGGGGAGCGAAAAGGGCATCCTTCACCAAACGTCGACTAGATTCCCTTGTCGAATCTAGAGGTAAAAATCAAAACTTTTTTAGATCTAAAACTTACGTTTCACGTAGATCTGCATGATTTAAGATCAAAAAGTTTAAAAACACGGTAAAAATCATTTTTTATTTAGATTCGCATGTCTAAAAAAATAAAAATCATTTTTTAGGGATCTAAATGCGTGAAAAATCCGTTTTTAACCCCCCGACCTTGATCCATACCCCGCACTCCCGAAGGACGAAACGGCGGCGCTTCACAAGCGCCGCCGGCGGGCAAAATGCCGCGGCCTGAAGCCGCGGCCCTGTGCCGCGGCCAGCAGCCGCGGCCTCAGGCCGCGGCCCCTGTGCCACGGCTTGCAGGCCGCGGCCCGCCGCCGCCACGGCGGCCGCGCCTTGCGCGGCCAGCTGTCGCGACGGCGCGCCGCAGGCCCCCTAGGGTTTCTTCGGAAACCCTAGCCCTAAACGGGCCATTTTTGGGGGGAGGCCCAATTAACCATAATGGGTTGTTTTCATGGCCCAAAAGCCTGAAAATTAGCCCATTTACACAAATAATTTTTCTTTTTTATTTTTGGCCCTAAAAGCTCAAAATAATTAAAGAAACTTTATTAAAAGGGTTAAAACAGTAAACAAAACATTAAAAATATGGATCAACGGTAAAAAGTTTTTCAAAAATAATTTTTAGCACGTCACACTTTATTTAGATTATTTAATTTATCTTTACATGCCTGTGATATGATTATCTGCGTGGTTGTATATTTTCCATATATTATCTGCGTGGATGTGCGATTAGGTTAAGTTTTTAGGGATCAGCCAGGTTTCCGACACCTTTAATTTCCTGTAATTTTTTATTTTTTTGAGAGAAATTTGTAAGTGAGGATATAAATGTAAAAAGAAGACCGGCGGACACCAAAAAGGAGCTGAAGGCATATGCACAAAGATGAAAGGGGCTGCTCTCTGAAGTTCCCGAGTTGTACTTATTCTTTCATGCAACTTTTGATGTAATTTCGGACTGTATTTCTTTTTATTTCGGTGTCGGCTGGCTGATCCCCATAGTCCTAAATTATTTTCATTTCTCATACATTAAATGCGTGGATGCTAACTACTTTCATGCTATGTTAATGTCACAATGAAACTGTTAAAAAGCATGCGTGGATGTTAATTTTTTCCTTATTAATTCACGATATGAAAAAGTTAAAAAAGCATGCATGAATATTAATTTTCTTTATGAAAAATGGAAAGATACATGCGTGGATGTCTAATTGTTTTTATTCAGTTTAATGATCCATGCTGTTTTTATATTGCTAGATCATTCAATGGCCAGACTTGCGAATGTCGACTTTTCGGTCCTGAAGGCCGATGGGTCAAACTACCTGAGTTGGCAGTTGGACCTGAAGTTCCATCTGCACTCTCATGGTTTCAGTCTCACATCGACTGAGAAGGTAACAACAAGTACTGCCTCAGCCGACAAGGATACTTCTAAAGAAGCACCTCATACCGAGGAAGTTTCCGATATACTAAAGGCGAAAGCCATTATCTATATCAGGAAACATTTAGACTCGACCCTGAAGGACGAGTACCTCACTGTAAAGGATCCTTACGAGTTGTGGGACGCACTTGAGGAGAGGTACAGACATCAGAGAGATGTCATACTCCTCCGTGCGCAGTACGAGTGGACTCACCTCCGCATACTGGATTACAAATCCGTAGTGGAGTACAACTCAGCACTCTTCCATATCACCTCACGCCTGAAGTTGTGTGGTGAAACGGTGACGGAGAAAATGTTGCTGGAAAAGACGTTCACGTCTTTCCACGAGAAGGGCATGATCCTTATGCAACAATACCGTGAGAGGAAGTTCACGAAGTACTCTGATCTGCTTTCATGCCTACTAATGGCTGAACAGAACAGAGATTTGTTGGTTGTTACTCACAACCTGTGCCCTCCTGGCTCCGCTCCACTGCCACCTCTTGCAGAGGCACACTTCCAGTCTTCCCAGAAGAAGAAGATGGACAAGAAGGCAAAATTCTAGAAATGGAAAGAACAGAAAAAGCGGAAGAAAGCCACTCCCCAAGCTCCTCATCAGAACCAGAAGTTCGTGGAAAAGAAGCAGAAGTGGACGTCAAAAGGTGGTACTCCCAAGAAAGACTGGGAGGATAAGTGCTCCAAATGCGAAATGACGGGCCACTGGTCCAGAATCTGCCGCACCCAGAAACACCTCCAGGACCTCTACCAGGCAAGCCTCAAGCCTCGAGCTGAGACAAACCTGATTGAGAGCGCAGCGTTGCCAGAGACCTCATGAACTCCTGAAGACTTCATGGGAGATGACACTCTCTAGTTATGGACCACTTTTATGTACTAGCAATGTATCTTCTTTTCATGCATTGTATCTAGTTTTTATTCCATGTCAAACAATATTTTGAGCATTTCTAATGAAAGTAGATCTTTTCTTTTCATATTATTTACTGCTTAAATGTCTTTCTTTATATAGATATGGAATTAATCTGCCTAGTGGACAGTACATCGACGCACTCGATCCTTTAAAACATAGACTACTTCACGAGCATAAGTAGCTACTCTGGTCCACTGAGAACAATCTCAGGACCAGCTAACATAATCGAAGGATCAGGGGAAGCAATCATATTGCTCCCCGGTAACACACAAATCACACTTAAAAATGCGTTATACTCCCCTAAATCTATACGAAACCTCCTAAGCTTTAAAGATATCCGTTTAAACGGATATCACTTAGAGACGGTCGAGGAAGATAAAAGGGAATACTTGCTTGTAACGTCTCTTACAAATGGTTCAAAAACCATTGTGGAACGTTTCAAGGGACTCCCCTCGGGACTCTACCAAACAAGTATACAAACTCCAAAAACATCTATGGCGGAGCACCTGCAGTGCCCCCAAACACCAGAATTCCAACTCTGGCACAATAGACTGGGACACCCTGGATCTGTTATGATGTACCACATCATAAAAAGCTCCAGGGGTATAGACTTGAAGAACCTGAAGATTCTTCAAAAAGGTAAATTCCCATGTCCACCCTGTTACAAGGGTAAACTGATTACAAGACCCTCTCCACTGAAAGTGGACGTAGAGTCTCCAAGCTTTCTGAAAAGAATCCACGGAGACATTTATGGGCCGATACACCCATCAAGTGGTCCGTTCAGGTACTTTATGGTCCTGATAGACGCATCTACTAAGTGGTCACATGTGTGTCTATTGTCCACCCACAACCTCGAACTGTCTAAGCTTTAAGCTCAGATAATCAGGTTGCGGGCCCACTACCCTGACTACCAGATAAAGAAACTTCGTCTGGCCAATGCGGGGGAGTTTACATCACAAGTCTTTCTAGACTATTGCCAAGAACAGGGAATTGAAGTCGAATATCCTGTAGCACATGTTCACATCCAAAATGGGTGTGCAGAATCTCTAATTAAGAGACTGCAATGGATTGCTCGTCCATTATTACTTCAATCCCAGATGCCAGTGAATGCGTGGGGTCATGCAATTTTGCATGCTGCATCTTTAATAAAATTAAGACCTTCTCGAGGTCAGTCATCTTCTCCAATGCAACCAGCACTTGGAGCCCCACCAATTGTCTCATACTTGAGAATATTTGGTTGTGCAGTATACGTCCCCATAGCACCACCACAAAGGACAAAGATGGGTCCACAACGTCGCCTAGGCATTTATGTTAGGTTTGACACCCCCTTCATAATTAGATTCCTAGAACCCCTTACGGGAGACGTTTTCAAGGCACGTCTAGAAGACTGTGAATTCGATGAAACATTGTTTTCAAGACTAGGCTCACAGACAAAGAAGTTCGAAGCTTCAGAATTTATCACTTGGGATACAAAGACATTATGTCACTTTGATCCGTCCACAAGCCAGTGTGAGGAGGAGGTCCTGAAGATTCTCCACATCCAAAACACTGTCCATCTCTTGCCGGACAAATTTACTGACAACCAAAAGATTGTCAAATCACACATCCCTGCTGCTAACACTCCAGCTAGGATTGACATACCGCAAAATAGATGCAATCCGCCTGCAGCAGAAATGGTTGGACCTCTCAAAAAGAGAGGGCGACCACCAGGATCCAAGGACCAAGTCACTCGAAAGAGTAGGACCCTTGGCAATGGTAAACAAATACCACCACAAGATGCTACTATAAGCCCTGCTATCCCATCTCTCCCAAACTCTTATGAAGAGGAAAAACTGGGAGAAAATGAAATCTCAATACACTATGTACGAACTAGGGAGTATTGGGACAGAAAGAGCATAACCATAGATGACACATTTGTGTATAATATTGTCATCAACGTCGCGTACTGTGACGATGATATTGAACCACGGTCTCTGACAGAATGTCAAAGAAGAGATGATTGGCCAAAGTGGAAAGCTGCAATAGGAGTGGAGTTGGATTCATTCACCAAATGCAAGGTCTTCGGACCCATAGTCCAGACACCAAAAGGTGTAAAACCTGTGTGTTATAAATGTGTATTTGTTAGAAAACGAAATGAACAGAATGAGATCGTTTGTTACAAAGAAAGGTTTGTAGCGCAGAGTTTTACCCAACGTCCAGGGGTGGATTTTGAAACCACATACTCCCCGGTCATGGACGCGATCACCTTCCGATTACTCATTGGCTTAACAGCCCAAGAGGGTTTAGATATGCAACTTATGGTCGTGGTTACTGCATACCTATATGGAAACCTAGACCGAGACATCTATATGAGATTGCCTGACGGTTATTCTTTGCATGCAGTACTAAAAGGGAGAGAACTTGACATCTACTCAATGAAACTACAAAGATCATTATATGATCTAAAACAATCTGGAAGGATGTGGTATAATAGACTGAGCGATTTGTTCCTTGCAAAACAAGGATTCACAAACGACCCAGTCTGTCCTTGCATCTTTATAAGAGCAAAGGCAATAGGATTTGTAATCATAGCCGTCTATGTGGATGACTTGAACCTCATCGGATCTCATGAAGAGATCACAGAGATTTCTAGAAGGTTGACAGAAACCTTCGAGATGAAAGACCTCGGAAAGTCAAAATTCTGTTTAGGTCTTCAAATAGAGCATCTTAACGATGTGATCCTGTTACATCAGTCAACTTACACATCGAACTTATTGAAAAATTTTCGGATGGATAAGTGACACCCCCTCAGCACTCCAATGGTCGTCAAATCATTGGATGTACATAAAGACCCCTTCCGACCGCTGGAAGAGGGGGAGGAAGTACTAGGCCCCGAAGTGGCTTATCTAAGTGCTATCGGTGCACTCCTTTACCTGGATAACTGCACTCGCCCTGACATAGCATTTGCAGTCAACTTACTAGCCAGATATAGTGATGCACCTACACAGCGGCACTGGGTCGGAGTTAAGCATCTTCTACGCTACCTCCAAGGGTCCATATACTTAGGTCTATTCTACAGGAAAGGGGCATCAACTGGTTTAGTTGGTTATGCTGATGCAGGATACAGGTCTGATACTCATACAGAGAAGTCTCAGACAGGATACATGTTTACTTATGGTGGCACAGCCATATCCTGGAGATCTGTAAAGCAGACGATGACGACAGTCTCATCTACTCACTCAGAGCTCCTAATGATCCATGAAGCAAGAAAGGAGAGTTTCTGGCTACGCTCTGTGGTCCAGCACATCCTCACCTCCACCGGCCTGATGACCGGCTTCCTTGCACCTACTCCACTTCATGAAGACAATGCAGCATGTATAGCCCAGCTACAGGACGTCTACATAAAAGGCGACAAGACGAAGCATATCTCCCCCAAGTTCTTCTTGACGCACGACCTTCAGAAGCAGAAGCAGATTGAGGTACAGAAGATCCAATCATGTAATAACTTGGCGGATTTGCTTACCAAATCCCTGCCTACTAGTATCTTTGAGAAACTTGTATATGGGATTGGGATGAGGAGAGTGAGAAAATGTAAACTGTGTCAGGATGAGAGGACTATGAACTCATAGATACATGAGACTGATGTATAGATTCATAGGAAATCTGCAAGCCTGAAGATTGGTTAGATGAGGGGGAGTCAACCGCAAAGTTGTACTCCTTTCCCTTGGCTACTGGTTTTTTCCCACTGGGTTTTCTGTAGTCAAGGTTTTGACAAGGCAACCTCGTTGACTCTGGATCCTGAAGTATCCATCCCTAAACACATCCCTAAAACAGGGGAAGTTATGGATTAACTGTTCTTTCTTTAACAAGGCAGTTATTCTAACTCGGATCCTGAAGAATCCACCTCTTATTCAATATTGGTTGGATAAGGGGAAGTGTTATGAATAGGCCCATGAGGCCCATTGCGTATCCAGCCCACTATTGAAAGCTATAAATATGAGGGTAGGGGGCTCTTAACCCCCTACACCTATTTCCCTACTTTTCCCTTCACAACAATATCATCATACTCATTATTCTCTTTTGTTCTTTTTCTTTGCAAAAATTTCAAATTACAATCAAATTGTAAACAATTATAGAAACTTGCAGGCCTTGAAATTAAATCCATAAAGATTTCGAAATCTGACACTATGCCTCAACTTTATCTACATATCTATTATGACTATATGCCTCAACTTTATCACAACAACTTTTTTCTCTATGGAATATGAGATTTTTTTCATAAATGATCCAATGTCGTATTCTCCCTCACAAAAAGTATGGAAGACGAGAAAATAATAATGTGCTCATTTATACAATGTGAAGAAGATTATGACATCATATGTTATATCATCATACCCATTATTCTCTTTTGTTCTTTGCTTTCCAAAAATTTCAAATTACAATCAAATTGTAAACAATTATAGAAACTTGCAGGCCTTGAAATTAAATCCATAAAGATTTCGAAATCTGACTCTATGCCTCAACTTTATCTACATATCTATTATTGTATCTATCAAGATATTATTTTAAATATTTATTTTTGTGATGTCCATGTTTCTATCCATGAAGGCAAAGACAGTATTTGAACTTTGCATATCAAGTGTTGATGCAGCAATCAATCAATATTTATGTATACAAGTATCCATAAAATGCTGCATTGAGCAACTCCAAGAAAAATAATGCCATGTAACAAATCAAAAGGGAGCTCAAACCATTCTCTGTTCAAAATCAAAAAAATGAGATTACCGGAATGCCACAAAACAAGGGGATTTGTTGCTAACTTGCAACCGTAACACAAATAACTACATAAGTTGCTGATTATTTTGCGACAGTTAAAATTTTAATCAATATTCAAGCACCCCTTCATGTTGTCCATGGCCGTTTCAGGCGTAGATGGCCGTTTGGTGGCCGGATCCAAAAGCTTCAAGCCAGGAACTATGTAGATTTTGGGGTTTTAGGGTTCGACGGTTTCGGGCCGGGATCGATAAAATTTTAATTTTTATTTTAATGGCATCAAGAACTAGATGTTTGGCACACGATCACTATTAAAAAATTTTATATTGTAATTAGGTATCTAGATCCTTAAAATCATGTTTACGATCTAGAAAAACAACATCATGATGATGAATAAAAAAATAGGATTTTTGCACAAATCTAGAAATACCTCTAGATCGCGTGTGCTATGAAGCTTTTTATGCACATCGGATTCCTCTATCGAGACGTCGCGAAAAATTTGTCAGAGCTTCGCCGCTTCTTTTCCTTCCCTACAAGCGTACTCGTGCTGATAACGTGTTGAGAATCAAGTCTATTGAAAAGGCCATATGACATATATATAGATTAAGGAGGATATAAAATGTCCTTTACAATTATGGTGGATACCAAGGGTCATTGATAACAAAGGTCTCAAGGCCCTATTCATATAACAACAGCCTGTTTATGCATTTTTATATTTTTAGTTTGTTTCTCATGTCTAATAGTGAATTTCCACTGGCATTTACACAGTCTATTGTATCCTCGAAATAGTATAACTGATTTAATTATAGAACTAGGGTTGAGGCACAATAATGTGCTCCTTTCACAAGGTCTAGTTCTGTAAAGGCACCCTTTATTATGGACTGATCAACGGAAGGAATACAGTGAAATCTGCATGATTGCTGATTATATCTCGTGGAACCATCAAGCAGATGACTACAAAGTACAAACAGATTTCACATTGCTTTGCATTAAATTAATCCATTGGCCCAAATAATAAAAAAAACTAATCGACAATGACTAACATTTTTGAGCCTAGGGCGATTTCAGATTTTACTGCTCCTAAATATTACCAAAATGACTATCTACTCTAAAGTCTCAATGTTTGCAAGGCAGAAACAAAATGCTTCAGAAAATGTATCCCTCTGCTTGCAATTCCTTTTTTAAACATTATATTTTACTATGATTGCTATGAATATTTTGACAGCGAAGGGCCATAATGTTTTCTGTGTTAAACGCCATCTGTTATCATAAAATATTCGCTAGATATCCAGTTTTGTCCGAACAAATGATTCATATTTTTTGGAGTTATATATACCTCGTCGTTTGGAATAAATAAAGGAGGAGGCCACTTTCGGCTTCACAAGCTGGGACTTAATGTATATATTAGACAGCTTTCTGTTTATTCTTTAAGGAATTTTATGTGTTGGGTGTTGTTATGCATGACAAGCATAGCAGACACAAATGGAAGAGATAAGAAAGTTGGATGTCAGCATATCTTTTTTGCTTTGTGCTTGATCCGAGGACTTGTCAAGCCACCACAGTAGATAGAGGGAAAGTAAGTGGGTGCTGCTTCTGACGACGTTTCATTGAGGATTTCACTGTCATTGCACTATGGCATCGTTTCGGCCGCTTGTTACAAGCAACTGACGAACCAAAGCTGTGCTCCTTTTCTCTCCTTCTGGTCTCCCCATCAGAACCAAAGGCGATTCTTACAGTTATGAACTCATGACTGAGTTTGCACATCTTTGTACATTTTCACTTTTCTCCCCTCCAAGCTGATGGTAGTTGCTAGTGTATAATGATCTGGTCCAGTTTTGAATGTGCAAGTAATTAAGGAGAGTGGAGAAATTGTGCCGTGACCCGGGCTTACAATTCGAACACAATGTAGCGGCTTTGGGCCTGTTTTAACGTATAAATCCGGAGTTTTCAACTTGAGTTTTAGCCGAGTTCGAGAGCTAATCCATAGGACTTGATTTTGCCGTTCCTGTAGTAGAAAGGGTACAATACAAAAGATTTGAAAGACACCGTTAGTTTTTATCTATTTATTTACTCTCTAACGTTCCTCACGGGCTCGATTTTATTTTGAGTTCAAGTAACACGTTATGATCTAAGTTGATTTGAATGCGAACTTTCCAGCTAGACGTACACCAAAGATCAAGATCATGTTAAACCAACATAAATCTTACTATTAGTGCGTGTGATTTCGTTTTGGATATAGTTAATACGGATGGCATTCTTTTGTTCTCTCACACATGGTTGTAGTTTTCATTCTCTTTTTGTATTACATCCTATTTTTATATTTCTGATTATAGTTTGCTTTACTCGTTGAGCAACAATTATTGATTTTCATGAGGTGATTGTCAAATTGATAATTATACATCACCCACCACCAATAAGTCATATGAGAAACCAGTGCTACCCGACCTAACAAAACTAACAAATCATCCCATAGATGATAATCAAGAGGAGAGTCAACCCTCTCTTATTCATATAATCTACACACACGTTATAGAAGTTGCTTGAGATTTGGAATTTGATCCGAATTTTTGATTACACTTACGCCGAGTTTTTGTGCGTGAATGTAATTGATTTCATAAATATAGTCAAAATATACAACCACTAGACAAAATTTGGGGTGCATGGGGACTAGTGGAAAAGAGTGAAGACACCCAAAAACCTAGACCTCTAGCACCCAAAAGCTAGCTAAATCCAACTACAACCAACACTTGCAACCAGACCAACCATCCACTAGGGCATACGTGACCTGACAAGACAAAAAACAATCCCAACAAAACATACTCAAAGATCAGGTCGTGTACTTGCGCAAGCCTCGCCCCATCCTGACCCGAGAACTCATGCGAGGAGGAAGTGACACCTGGAATGGCTTCTTCTTCACAGAAGCAGTAACCAGCTGCTTACAATCGGATTGTCGGTGACAAGGAAAAAGGGTGGCAGGTCGTCATCATCATGGCTATCGTCATCGAGAAGCGATGGACGAGAATGAGCGATCCCAGCTGTCTCCAGAGGAGCTGGACGAGAATGAGCCGATGCTGAGGTCGGTGTCACCATAGCAGCACGCTAATAGTCACCAGTAGTAGAGGTCATCCCCCTAACATCATTCCCAATAAGGGGAGTTTCCCAGACGAAGAAGGTCGATAGAGCTTAGGCCAGTGCTTTGCACCCAAATTTTCTACCTCATCCTCATCAGATAGCGACTCCACCCCACAATCAACACCCTTACCTTTGTCTCTAGCCACTTCAGGGGCAAAAGGCTTAGGATCAACAACAACAGTCTATCCAACTCCAGCAGTTATCTCACCAATACCACCAACGATAATCGGGTCAACCATATACCCCTCAGGGACAGGTGCACCATCACCCTGCTCCACCAACACTCCCCCCTCCCCACAATCAACACACTTACCTTTGTCTCTAGCCACTTCAGGGGCAAAAGGCGTAGGATCAACAACAACAGTCTCTCCAACTCCAGCAGTTATCTCACCAGTACCACCAACGATAATCAGGTCAACCATATACCCCTCAGGGACAGATGCACCATCACCCTGCTCCGCCAACACTCCCCCACCCTCTGTAGCATCCATCACTTCTTTTCCGAAATCCACAGAAGGGCTAGGCCCCCCAATGACACCAGCGGGCACTGAATGGCAGTATGACCAAATGACAAACACTTGGTGCACCTCAGAGGTTCGCCTTCATACTCAACCGCAAGAGCAAGTGATGATCCTTCTTCGTGTAGGTTGACTTTTCTAGGGAGCGGCAAGGAGGCATATACATCAATGAAGCATCGGGCAAAATCAATCCGCTCAAGATTGTTCATCGCACAATCCATGCAAATAGGGTCACCAACCAAACTGGAGATAATGTTCAGAATCTTAGGCGACCAAAGGTTGAGAGGAAGATTATGAAATCTCACCCAAACTGGGATGCGGCGGAGGAGATCTTGCTCAAGCTTGAGCTTAGGGGACTAGTGTCGTAGAACTATCAGACGACCATCGAAGAGCCATGGTCCCCCCCTGTAGCACGTTTTCACAATCTTCAGCCCGCTCAAATTTGAAGTAGAAGAACCCCTTTTCACGGGAGAATACCCGTAAGCCCGCCTTCATCTTCCATAAGCGACTATCACAAGCCCGAACTTGGCTGTAGAACGGGTGATCGCCAAAAATGTGGTTGAAGAGTGTGTTATCCCAACGTCTCACAGTGGCCGAAATATAATGATCAAGTATTAGGCCCGTCGATGCACCGTCACCTCCCAACATAGGGGCTACGAATGTTAGTTTGTGACTTGGATCACTAGACCTGAATCATGTGCATATATCTTTCCAATTGCCCGCTGGAGTCACCTTACTGAAGTGGAGAGGAATATTTGCCTCGTCGTGCGTTTGGCGAGGAGTTTATTCAGATCTGATCGGGCCAAATGAGCACGTTGTGTACCACCTTTGTCAAACAGCTCGCTCAATTTCTCTCTCATAGAGGTGGTAGTTCTACCTGAGACTTCCCATCCCGCCTGTGAACAACCTTCCAAGCACCGTCAGCCCCATCTGAGACTGAAGCAGACGTCTCCTTCTTCTTAAAGCAGAAGTCATTGCAGCGGTGGTACGAATTGGATGCATTGATACAATTATCCATCCTCAGAACACGTCCACAATATACCAACACCAGCAATAATCAGATCTGATTATTGCTCTTACGGATCCATCAAGCACGGATCCAACTACAGAGTTGAATGTTTGCAGACTTAATGATGATCGATAGGGGGGTGTATGTTGCAAGTTAAGGAGAGTGGAGAAATTTTGTGCCGTGAACCAGGCATACAATTACAAGTGCGGGAATCAGAAACATTCACAAAATAATGATGTTGATGTACCATTAGATATTTCGAGAAACCAAACCTGACCTGACATTGAACTTGCAGAAAAATATGGTACAAAATACAAAAATACTAGTGATTTCGGGCCACGATTTATCTTGATTTTAACGGATACTTTTAAGTGCAAAATCGCATGTTTTTTTGGGAAGCCCAACACATAATTTTTGGCGCACATTTGGCAGCCCATCAAATCTTGGCCCACGCGGTGCACCACGCAAGACCAACACCCATGTGCAGGTGCGGGATGTGCGCAAGTGATACGCCAGTGATACACAATTCATATAATCTATACACACGATATAGAGGTTGCTTGAGATGTGGAGTTTGATCTTAATTTTTGATAACACTTTTGCAGAGATGTATATTTGCAGAATTGATGATAGTCCAACTAGCTAGTCAATATGCGGGGGTGTCTGTATGAAGAAATGTGTCCTCGAGGCAATTTATCTGGAAAATATATTGTTCAAATTTAAATGGTATCAATTATCCTAGTATGAATAAAATCTTTTTTAATACTTGGAAAATTTCCTTAGACTTCAAGCAATGTCATACATATATCTAGGTGCAGATCTCGATTATGGGAAGCGTCTGACCGATAGGAACATGAGTCTTAAAGTGTTCATGGTCATAGATGTGTCGAGAAAAGGACATCGACACATTAGACTGACCATTGTGTCTTTGTCATAACCTAATGGGTGAAGATGATCTCATAATTATTCGACCTGACGAAGTCGGAGACGAGGCACATGTACTCATTGGAGAATGAGTCCACTGAACGACCCATAAATAGTTATCAAATGGTTAACATCAACTAAAATGTCATTGATAACTCTCTAGTGATGATATGCAAGTTGGTTCTTAAGACTTGAGTTCATTGAACGAACCTGTACGTGAACGGTATCACTTAGCTATATGATCTAGTTTCGAGTCAAGACCCGCTGAAAGATCTTAGGTTGGGTGACACTTGAAGAGTACGAGGTAACTAGTGATCAAGAAAGGATTCGTCTCTTCCGTCTATAAAAAGTTAGTGTCACAGGCTTAGTACGTTCTTGGTGAAAAACCTCGGCCAGTGCATGTTGTAGGAAGTACAACATAGACATACCAAAGACCAGAGCATACTGACCAGTGGTAACAGGTATGGTTGACAATTTACCATAACTTAGGCTAAGCAGTGACATAGTTATGCCGAAAGAACAAAAACTACAGTATTCATCATAGAAACAGTCAGAGTGATCCCGACAACACTTTAGTCAATGGGTCAATCACGTAATTATGATGCCGAAACATGGACGACACCTACTGCTCATAGTCACTGTCGTCTAGAGCTTTCGAGCCCTAACCTGTAGTATGATCAAACTGTAGGGTCTCACACAGAGTAGGATTTACGTCTTAGTAATAGGAAGAATTCAGGAGGAGTGCACTCGGGTGCACGGGAATAACTAAAGTCACAGATGGTTTGTGAAAATAAGTCTAAATAATTAAATGGGGATTATAATATACCATAAAGTGTTTATGGACATATGATGCACAGAAATGAAGAAAGGATTTTTCTACGAAAGTTGGGGAAAAAACCGCCCCCAATTTGGAGTCCCAACGGACGCTACAATGATATTTAAAAGGTGTTTTTAAATATTTAATAAGCTTAAATATCTATTTAAAAAGTTTTAAATATAAAATTATTTTAAAAAAAAATACAAAATGCTAATTTTTCTGGTCCCACACATTGTGCCCAGCGCCAAGCCAGCGCCCGAGGTTTACCCGAGCGCTGGCTTGGGCCAGCGGCCCAAGGCTGGGTTGGGCATGCGCCTGACCTTGCAGCCGCATCCCAGCGGGCACGCCTCTGGACGTGCCTGCGATTAGAGGCGGGCCCCAATGCGGGCCCACAATTAAGTTTCAGAAACCCTTTTGTGATGGCTGTAAAATTGTTCGCAGATTGATTTTTTGGCCATCTTTGAGCCATCGTTAGAGAGGTCAAACGGAGCTGGATTTGAGCATAGTTTATTTCTATGCGTTCACCGTTTAATGCTCTTCGAATTGATATATGATGTCACTTGTGAAGCTCAACTGTGTGGGAGAGAAAATTCTTTAAAGTTTGGTCTTAGTATAATGCAAACTAAACCAATTTTTCCCCTCTAATTTGTTTAGTCCCACATTGCTCGTGAGACGAGGATGGGGGGCCGACTCCATGTACAAATAGGGGCTAACCACCCTTGAAAACCTACACCAAGTCTTCGATTCGAGTAGCTCCAAGAGGTTTTGAGCACGCTCGAACTAAGACTTAAAATTAATCCCTCCTGCTAACATTCTTCTGTTCCTCCGTCCGAGTCCTTGCAAGCTAATGAGGAGGTTTGGATCGGATCCGAAGTCTTTGACACAGATCCTGCTCAAGTGAAACTTTCTTTGACAAGTGGTTGACTCGGTTGCGTGGTGTTGGCTCGCTTCGGATGGTCTGATCTTGGAGGCGCGAACTTGGCTCACTCCGGGGATTAAAGACAGGTTACTGAAAACGGCACTTCGTGCGGTAATGAAGTGACGAGTATGTCTGTTATTTTATGCTTTCATATATGTTGTAGTAGTTTAGATCATTCGTTGGGGTTGGTCAGACAACCCCAGAATAATAGATTTTCCTGGTCAGGGTTAATGAAATCCTTTGGGCTGTCATTAAATAGTTTAATTAATTGTATTCCGTTGTCTTTTTCCTGCTTCTATCGTCTGACCGACGTAGGACTGGCGTAGATATTTTACCGTGAGGGTCCATCAAAACCCAACATTGGTATCAGAGCCAGCTCTACTTTGATATAATTTCAGCAAATGAATTGAAATGCATGAAATGTTTGTTAGAAACATGATAATAATATGAATATTTAGATTTAATAATTATATGATGGTTATTAAATTTGATGCAACTTTATTTATTATGCTTAAAATTTATGAGATAATTTTAAATTGCTCATTTCTATGCTAAATTTTATAAGATAAAATTTAATTGTTCTTAATCATGCTAATATTTTATGAGAAAATTTTAGTTGATGTTTTAATGGTTATTTTATTTCTTGCTTATTATGTGATAATACAAGAAAACCTTATAGGATAGCCATTAAAAGAATTCTATAACTTCTGAGATAATTTTTAGATGGATGCGCTATGATTTAAAAAAAATGGTTGCAACCATTAAATTCCTAATACGTGATTAGGGTAGCCCTATCCAATAATTATTATTTTAATTGTTTTACTAATAATTTTGAAAGTGCTATGATTTAAATTGTTGCAACTTGAATCTTTTAAATACCTAATACATGATTCGGATAACACGTTGAAATTAATACTTTCTTATGGTTGATAAGGACCTTAATAAAAGTTATTAACTAATCCTAATAATTTTGAATTTTAGGATTCCACTAGTTGATATGATTAACTAGTTTTAATGAAGCCATAATTAAATCGATATTACACATACAAATAATTAGTATCCTTAAAGGATCGTGAACATGTATTTAGAATTCTTGTACCTAGTGTTATGGATCACCTCAGTCGACTGGCGATATTGATCGAATGATCCGACACTATTACAACGTTTCAAAAAAGCTGTGATGTATATCAATTACAACTTTTACTTACAACATGCAGAAAAAGTGGTTGAATGAGCCGACACTATTACAACTTTACATATTACAACGTTTGTTAAAAGTTGTCTGACCCCTATTACAACCTTTTTTAGAAGTTGTCAATGCTTATTTTTGTTGTAGTGCTAGCCAAATCCCCTGGCTGTGTTCCGCTGGACCGCAAGGATGCGAATTATTGTTATGTGAAACCAACGATTACATCTAGTTTAATACGTTAACAATCGTCTTCATGATTAACCGTAGCCCTCCTTGTTTTTTGATTAAGAGACTAAAAGACGCCTGTCATGGTTGTTGAGTCTCCTCAAGATATGACATGCTTTCTTTTAGAAATCGACTCTATCATAGAAGTGATGTAGTCTGGTCTTAACCCAAACCGCTGCATCGGGTCTCCTTGAGTGTCGGTGTAAGTTAAGATTAGACATGAAAACAAGGGTTCGACTAGACTTGTCATTATGATTTGTCTTCTCAAGATCATAAGTGACTAAGGGCAAAAACCTATCGGGAATCACATGTGATGTGACCGATGAAGAGTTCATCTACCAACTATAGAGCCGATCAATTTGTCGAGTCTCCCCAAGGCTATGAAGCTCAGGGTGGTTAGATCCCTCTCTCACTAATTTTAAATTTAATGAATTTCTTCATTATTATGGCTTAAACTGATCATTAAAATGGTGGGAGAATATAGTTTGATAAAAACCTTTTGAACTATAAAGAACACATGCTATTTCATAATTCTATCATATCCAGTATAGAGTCAGGACTAAAGTTTATCATTGAGAAGAATGTGCTGAATGGAACCAATTATAAAGGCTGGTTGAAGAATATTAAACTGGTCATCTCGTTAGCTGGGATTGGTTATGTACTGACAGAACCTGCTCCTAAAAAACCAGATGATAAAGCCACTTAAGAGGATAGAGAGTCCTACAATATATGTCACACAGATGTGGAGAAGGCAAGGTGTCTTACTCGGCCTCGATGAATAATGAACTGCAACGAAAGCATGAACATATGGATGTTCAAAGTATGCCTTTGAATATGGAACCGTTATATGGTAAGTAGTCTCGGGCTACAAAATTCGAGGCTACCTGCAACCTTTGGGGAATGAAGATGACGACTATCCCTGTCCAAGACCACGTGATTAAGATGATCGGATACGTTGAGGATGCTACTGAGCTAGGATTTGTCCTTGATCATGAGATGACCACTGACATCATCCTAAACTCTTTGACTCCTGCCTTTGGCCCGTTCATTACAAATTTTATAATGAACAACACTAAGGTGGAACTCCATATCCTCCTGAACATGCTTCGGCAGTTTGAGGAGAGAATCCAGCCTGAACCACTAGTGTTGGTTGTCAGCTCTGCTTCTTCTTATCAGCCCAAGGGCAAAGGTAAGAAAAGGCAGGTCCTTCAACCTGCTAAGCAAAAGAAGGAGAAAAAGAAAAAGGGGGCATCGTCTGATTCGGAGTGTTTCCACTAACATAAGCCTGGACACTGGAAGAGAAACCGCAAGGCTTACCTTGCAGAAAAAAGGGGCATGTTGATGCCTCAACTTCAGGTATAAATCTTGTTACTAAGTGTATGTACATACATGAAGTTTAATATGTGGTATGAGATACCATTATGTTTACTAAACATCCGTATATTGTCTACATGTGCTTAAAACTATGGAAATATGAAGATCCTCGAACGGTCGACAATGATAGCGATCGTTGCTGCTGGGGCAGTCAAGGAATTCAAAGATATTAAGGTTATTGTCTGTATTTTATTTTGAATAAATGATGCATTTTGTGCTCAAACAATGTAGTAAAAATGAATGTCATTTGAAATGGAAATGTTATGAACAATTTCTTGAATAAAATCATTGTTTGATCTTGAAATATCTTGATACTCTGGTGGCATTCTGTGTTGATAGTATTTTACCGTGTTGATATGATTAACGGGAGCAGACAGAAAACATTTAACCAATCTAAAGTAACAAGTCATTTTCATGCGCATATTTATTAGATGTGATCTTTATAATGCGCAAACAAGAAAGATTCTTGTTATGGCTGCATGTGAAACTTCAAGTTAGAAGATTAATGTAGATAAAAGGAAAGAATGCGTGGGTAGTTATGACTGAGTAACTTATACTCAAGACTTCTATAAATGGATTTGGTATAACATACTCGTCAAACAACCTAACACAAGCTCATTCGTTTTTAACTCATTTAGCACAAAAAGGTTGGTTAATAGTTGTAATCAATATTCTAAATGAGATTTAGAAAAACAAATTGAAATAGTATGACCAGAAAGTTCTCAAAGTCAGTGGGAGCTAGCATGTTGATTAGTTCCATTTTGGGCTAAGTAAAGTTCCAAGGTTAAAGAACATCTTTATGTTACATACTATCAAAAGAGTTTATTTATGGCAGCGATATAGAAAATTAGGTGTTATTAATGTGATGGATAGAAATGACACAGAACTATTGGAATATGTCATGGTTTAACTGACAAATATAAATGATGAACCTGAGATAAAGAAGTTATGCTAATCGGTTAGCTATGCAGAAGAAGAATACCTTGTTGGATGAGATCCAAGGACATCTTCGCAGGAATCACCCCTGTGTGATCAAAGGTGTATATTATAAAGACTTTGTAATACTTCATAATAGATATGTTTTAGCAGATCCATACTCTAGACTCTGACATATGAATGTCCGTAGAGACTGACATATTATAGCGGTATGCGATACCAAGATAATAGCATGAGTGCAAGTGGGAGATGTTAGAAGATATGTGCCATCGAGGCAATTAATCTGGAGAATATCTTATTCGAATTTAAATGGTACAAATTATCTTAGCATGAATAAAATGTTTTTTAATACTTGTATAATTTCCTTAGACTTCAAGCAAGGTCATACACATATCTAGATGGAGAACTCGATTATGGGAAGCGTCTGACCGATATGAACATGAGTCTTAAAGTGTTCATGGTCATAGATGTGTCGAGAAAAGGATCTCGGTACATCGGACAGACCATTGTGTCTTTGTCTTAACCTAATGGGTGATGATCATCTCATAATCATCCGACCTGGCGAAGTCAGAGATGAGGCACATATGCTCATTGGATAATGAGTCCACTGAATGACCCATAAAGACTTATCTTATGGTTAACATTAATTAAAATGTCATTGATAACTCTCTAGTGATGATACGCAAGTTGGTCCTTAAGACTTGAGGTCATTGCACGAACTTGTGCGTGAACTGATGGATCTGGATCCTAGCCTAGAGGGGGGGGGGGGGTGAATAGGCTTATAAAATAATTCGTACAACCCACGAACAAACTCATGCAGTTATAGCAGCAGCAGAGTAAATAAAATGCAGGAACAGAGTACACAACAGATTTACCATGGTTCGGTCGTCCCAACGACCTACTCCAGCCCCCAAAGCAGATACGAGTATTGAATAGCGCAATAGGTACAAAACCACAAGTTAGAGCACGCTAAGAGCACCCTCTACGTCTCTACACTCGCCAGGCTCTCAGTACCCCACACACAGTGTATCCTTTCACTATCAATCCTAGAAATGCTTTCTACCAGCTAGTCCCAAACTAGCTGGGTCCCACTTGTCTAGCCCCAACCAGACAAGTACCAAAATAGTCACAAAATATAGGTAAAGTTTCCCCTACAGAGAACGTTACACTAAGACACGAATAAAAGAGTTAAGGGTTTAGAAATGCTCAGTTCATGTCTGTGTAGGCATCTCTGTCAGTCAGCACGTCGTCAGCTCCAATCTGACGCAAGCGGTGTCTCAATCGGACTCCTAGATGTCAAGTTGTGCACTGGTCTGTGCATAAAGAAGTTCCAGTTCAAATCTCAAATAAAGGCGGTTTGTGCGCTCAGCAACTCCTCAAAATAATACACGTCAGCACCGTATTTACGTTGCTCTTCGATTTCATCGTGAAGAAGTTCGAGACGATGCTAAAATAATATGAAGTCCATCACAAGGTCGCTCTTGCCTATCACCCTCAGACTAGTGGTCAAGTGGAGGTATCCAACAAGGAAATCAAAAGCATCTTGGAGAAGACGGTGAGAACCTCGAGGAAAGATTAGTCACACAAGTTGAACGACGCCCTTTGGGCATATCACACCGCTTTCAAAACCCCCATCGAAACTACCCCGTACAGACTAGTGTATGGAAAAGCTTGTCACCTCCAGGTAGAATTAGAACACAGAGTGTATTAGACAGTAAAGAAGATGAACTTTGACTACCAGAGCGCTGCCAAGAGACAAGCCTAGCACAGCAACGAGCTTGACGAAATTCGGCGACACGCCTATGAGAATGCAAAGATATATAAGGAGAGAACCAAGGCCTATCATGACAGGAACATCACGGTGGTCTGCCATAATGTCGGTGACCAGGTACTCCTCTACAACTCAAGATTACGCCTCTTCCACGGGAAATTGAAGTCAAGGTGGTCCGGCCCTTACAAGATAGTAAGTTTATCTCCGGGGGGTGCCATAGATCTCGAAGGGAAGAACGGCACTTCAAAGTAAGCGACCAGAGAATTAAACCGTATAGATCAGGAGAACAAATTGGGCGAGAGGAGACATGCCTCCTCAAGGAATGCCCCATTAATTGTTGAAGAACTTAAGGGAGTCAAGCTCATGACTCAAAAGAGTGCTTATCGGGAGGCAACTCGACTTTTTACGTCTCTCTACTTTTGTTTTCGTTTCACCTAATTCAGGAAACCAAATAAAAGCGCCTTCCCCTTCTGCAAGTTGATAGGTAAGGGGACACACAACTTGATGTTCTGAATGGACGAGAGAGAGCTAGAAGGAAAACAGCTGAGAGAGGCAAAACAGCTAAATGAAGGAGTCACGAGTGACTCGACCGAGCAGCCGCCTGCTCGGTCGAGTAACGCTGGTGACTCGACCGAGCAGCGATCTACTTGGCCGAGTAGCGTAGGCACAAGAAAATAGCGGGAAAACGTCATTCAGCTTACATGGCCCGAGCGGTCTTTGCACGGTACGAGTAGTTGCCTGCTTGACCGAGCAGCGATCTGCTCGGTCGAGTAGCACATGCACATGAAAAGAGCTCGAAAACGTCATTCTGTCTACACGGCCCGAGCAGCATCAGCTCAGACCGAGCGGTCGCCTACTCGACCGAGTAACCATCTGCTCGGTCAAGCAGGCCGAAGGGAGTATTTGAATTGTATCTTGATTTATCTAAATAGCTAGCTCGACCGAGCAATCAAATTGCTCGGACCGAGTCGGATGCTAGTTGATTACAGGTCTCATTTTAAGCCGGGTTTGAGCCTAAACTGTCCTTCAACCCTTACCCTAAGAGATCCTACCTTAATCATCTCCCAAGCTACCCCCACCTACTCGATCCTGTCGACAACCCACAGCCGCCTCCTCCTCCTCCCGAGTCGCCCACAACCGCCGTCGCCTCTAACCACCCATCCTTTCCCAACGCCGGTTAACCTCTTTCCCCCATTCTCTTTCACCCAAATCTCTCTCTCCCCCCTCCTCAATTTCCTCTTTCTCCCCCACGCTTTTTGCAGCCCCTACCCCTGATACCTCCTAAGCCTCAACCGAGCAAGACTAACGCTCGGCCGATCTCTGCACATTAATTATCCTCCCCTGACACTGTTGTCTTCTATTTCAGGTACGTTGCACCTACATAGAAGGGCGATTCTAGGAGCAGCTTGGGGATACTCCTGATCAGCAGCAGTCACGTGACCGATCGCATCACCGCCTCATTCTTGTCAGTACACTCTCTCCCTTATATACTTTACTTATCGCCACACGCTTTTATGCTGCTTGCAAAACGCCACCATGCTGTGCAAGAGCCACAAACACCGACACTGACACACCAAACCCTAGGCTTACTCGAAGCATGCGTCGAACACGCCCACCCACACAGAACCACATCGTTGGCAAATCATCCACCACTTCACCCCTGCCAAACAATGCCTCAACCCCACCCGAGCGTCTACATATCGGCGACGCATCATACGATGTTACCTTCCGAGACACTGACCAGGGTGACCAGTTTGTCGCCATGCTCCTACTCATAGGACTAGGGGGTAGCACTACTCGACAGTCAGTCGAGCATGACCTCCCTTTTCTTTTCAAACTTATTAGGCACTGACGAGCCGACCCACCTGTCGATCCACTGCCACCCTCCACATTTACTGGTCCACAACATAGGGACCATCACCACCTCCAAAGGGTGGTGCCCCTGCTTGATTCTGTCCCTATTCACTTTTTGCCTCCCTCATATTATTTTGTACCCATCTGTCATTTTGGGGCCTCGAGGTCTTACATAGCTTGGGGGAGGACCCAGCATGCATCATTTCTTGCATACACATCATCTTTTCAGCATTGCATCATATCACATTTTATTTTCTGCTGTACAGTTTTATTTTTCATTCATTTTCTATCCCCCACCTACCCACCCTTTCTAGCATCATCTCCCGCATAATAGCGTCTTCTCAGCAGTGAGGAAACTGCTGGGTTTAGCTTGGGGGATGAGCGCTATCACTTTATTTTTCATTTTTCTTTTATTTTCTTCCTCCTTTTACAGCTTTCTAGTTTACTTTTCAACCCATTTTCCACCTTTTTAAATTTTTTTCTCATTCAGCATTACGTTTTTCATTTTTTGCCATGCATGCATGTTTTTTCTCATTCTCTTGTTTTCTCCACCCTTTTCTCTTTTTGCTGAGGTAGTTCTGCATGATGATACTTCTCGTTGCCCTCAATAGCTTCTCACGGTGCTTATTATTTGATGGTATGCAATTTAGGGTAGTTTGAGTTTTACTCTCTATATGCGTGCATATTCTTTTGCTGTTCTATCTAAATTAATGCATGTTATGAATTGAAAATCAAATGCATGAAATAATATCTAGTATACGCTATGTTGGGTAATGCACCTAGGTTCACACATCATTAGAACACTTGGAGCACCTGCTTGCTACCTCATTCACTTCTGGTTGCATGCTGGATGTTATTGTGCTTATTACTGCATGCTTTTCGATATTCATCTAGATGAATGAAAATATCCATGCTAGTTATGAGTTTAGTTAGAGTATTATCATATTGAATCGTTGTGCACATCTGATGAGTGAACCGAGTGATTTATTATTTTTCTTCTCCACATATCTTTATGACTCTTTACAAATCAGTTGGTTTCACCCCTGCAGCTACCCTTACCGCATCTTACTTCCCAAAAAGCCCAAAAGAAAAAAATATAGCTTCTAAAAAAAGAAAAATAAAATAAAAATAAAAAGAGAAAAGAAAAGAAATAAAAGAAAGAAATAAAATTGTTTCATATTTCTTTATTAGAAGCTTTCACAAATACTTGGGAAAAAAGACAAAAAATTTCCATGTCCTATTCCTAGATGCAACACCTCAAGCTAAGCTTGGGGGAGGGTGAACCAATTGATCACATGAGTGAGTATACCATTAGAGAGATTAGATAATGCTTGAACTTTACGAAATATTTTAGTTTTTGGAGATTTTTCATGATTCGAAATGAATATTTGAATAGCATGATTTCTTTCCATTCTTTATTGCATGCTGGTGTGATTTCTATATGCTCCACTTGTATCTATTGATTGAAAAGTGCATTGCTAACTCTTTTTATACTAGATTCTATGAATTGTATGAGATTGATATGAGTTGATGGCATTATTTTAGAAGATCCCTATTTTTGTCTCTATTGCATGCTAGGCATATGGTTAGTAAAACTTGAAAATATCATTAGCATGTGTTTTTACCATTCGAAGCATCGTGACATACTGCTAAGGCTTGAGATCTGATTGAACAATCGTAGCACACTCCATCCATCCCTATTCTCTTTTATATTTTTTATTTTGTTTTATTTTGTTCATCTCCTGGCATACCTAGTATTCGTCTTTCTCGAAGACGAGTAAGAGGTAAGCTTGGAGGATTTTGATGTGTCCATATTTTACATCTTTTCATTGCATCATGACATTGTATTTCGTATCATTTTCAGATCCAAATCCAGTATTTCCCTACGATATTGCAATTCTAACGCCATATTCGAGTTTCGTAGAGTTTTGTGAATTTTCAGGGATTTTGGAGCGATTCGGGACCCATTTTGGATATGGACACATCCGGCATACCTTAGAGCCTGTTGGTGTAGCTCTATAGGAGTTCGTCAAGTTTTGAAGGCCTAAGGCAGGAGCAAAGGATATTGCCAGGAGTGGAGGAGAAGCTGCAAGAAGAATTTCAGAATCTCCCAGGCGACTCGACCGAGCAGAGCACCTGCTCGGTCGAGCAGAGGCAAGATGAAGAATGGGAGCTGATACGCATGCTGCTCGGATAGAGCAGTTGGTGACTCGGTCGAGCAGCTTCTAATTCCAAAGCTCAATCAATCTCCTACTCGAGCCGAGCAGAACTTAGGGCCACCGAGTCAGTTGGTTGCTCGGTCGAGCACGACTGACTCGGACCGAGCAGACAGAGTGGCATTTTTTGGAGAAGCCCGACTCACTGACGTACTTGACCGAGCAGGAGGGCTGTTCGACCGAGCAGCCCGACCGAGCGAGCCTCTGCTTGACCAAGTCACTGACTAGGTCGGTGACAATGAAGGCTATTTTTGGAATTTCTCATGGCCGTCTGATGCGTGCAGGAGAGTGAAGTGTGGATCTGGGTATTGCATTTGGGGGTCGTTCTTTTTGTAACTTTTTTTTGGGGGAATTACTTTTTAGAGGAAGAGGAGATTAGAAACAAGTGTGGTTAGATCTAAACCTAATTTTTTTTGGAGATTATTGGATTATTTTTGGAGCTCTATTGTGATTTGCGTTTTGGAATCTTTGGGATTTCTTCGGATTATTGTTTACCGCTATTCTCCTTCGTCTTTGGCATATAAGCTATTCAATCCTTATTCGATTAATTTGCTACGATGTTTTCCCTTAGAAAATTCGTATTTTTATTTACCAATATCGCTATGTGTGAGTAGTCTCTTCTAGGGTTGATGGGTTAGCCCTAAGACTTTAGGGAGGAGATGTAGACCTGGATCTCTAGGTTCAATTGGGAATAAAGGGGAGTATTTCGGTCGATCCTTCCAAATCCCTAGGATAACCCGCATTGAGATTATGCCCACGGTCTGTGGAATTGATGAGCCTAAAAGGTACCCTTGGGATTTGAATAGGAAAATCGATGGATCCACCGACGAACTATATCTCTACATTGACGGCTGCTGCCATTGCATCTATGAGAGTGATCGCACCCCGGATACACGTCCCGAGGCGACGGTTGTAGTTTTACCGCAAGCGCACGGTATAGCGGCGAGCGGGTATCGAACACAGGGAGGACGAATGACCGTGCTTGCTCCTGATCCACCTGGCTATTTAGGAACAGAGAGAGATAATTGCCTTGGGCGATCCTGTCACAATCGTCAGACAAATTTGCGAAATATCAAATCAAATAAAGAACGTCTAGGGAAAGGGGAATCCCCACTACTCACCGTATTTCATAAGTGTGGTTCGCCGGTATCGAAATCGCTAGTATGAGAATTTGGATGAACTAGTTGCAACTAAATGTGGAACCAAGCTCACGCTCTCGCGCTGTTGCCGGTCTATAGCTATCCTAGGCTTGGGTCCAATCTCTTGCAAACCCTAGCCTAGGGAAGCTAGCATAAGGATCAACATCATCGTCCAATTGCGCACCGAGCCCAATCTCTTGCAAACTCGGTCCACAATCTAAATTGGGATAGTTCCTACCCGTCCAATCTCTTGCAAACGGGTATCGGCACGGAATCGCAACCGGAGGTCCTAGTATCGGTCCAATCTCTTGCAAACCGATACTTCGGAAATCCGACTCCAACCCAATTCGGATTTCTAGGGCTTCCTAGCAAATTGGGATCCAATCTCTTGCAAATCCCAATTGATATAAATACCTAGCTATCCGTAGTAATTCGATCCCAATCTAATCCCTAATAACAATCCTAGCTCAATTTCTACCAATTCAACACAAATAGGAAATAGGGTTTGTAGGGTTCATCCCCACGCCCCGAGACGTGGAGACTACTCACAAATCATAGCAATAGCACAAAAATAATCAATGAAATAGGCAATGGAATTCATCACAACAATGATATAAACAATAAAAATAGAGTTTTTGGGGAAGAACAATGCAAACCAATGTAGATCTTCAATTAATCCAACAAAAATCCAAGTTTTTCTCTTCTCCAATCACAATTAATAAAGCTAAAAAGTTAATTCCAAAAAGCTGCAAAAAATCTGAGAGATGCCTCCCTAAACTAGGGTAAAAACAGAGCTTAAATAGCCCCAAAAATCGTCTAAAAATCCTGACCAAAATGCCCCTGCACAGCCTGTTTTCCGCCAATTTCGCTACAGGCAGCGCATCGCACTCGGCCGAGTGACAAAAGTCGCTCGGCCGAGTGAAAACCCTGTCATTTTTCCAGTAAGTCGGGGGCTTCAGGGGTCTTCAGTTCGGGGGCGGCTCGGCCGAGTGAGTTGTCGTCACTCGGCCGATGGCTTCAAGGCACTCGGGCGGACGTAATAATCCACTCGGCCGAGTGGGTCTTCTGAAGCTCAGATGGCCGAAAAACAGTAACTTCGATATTCTGGAGGGGCTTCGTCTGGGCGCCACTCGGGCGGACGTGGTATCGTCACTCGGCCGATGTGGTCTCCGTCGCTCGGCCGAGTACACATGGAAATCGTGTCTGAACGGGTCGGCCGAGCAGTGTCTCGCTGGTCGGCCGAGTGGCTCCTCCACTCGGCCGAGTGGGACACAAAAAATGCCCAAACTGATTGTTTTGGCCTCCTCATCGCTCCTGCGACGTCCATTCTTCTTCCGCTCCTCTCCAACAGCAAAATACCCCTCGGGGAGGTCGTCGGTGGCCGTCTATCGTGAGCGCATCTCATGATCACTCCAAATCGCGCCAAATCACCTGAAATGCGACAAAAACAACAAAGCGTGAAAAGCATCGCAATATCGTCGATATATCGTGAAAAACATGATTTGGGCGATCTAAATGGCATGCAAACATGCGGAAAAAAGGTGTAAAATAAGGAGTGATCAAAATCTCCCAAGCTTGCCTCTTACTCGTCCTCGAGGAAGATAAGTAAAAGGCGAACCCGGTGGATTCGGAATACGAAAACGACGAAAAAAACGAAAAAAAATTAAAAACGAAGAAGAATGAAAACCAAACGAAAATAAAGAAAGAAAGAAAGAAAGATAGGATGCTAGATCATTTTCTCAGGACGTGGGTTTCACTTACTCTTATAGCATGCATCGAGCGAGAAATACATGTCAAAGAACCTCATTTTGACATCATAGTATAATAGTGCAAGTAGAAAATAGAAAACCCACGAACAATGGTATAATCATGAAAAACGGAATAATTTTAAAATTAACATCGCCTGAATCATCTAAAGCGGTATACAAATCTCAGATCACACACTTTTCAATTAAACGCTTTCTATCTGGAGTGTAAGAGTATCACATCATAGAATAGAGAGAATAGAAAAGTATGGATTTCATGAAATGAATGCTAGGCTTAGATTTCTGGATTTCGTAAAGCTAGAAACAATCTCACCGAGTATAAAATATTACTTAGCCTAGGTTGTCGTGCAATGTCAAGTAGTCACTCTCTCACACATCAATGGATCCCCTCCCCCAAGCTTATCTAAAAGCGTGGTGGCACAAAAATATTTACATCCCCGTTTTTATATAGCTCCAAAGGCAAAGAAGAGAAAGAAGAAAGAAAGTAAGCGAGATGGGATCTTTTATTGAGGATTTTTCCTCTTTTCTCTTATATATATATATATATATATATATATATATATATATAAGATATATGCAATGATCCCAACTCAAAGAGAGATAATGATATACAAGAATGTTCTCCTCTCTTTTTATTATTGTTTTTTTTATAATGAGAGGTTTGGAGCTAGGAATTAATAGCGGGGGAAATGCCATAAAATAGAGTCACTAAGGGGAGATTCACCAATGATCTTTAAAAGTAGAGAAATGATGTTCAAGATTTGTGGAGAAAGAAATAGATATAACTCTCGGCTCACTCTATAAGACATGCACGACAACTTCAGCGGGGTAATCTAATCTACTCAGTTTCGATCACAAAAAAAAAGCTAACTAATCCAGATATATCTTAGCTAATCATCATTCAATCATCCGGAAGTGAAGTGTACAATTCATGCATATAGAAGTGATAAAGGAAAAGAAGTCAGTACTCCAGACATAGGCATTCAATGCGTGAATCTTGGTGTGTTTTCTGTGATAGCATACATATGAATATTCAGGCTCAGCTAATAATAAAATTTCATCCATTTTCATGAGGGAAAAAAATGTGGGTTACTACTCCTAAATGCAAAGCAAGTCATAGCATATGATATCAGAAATGAAGTCTAAGACACGACAAATGTAGCATGCATATAGAATAAGCTAACTCCACGTGGACATCATCACAGAAAATTCATCTCTAGCATGAGATGAAAAAGAAGGAAGTAAAGATAAAAGGAAAATAGAACTATGCAATGCGGCACACATGAAAGTAAGGAAAACGTGATGCATGGCAAAATAAAAGAAAAATAATGAAAAATGAGTGCAAAAGTGAAAAGCGGTGTGAAAAACTGAAAATAAAGGTGGCAAATCGAAAAAGAAAGTGAGAACTCACTCCCCCAAGCTAAACGGCACAGTGTCCTCAATGTGCAAAGTGTGGCACACAGAGAGAGAAGTAATGTGAGGGGCAAGTGAGGATGCATGCATGATGGGGAGAAAAAAAAGATAATGAAAGGAAAAAAAAAGGAAATGAAAATATGATGCGGAAATGATGCATGCACAGATAGGAGTGATATGAAAATAAATGAGGCACCAAAAAAAAACTCTCCCTCTCTCCCAAAAAGATATATATAGATGTGATCAAAATGAGAATCCCAAGTAAATATGATACGATAAGCACAAATAGATATGATCGAAAATATAATCCCAAAATAAGTGAGGGGAGGGGGGGTGTACAAAAGTGCATCAGGACCCAGCAGAGACGGGCAGCACAACGGCAGGAATGGATCAAGGCATCAAGAGTGCCTAAGAAAGCGGTGCTGCGCCGTCTCCATCCTGAGGCGAGGTGGTGGTGGTGGTGTAGGCTGGACAGGCTGCTGAGCTGGGGTGGGCGTGAAAGTGGAAGTGGAAGCAGGTCTAGTGTGTGTGGGAGGGTGTGTGGGAACCTGCTGGGTGGGCGGGGGTACGCGCGGAAGACGCTCTAAGATCTGTGTCAGGCAGTAGTGGATGTGAGGGATCAGGTCAAAGCGTCCAGCCATCGCGGAGACGGTGGCGGACAGGGTCCTAAGGTCTCCTCTAAGACCACTCACCGCCAACTCAAGAGCACGTATGCTCTGCAGTACAGTGTCGGGCGGGGGTGGTGCAGAGGGACACACCTGTCGGGGCTGCGCAGGGCGAGGCTGGCGTACGCGAGTGGAGTATGTAACGGGCTCAGCAGGAAAGGGGACGAAAGGTGCCGCGCCTGGAAATGTGGGCCGGGCCTCAGTGTGAGGTAGGGACGGGCGGTGGGAAGTGGAGGCAGCGGCAGCGAAAGAAGAGTACAAAAGCGGCTGCGAGGCGGCAAGAGAGGTCAGTGGCCCAGAAGTGTGGACAGACGCCACGACGCTCTCGGAGAATACGGCAGCTGTGGAGAGAGAGGAATCTCCCGCTGGGGCGGAAGTGTGTGGACCAAAAGGCGCAATCCCAGCGGAGATCATGCTAGCCATGGTCTCCACGACCGCGGCGAACGAGGGCTCTCCACTCTCAACAAAGGTCTGCGGGCGCTGGGGGAGAGCGGAGCAAAGAGGCTCCACGGACAGAGGGCCGGAGGTGGCAGCGGGAGTGGTGGGGACAGCCTTGGAAGTGGTGACAGTGGTGGAAGTGGGCTCAGCAAAAGTACTCTCGACACAGGCAGAGGTGGGGACAGAAGTGTCAAGAGCAGTGGAAACGTCAGGAACAGGCTGAGAGGCCGCAGGGTCGACGGGGTGTGCAGCAGGGTCTACGGGAGCAGCGTGGACAGCGTGGGTAGCGTGGGCCTGCTCGGCCTCCTCGGCCTCGAGCACGTACGCAGCGGGGATGAGGACATCCGCCGCCGGAATCCAGTCAACGTGGGCTGGTGCAATTAGAGTCCGAGCAGGGCTCGGGAGAATCATGTAATCGGCCCCATAGGGGCCGTGCAACCAGACCCAGTGACGCTCACCATGCGGACGAAGCATCTTCATCCGGGCCATAACGTCTATCGACAAAGAGGTGGGGCCCGATACTCGCCGCAGGTCGTCGGGGAAGTCCTCGCCGGTCATAAGAGCCAGCAGGGTAATCAGGCCGCCGCAGCATATCGGTGATCGGGCGCTCACCGATATAATGATGCGGTCTAAGTACCATGCCGCGATATCGATCACGACGGCGGGGACAAGCTCATCTCCATCCCTAGATAGAGCTCTGGGACGGGTCATCGCGTAGAGCATGTAAAGCTCTGGCGTAGACATCGTGCCCGGCTCATATCTGGCCAAAAATGTCGTCGCCATAAGGCGCTGAGCAATGCGAAGGCAGGGATGTACGATGGCTGAGGCCTTGGCCCTACTAGGGTCAAAGGCGGCGTGGAGACCCGTGATACGTGCCCAGAAGGCACCGGCGTCGAAAGAGGGTGGAGGGATATGTGTGGGGCCGTAACCGCGATCGGCACCGGGGACGGCGGGCCAAGAGAAAAATGCTCTCATCATATCGAGAGTGACCTGGCACTCTCGATCCATGAACCGGAATGAGCATCCCTCATCGGTCCGGGCGATCGAACTCAAAACCTCAAGTGTCGGGCGGGTAAAAGTATCCGCCGACACCTGAAGGAAGTCGCGCCAACCCACGTTGTCGTACAACGTGAGTATCCCCTCAAGTACCCCCAGGCGTCCTAGGTCAGCGAGGTGTGCGAACCTGGAGGGTACGATCGAGCGCTGGGAGATACGCTCGAAGACGGCGCGGTGTGCGTCGTCTCGGAACGTAATCCCGAGCGGCCCGACCAGTGGGGCCGGTGGTGGTGGCTGTGGATCGGCAGGGAGAGGCTGTGCGGGCTGTGGGTGCGCTGCAGGCTGTGCGGGGTGTGCGGGGGAAGGAGGAGGAGACTCTTCCGCCTCGTGGGCGGGGCCGGCGTCATCCGACCTCTTCCGCTTAGCGGAAGGTCTCCTCGTCTGAGGCCGTGTCCGGGGCGGCATATCGGCCCCGAGCGCGCCGAAAAGTGAAAAAGTGCAGCGTGTGCAAAAAGAGTGGAAAGAGTGTACCAAAACATGCCGCGAGTGCTAAGCGGTGGAAGCGTACGAAGTCCGCGCCTCCACGAAATCCAAAACAGCCTGTAGAAGCTCCCCTGAGCTCCCCTAAGCTCCAAAAAGCAACCTGCGCATGGAAAAGCGATATCAGCGAGTAATAATCAAAATGTATGGAGCAATAGGGGTATAACAGATAGATATGGGAATTGATTCGGGTTAGGGGTTCGATTAATACACGGATCCTCGAAAACTACGCAAAAAGAGAAGAAAATGGGCAAATCGAGCTATACCGGAGGCGATCGAAGACGAGGTCGCCGGCGGCGACTCGGGCGGGGCGCGGCGTCGGTCGGCCGGCGGTGGCTGGCCGAGCGGCGGCGCGCGCGGGCGTGGTCGGGCGAGTGAGGGTTGGGCGAAGGGGAATCGGGCGAGGGTAGGCGAAGGGGCGCGGGTGGATTTGGGAATTTAGATTTCGAAATCCGCGCCCCTTCGTCACTTATATAATAGAAAGTTACGACTCGGCCGAGTGACGTGGTCACTCAGCCGAGCGAGGCAATAGAAATTTTCTCCCCGATATCGCTTCGGCCGAGTGGCTTTGCCAGCCTCAGCCGAGTGGAGTAAGTCCATTCGGCCGAGTGACTCAAGCTACTCGGCAAGACTCGCCCTAGGAGGGTATCCGTTTTACTCGGCCGAGTGAATATATGTACTCGGCCGAGTAGCAGTTATATCGAAATCGAGAAAATAAACAGAGAGTTGGGTACAGCAGACTTCCCTCGTTCGTGAGCGGCTCGGCCGGACGAACTTCTGGACTCGGCCGAGTGACTAGTATACTCGGCCGAGTGAGCCTTGTATTCTGCTGTTTGTCTTCGTTTGGGCTCTAAACTCCGTCTTTCCTTCTCCGGTCGATTTCATGCTCCTCCTAAGCGTCGAACGCCTTCTTGGGGCGCTCCTCATCGTCTCGTTCATCCTCCTCATGATGATCTACATATCTTCTCTCCTGTCAAGAAAAATAGGACCCGTTATCACAAAATTTTTGGTCGGGTGACTCAAAATACTAAAAATTTCTAAACGAAAATAAAGAAAAAGATAAAAAAATAAAGCAAAAACCGTCGGGTTGCCTCCCGACAAGCGCTCGTTTTAGGTCGTGAGCTCGACCCCCTATAGTTTTCAATCAATGCGGGATGTTTGGTGCATATGAGATGCACCCGTCAAACTTCCCGGGGAGCGCGCTTGGATTTGGACGTGGCGGCGTAGCGGTCTCCCTCGGAGGTCTCTTGTCCCGAATGGTGTTGGGGGGAGGCTCCCCCAAGCTAGCATTTGCCCCGGTCAACGGCTTAACCGGCGATGCCGATTTCCGTGCCGGCGGGGCTTTCTTTGGAGACTTTAATTTCGAGAGCTTGCAGAGCTCTCGAATCCTCGCGACATCAGCTTCGCCTTCATCTTCATCAGCGGAGAAGTCGGGGGAATCGTCTTCAATCTTTTCATCTTGGCCTAAATCCGGGCCTTCATCAAGTTCTTCATCAAAGAGGGCACCAATTGAATGAGGAATCGCCTCCTCTATCACCTCATCAAGGAGGTCCATGTAATCGAGCTCCTCGTGGTGAGGCATGTGTTTCATTGCCTTAGGAATGTGGAGCTCCACCTCGATGTTGCCGACGTTTAAAGTAAGTGTACCTTCGCGCACGTCGACGATGACTCCGGCGGTGGCGAGGAAGGGGCGTCCAAGTATCAATGAGGTGTCTCCCTCCTCCTTAATGTCCATGATGACGAAGTCACATGGTAAGCATATCCCACCCGGGACTTGAAGTGGGATGTCCTCGGCAATCCCCACCGGCCTTGTTATCCGGCCATCGGCTAATTGAATGCGCATGTCGGTGGGCTTCAACTTTGTCCCGGTGTTAAGCTTTAAGAACATGGAGAGGGGCATGAGACTCACGCTAGCCCCAAGATCGACCAACGCCTTTTGAAGAGGCACGCCGCCCAAGGTGCAAGGAATCCGAAAACTCCCCGGATCCTTAAATTTTGCCGGCTCCTTCTCTCTCTTGGTGAACCAAGAGCCCTCCTCGGCTAGCATTATCTTCTCCTCCCTTTTCCTCCCCGAAATCAAGTCCTTCAAGAATTTAGCATACGTTGGGATCTCGACGATGGCGTCGAGGAAGGGAATATTGAGGCTAACTCCCCTTAGATACTCGAGGAATTTCGCTAGCCTTTTTTCCATTTTCGCTTTCGCTAGTCTTTGGGGGAATGGGACCGGTGGCATGAAGCGCCTCTCCTCAATTAATTGCTCCGCCCTAGATTTCTCCTTGTCTCGTGGCTCCTTCTCCTTTTCAATCTCGACTATCGGCTCAACCGGCTCCAAACTTTCCTCCACGGCCTCCTCAATAGGAATCATGGCGGGGGTGGTGTCCTTCCCGCCTCTAGTAGTGACGGCAACTACGGCGTTGATGTGGCCCGTGTTGCCCCGTGGGTTTTGCTCCGGTTGCGCCGGCAATCTTTGAGTGTTCCGGTTGAGCAACGCTAATTGCTCCGATATTTGAGCCACTACGGTATTGAGAGATTCTTGCCCCGCCTTCAAAGTAGCATTCACCTTATTTTGCTCGACCATGAACGCCTCCACTCTAGATTCGAAGTCGGTTCGTTGAGGAGCTTGTGGAGGGTTTTGATTTTGATTCCTCCACCCTTGGTTGTATCCGGGAGGCCTATACGGTGGGACTTGTTGCTTCGGTGGAAAGTTTTGTTGCGGAGGCCCCCTCGGTGGATAGTTTTGTTGTTGGGGTGGTGGTGGTCGAGCTTGTTGAGGCGGTGGTTGTGGCGGGTTCAAGGCTCCTTCATTGTTGGCGTAGGAGAATCCCGGATGATTTCTTGCGGTCGGATTGGACCAATACCCTTGGTTCCCCGCAACATATTGTATTTGCTCCAAGGATCCTTCTCCTTGCTCTCCTCCCGAGTACATGACTTGAGATTGGTCTTGCCAATCACACATTTGGTTGGTCGGTGCGGAGGTGGATGGGCTTCCTTGGGGTTCCGTGATATATTTCTCCAATCTCTCCACCACCTTGTGGAGAGAATCAAATTTGCTCGTGAGCTCTGCTACGGCCTTCGCCTCGTAGATGCTAGTTGGCTTTAAGGAGGATGTGGAGTGTCCTCGCTCATCGCCCCATTGTTGGTTATTTGAGGCCATCTCCTCAATTAGGGCCGTAGCTTCCTCGGGAGTCTTTGACAAGATTGCACCATTTGCCGCGGCATCAATAATTTGTTTGGTCCCCGGTTGGAGACCGTTGTAGAAGCTATGAACTAGCTCCCAGTCCTCTATACTGTGGTGCGGGCATTGGTGCTGTAAATCCTTAAATCGCTCCCAAGCTTCATAGAGCGTCTCCTGTGGTCCTTGCTTGAAGGACATGAGAGCGCTCCGGATCTTCACCGTCTTGGATGGCGGATAGAATTTGTCAATAAATGCGCTCGCCAACTCGTCCCAAGTAGTGAAGACTCCGTCAGCTTGCGTCCTCAACCAATAGAGTGCCTTGTCCTTAAGCGTGAAGGGGAAGATGCGCAGTCTGATAGCGTCGTCGGAGACCCCTGGCATCTGAAATGTGGCGCACTTTGACAAGAATAGTTGGATGTGGTAGTGGGGGTTCTCATGTGCGTTCCCATGAAACGGGTCTTGTTGCATCAACACCACCAATCCAGTCTTTAGCTCGAAGTTCTTGTCGGTCGCCAACCCCGGCATGGCAATGGACGAGGTGGTAGAAGAAGTCTTAGGCCGAAGCCTATCTCGGATAGAGATTATCCTTGCCATCCTTGCCGCCAATTCTTCAGGAGTTTCCCGGTTGGTCATATACCTCCCTTCCGGATCTTGTCTCTTTTCCGCTCTAAGTCTCCGCGCGGTACGTTCGATCTCGGGATCAAATAATAAGCCTTCTGGGTCCGCCGTAGATCTCGTGTACATGCACAGGGGAAACAGAGTTTCAAAGAAATGATTAATACCGTGGAAGGGTTAGGCAAGAAATAAGAAATAAAAATAATGATAATAATAAAAAGAAGAAGAATAGCTAGGGTGAAAAAGAATCAAACGCAATCGCCTCCCCGACAGCGGCGCCAAAAACTTGATCGCACCCCGGATACACGTCCCGAGGCGACGGTTGTAGTTTTACCGCAAGCGCACGGTATAGCGGCGAGCAGGTATCGAACACAGGGAGGACGAATGACCGTGCTTGCTCCTGATCCACCTGGCTATTTAGGAACAGAGAGAGATAATTGCCTTGGGCGATCCTGTCACAATCGTCAGACAAATTTGCGAAATATCAAATCAAATAAAGAACGTCTAGGGAAAGGGGAATCCCCACTACTCACCGTATTTCATAAGTGTGGTTCGCCGGTATCGAAATCGCTAGTATGAGAATTTGGATGAACTAGTTGCAACTAAATGTGGAACCAAGCTCACGCTCTCGCGCTGTTGCCGGTCTATAGCTATCCTAGGCTTGGGTCCAATCTCTTGCAAACCCTAGCCTAGGGAAGCTAGCATTAGGATCAACATCATCGTCCAATTGTGCACCGAGCCCAATCTCTTGCAAACTCGGTCCACAATCTAAATTGGGATAGTTCCTACCCGTCCAAGCTCTTGCAAACGGGTATCGGCACGGAATCGCAACCGGAGGTCCTAGTATCGGTCCAATCTCTTGCAAACCGATACTTCGGAAATCCGACTCCAACCCAATTCGGATTTCTAGGGCTTCCTATCAAATTGGGATCCAATCTCTTGCAAATCCCAATTGATATAAATACCTAGCTATCCGTAGTAATTCGATCCCAATCTAATCCCTAATAACAATCCTAGCTCAATTTCTACCAATTCAACACAAATAGGAAATAGGGTTTGTAGGGTTCATCCCCACGCCCCGAGACGTGGAGACTACTCACAAATCATAGCAATAGCACAAAAATAATCAATGAAATAGGCAATGGAATTCATCACAACAATGATATAAACAATAAAAATAGAGTTTTTGGGGAAGAACAATGCAAACCAATGTAGATCTTCAATTAATCCAACAAAAATCCAAGTTTTTCTCTTCTCCAATCATAATTAATAAAGCTAAAAAGTAAACTCCAAAAAGCTGCAAAAAATCTGAGAGATGCCTCCCTAAATTAGGGTAAAAACAGAGCTTAAATAGCCCCAAAAATCGTCTAAAAATCCTGACCAAAATGCCCCTGCACAGCCTGTTTTCCGCAAATTTCGCTACAGGCAACGCATCGCACTCGGCCGAGTGACAAAAGTCGCTCGGCCGAGTGAAAACCCTGTCATTTTTCCAGTAAGTCGGGGGCTTCAGGGGTCTTCAGTTCGGGGGCGGCTCGGCCGAGTGAGTTGTCGTCACTCGGCCGATGGCTTCAAGGCACTCGGGCGGACGTAATAATCCACTCGGCCGAGTGGGTCTTCTGAAGCTCAGATGGCCGAAAAACAGTAACTTCGATATTCTGGAGGGGCTTCGTCTGGGCGCCACTCGGGCGGACGTGGTATCGTCACTCGGCCGATGTGGTCTCCGTCGCTCGGCCGAGTACACTTGGAAATCGTGTCTGAACGGGTCGGCCGAGCAGTGTCTCGCTGGTCGGCCGAGTGGATCCTCCACTCGGCCGAGTGGGACACAAAAAATGCCCAAACTGATTGTTTTGGCCTCCTCATCGCTCCTGCGACGTCCATTCTTCTTCCGCTCCTCTCCAACAGCAAAATACCCCTCGGGGAGGTCGTCGGTGGCCGTCTATCGTGAGCGCATCTCATGATCACTCCAAATCGCGCCAAATCACCTGAAATGCGACAAAAACAACAAAGCGTGAAAAGCATCGCAATATCGTCGATATATCGTGAAAAACATGATTTGGGCGATCTAAATGGCATGCAAACATGCGGAAAAAAGGTGTAAAATAAGGAGTGATCAGAGAGCCACCGAAATACCTCGAAATTCTAACCCACGAGAGTGGTATGAATTGAGAGATTAATCCCCTAAACCTAATGCAGCGTAAAGATCCCATTCCAACATCGATCTCCGACGGTCTTAGCGGTGATCCCTAAAACCCTAGTCCTCTTTATTATCGAATCAACAGCAACACCGCAACCAATCCTTTCAACCCGACAGCTATCTCTCCTCGGGAAATAAAAATAATCTGAGACTGCAAATACACTGTCACCGTCCTTGTAGGATCCGACATCTTTTATTCTATAATTTGACCCCGTCTGCTTGCGGATAGAGCCCAGAATTGACACCTAGGAGCCATATTACGTCTAGCGATCGTGGCACCGCTAGGTGGAATTTAGGTGTAGGTTTAGAGTGCATCATCAGGCTTGACTAAGCGGCATAGTTTTGACGAAGAGACTAAAACCGCGGTATTCATCACGAACACAGTCACGGTGGTCCCGACAAGACTCATGTCAATAGTTAAACACATAAGTCTGATACCAAAATAGAAACGACACCTGCTACTTATGGTCACTACCGTCTGGGGTTTTGAGCCGCACCTGTAGTAGGGTCAGACTGTAGGATCTCACATAGAGTGAGACCTTCGTCAAGTAATAGGTAGAAATTAGAGAGAAAATGCATTTTGTACAAGAGACAAAAAACTGTAAAGAATTTGCATTTAGCTTCTGGACTAGGGATAAATGAGCCTGAGTGCAAGTGGGAGATATTGAGTGATGTATGCCCTCAGTTCATTTGTATTTATTGCACATGGTTTTTAAATATTAGATGTGGAAATTTTGCATATGATTCAAATGGAATTAAATGTGTCGTAAAAATATTTACGTGCATATTTAATATAATAAACACATTGAAAGGATTACCTAGATGATGGGATCATCTCGGTCTATACGCAAGTTCTAACGGATCGTAAATTAGACTCCAAACGAGCAGAATAAAGCCAAAACAGTTCCCAAAGCCCAGTATTGGGCATTGCGGGTCTGGCGCCCGTTAGACAGGCGCCCGACTAGCCTGGATTGCGGGAACCGGTGCCCATTGGACGGGAGGGTGCACATGCCCGCTAAGCAGGAGGGCGCCCGTGCCTATCATCCCAGTGTGCACAGGTGTAGCCCAGTCAAGGGGCGTGCCCGAACGGACGCTGTGCGTGCCCGCGTACAGCGGGTGCGTGCACCCATGCACTGCATGGACATGCGTGCCCAGACGAACATGTGGCATGTGGGTGGGTTCTACGGGTGGACCCCACCTGGTGCTAGAGTTGTGCGTGCAGAACATGGCAACTGCAGTTTTTTTGAAAAACTATGTTTGAGCTGATTTTTAAAGCATCATTTGAGGTGTCAAACGAACTCGAAATGGAGTGTCTTTTCTTCCTATGTGTTCATCGTTCAACCCTTTTCACAACGATGTGTGACATCATTCGTGGAGCTCAGAAGTGAGGGAGAGAAAAATCATCAAAGTTTGGCCTTCGTGTAAGGTAAACTAATTTTATTTTTCTCCTCCCACACATTTAGTCCCATATCGGATATGGAGTGAAGGGGAGTGGTCAGCCGCCTATATAAATAGGGGTTTGCCCCCTTCCTTGAAACTCGGCCAAAGCTCCAAATCTTAGTAACTCCATTAAACGTGAGCAAGCCCAACTCTGAGCTTAAATAAAATATTCTCTCTTTCGGCTGCATAATTCGATCTCGTCATCGGTCCGACTTAGGCCAGACGTCGATTTTATAGCCCTAAGGACCCAGAAAACTCTACAATTTCCTCCCTTAGTTCCTTCCTTCATTGGTCAAGCAGCCCGTGGATGAAGGCATCCTCCACCTCTAGAGATCTCACCTGCTTCCTATAGTGGTGAAGGATATGGTAGAAGCGGCACAGATTCTCTAAGGCCTACACACAAGAAGAAAAATTTAAGCTAAAGTCAACAGCAACATGCAACTTACCATGCCCATACGCTGGAGATCCCTGGAAAACCCGACTATCTTTGGATCGGTGTCATGCCCCACTCCCCAGGATACCTGGGAATTATTGCATGCTTAGGAGGTTACACCCAAGCTGACCGACGACGACTTCTCTAATCGCATCTAATATGCACTCCAACACCTCTAAGCTAATGAGTTCAATAGTCGCCTCGGGGCCATGTTCCGATAGCACCGTTTGGTTCGTTGCCATGTTATCGGACATCAGATCCTCAATATGCCGGGGGTCCTACCCATCCTCAAGTGATCGTGGACCCAATGCTCTCGAAGGAGGCGTCACCCAGGCCCTCCTCGGTGACAACACGACAGAAGGCCCTTCATCTACATGCCTCTATCCGTTCCATAGACCCTCAGCCAGAGCATCATGGTTGGCATCACCCTCTTCTGTTGCAACCACCAGATGCCTTTACTCAGCCTCAACAGCAGTCATGAGGGAAGCAAACCACTCAGCCTAAGCACACATGCTCGCCTCATCTATAGCCACATTCTCCAAGAAAAACATGTTGTCTATTTCTTCCTCGAAAGTCTCAACCGAGTGGGCTTTCTCTTTGATGTCGATGATTGAGGCTCCGATGGCATAGACTAAGAATCACTCTAGCTAGAGATGATGATATACCCAGACCTGATTTTGTCATAGAAGAAAATAATGAAGAAGATGAAAAGAAAGCAAGAGTACAAGTACGAATGCTTGCTACCATCTTTTTCTTTTATAAGCCAAGGGATAGCATGAAACAACAACAACCGATAGATTAGAACGCTCTGAGCCATTCGATTGTTGCGATGAGCCATCTTCCACTAACTACAAATCGAGCGACGCCACCTCGACAGATCGTAGGAAAACGGTCTTGACCACTCAAATTCGACATTTAATACGGATCGTGTCAATAGTTCCATCTTCTCATCTCGCCGCCTCAATCACCAAGGGATGTCAGCCACAACAGCATGCCATCATGCCTGCAGTTGCACCTAAGCAACGCTCTCCATTCCTTATTCCCATAGTAAGCCAGATTGACTAGACAATGCTAGACACAACCTCACTTTGGTTTCATCTCCTCATCTCTACACTCCCGACTTAGAGGTTGCAGCTCGGGTAGACAGTGCCTAGTCGAGAAGATGAAGGCCCATTGTAGAAACTGATTTTTTACTTGGGCCCACCAGTAGTGGAGCACGACCTAGCCTCTCAGATGTGACCCGCTATCAGGGAGCTCCTTACCTAGCCCGAGAGCTCAGCATGACATGGCCTCAGTTCAGCTCAACTCTATAGAAACAAACCCCCCGAGGTCTTCTCTCTTAGAACGAGCTCACTTCTTAAGGTCGGCAGTCATCTCCGGAGACGACCTCACTTCCTGAGTTCGGCCTTCCCAGTCGCATAACCAGAGTACCAGCTTGCTCGACCAGCTCAGCCCATGTCATCCATGTGACGCAATCTAAGGCGAATAATCAGTACTCTCTACAGGCCGTTACCACCGGGTGATTAAGGACTACATAAAGGACTTGCATTATCTGTAGACGTGATCCATTACCTCCTGCTATCTTTGCGCACACGTTTGATTTGCAGGAGATGGTTACGCCAGTGAATCCACGGTCCCTACGTCTGTCCGACATGGCATGCCCCCTCGGCCTCTATATAAGCGGTAGGACTTCTCCTCTGCCATGTAGGTCGCTCTGGGTACGCAATAACCTAACTCAAAACCATACCTCCTCCATCTCCTGACTTAGGCGTCGAAGGGTAGCCGAGGTCCCCCCCCCCCCGATCCGGGGTGTTCGCCACCTGTCCTCTAACACCTGTGTGCCTCTATTTCATGTACCGGATAATGGGGTACATCATGACGAAACTGTCATGTCTGGGTTCATCTATTGCAAGAATACTTGCATCAGCGGGTCGGCCCAGGCATCCGACTGCTTTGTTCGGTCCCCGCAACATTTCATGCATCAACAGAAAGTTATCAATAATTGTGCTATATGCGTAATTGTAATTATATTAGAATTATATTCAACCAAATGTATCCGATATGTACTATTTGTGTTCGACACTTACGCAGCAACTTCTACGCTGCACATGCTGTCATGCATTACAGAATTTCATTCCAAAAATGTTGTTTTAATATGAACATGGACACTCAGCTCGAATCATGATTCATACAGCAATTGGTGACTCAAATTGAACAAATACCTACCTCTGAAATATCTTGGATATTTTTCACTGCCACTGCATCTTTGTTCCATGTGCGGCCTCAGCAGTCGGTCGATAACAGATTGACTGAGTAATATAGGTTTTATATGAGGTAAACTGTTCCTCGATGGTATTGCATGTGCTTGTCAATGAGATTCGGCATCTTGATTCCTGAAAGAAGCAAGAAAGGCGCACCAATTCAGGAAGACATTGCGTATATTTTGTCAAAATTACGAAGCAGTTGTGGGACAATTTTCTGCAGTTTTTATCTAATTTACTTGAAATTAGTAGTCAGAATTTGTATATATACCCAAGGGAGCTACATTGGCTGCTCTTAGTTATTTTACATAATTTCAACACATTTAGCGGAGATATTGCTTTCTGCAAGCCGATACTGTTTGACATGTAATCTGGCTGTCTCTGCAGAAATGGGGCATCGTATGTGGACCGCTGGCAACAAACTTTTCCTCTAGCATCTACGACATCTCCGCATGCTGTACTTGTGTCATGTTAGTGCGGTTTGATGCTTTCCCCATTTTTTGGATGTTTAACCTCGTTTTTTTAATCTCAGAAAGAGGAATGTGTTAGTGTTGGATTCATAAACTCTTACTATTTATGTGGGTCTTGATTGAGTGGTAAACTTGTTATTCTGATGGGAATGTTGCAACCTTAGTAGACCTTATAAATATGCATATCATTGTGTATTCATCTTCTCTTGTGTGTGCTCCATTTTGTTTTCTCTAATTCTAGCTTTTTGTACATCTCAATTTCCCTCTTCTTGCATACATTTGTGGTGGGATGATTTCTGGAGATCTTTCGGTTGTTCTTGAGGTGGAAGTCTTGCCTAATCTCAGCATCTTTCAATTGGTATCAGAGACATGTTTGTTCTTGTGTTGCTCTTATATATCTCTAGCACAAAGAGATGTTTAGTAATTGTCTAGGCAATGCCTAAACTTTTCTCTTGTCACCGGCTTGGTGAAAACATCCGTCGCATTCTCATTAGTGTGCATCTTTCGATATGGATTTTACTATCCTCAACCCAATCACGAACTCTATGATGCATCACATCAATATGTTTAGTTCTTGCATAAAAAACATGACTCTTAGTCAATCAACTTGCACTTGTGACTATCCGAGAATAGTTGTATGTTTTCTTGTTTCAATCCAAGTTCATTTATTAATCCTCCCATAAAAATAGCTTCCTTAGATGCATCCGAAATTGCCATCTATTTTGATAGCACTGACCTCCAACAAATGGACCATTAGCAAGTGTAAAGACATTCCCGGTATTAGACCTCATCTTATCAAGATCCTCTGCATAATCTGGATCAACATATCCAACCACAAGATTTGAGTCATCACTCTTTTCAAACATAATACCCAACTCTTTGGTTCCTTTCAAATACCTCAAAATCCACTTCACCGTATTTCAATGCTCTTTATCCAGGTTTACATGTATTTGCAAACTTCACAACTGCTTGGGTTATGTCTGGATTTCTACAAATCATGGCATACATCAAACATCCTATCGCATTTGCATACGATATCGTTTTCAACTTCTCACTTTTCACAATTGCCTTTGGGTATTGTCTATTACTCATAGAAAAACGTGAAGCAAGTGGTGTAGAGATCGGTTTTGCATTTATCATAACTGTTGAGTATTGATTCCCCGGATTTGGTTTTGGATGATGAGCAAACATAAATATCGTATACTAACTAGTTGTGAGCGCAGTTATGGAGATCGTCACCAAAAGAATACGTACATCAAAAGCGACGTCTCAAGACTTCTCAATACGCGTGATCGTGTGCCTGGAGCTTCGTTGAAGCTCAAGGAGCAATATTGGTGTCAAGAAGAATGAAGATTGAAGCTTTGAAGACGGTTCGTCATGTATTATTTATTGTCTTCTAGCTTCATAGTTTAGAATGTTAAGCCTTGAGTAGGACTTACATTATTATCTTTATTTCGTTCATATCTTAGAGCTAGGATTTTCATAGAAGCCATTAGAAACTTTTTCGAAGCCTATCGCTTCTTTCCTTGGCTTCTAGTGCATGTTAGTTGGTTCAAGAAGAGTCACCAACCGACTAGATGACGATCTAGTCGGTCGGCAACTCTTCATGAACCGACTAGTTGCCTTGCTCAATTCAGCTCTTTCCATGTTGATCAATTAGTCGGTCAAAGAAGGTTCACCGACTGACTAGATGACGATCTAGTCGGTCAGGAGTCCTTCTCAGACCGACTAGTGGTGTTCAGTCTTTTTCAGCCTGAGCTACTGTTTTGAGTTAGTCGGTCAAAGAACGTTTGTCGACCGACTAGTTGAGAAACTATTCGGTCAGCATTTGTTCTTAAACCGACTAAGTCAACTTGAAGTCAGCCTATTCTATTTCGACTGTTAGTCGGTCAAAGAACATTCACCGACCGACTAGTTGTGAAACTAGTCGGTCGGCAAGTCTTCTTAGACGGACTAGTTGTCATCTCCTGTACTTTGACCTCTTGGCTGTTCAACCGTTAGTCGGTCTATGTTGAATCACCGACAGACTAGTTGATGAACTAGTCGGTCAGTGATCCTTCTTTGACCTACTAGTCTGGTTCAGAATAGAGCCGTTAGAGCTTTTATTGAAACGTTTTTCTCTCTCTCTTTCCTCTTTCCTATATATACTTGGAGGGGTTCTTTCCTAGTATTCAAGGCTGCCATTTTAGAGGTTTAGAGAAATCAAAGAGAAGCTATTCAACTCAATTCAAAAGATTTCTCTTCCTCACAAGAATCTCTCCCTCCACTCTTTGAGCCATATTCCTCAAGAGAGATTCTCTCCATTGTGAGCTTTCCAAGCAAAGAGCTTGATCCAAAGTCACCATCCTCCATCCTAGCCTTCGATCGCTGATCTTATTGGTGGAGATTCGGTTTGGTGACATTCTCTCCTCAAAATCCTTCTTGCCCTAATTTGGTAAGTTATACTCAAGGCATAGGATTTTGTGGTAAGTGTTTCATATTACATTTCAAGCGTTATTTAAGATTGTCTCTCGGTTGTGAGAGAGGGTGTGATCCCGGTTTGTGGGATTCACATGTCATTTGTATGATTTGGTCTTGTGAAGGTTTTTCACAAGAATTTCATAGTGCTAAATCTTGAGTTAGGGTTTCTAACTCAAGTATCCGGAGGGGATCCGGGTGGTTGGGACTTAGGATCACCGGGAACAAGTCGGGGAGACTTGGGTGGATCCAAACCCGTTACATGCTTTGTTTGCGTATGTTTAATTCTTGTTGATTGTTGTTTATTCCGCATTGTCGTTTGTTCATTGCACAATAGTTAGGAATAACTCTCTTAATTATTTTAAGTACTATTCACCCCCCTCTAGTATGTGTGCAGTAGCTACCACAGGGCACAACAATAACAACCTCTCCATTACTTTTGAGACATAAATCTTTTGTGATAACTATAACTTTCCAACATCTCTATCTCTCTTTATCTCCATACCCAATATCTTAGTGGACGCTCCACGGTCCTTCATATCAAACTCTTGGCTCAATTTATACTTGAGCTCATCAATAATTGACACTTGTTTACATCCAATTAACATATTATGCATAACGGGAGGTAATATGATAGGATAACCATCATCAATACCTTGAAGTTAACACAACAATCATACTCACTCCTAGAGTAGCCAATATGTAACATAAAAGAGTCGAAGCGTTTGTACCATTATCTTGGCAATTGCTTGGGCCTATAGAGAGACTTCTTCAACTGACAAACAAAATCTTATTTGCTCACTTTTTTCAAATCCTTCCAGTTGCGATATATAAATCATTTCCTCTAACCCACCATGAAGGAATGACTGTTTTACATTAAGTTTTTTAACCTCCATGTTGAACTTCTTCACCATAGTCAAAAGTACCTTAATAGAAGTATACTTCACAACCGTAGAGAATATCTCATCATAGTCTACCCCAACCTTTTGTGAGTACTCTTTGCCACTAACCTTGTTTTAAAAGTTGATTTGTCTTTTTTATGCAATGGTTCCTTTACCCTTTAAATCCACTTGCAAGCCACCAATTTATGATCCTTTTGGTTTGGTACCAACTCACACACAGAATTCTTATAGAGAGATTTTATCTCCTCCACCATTACCTCCAACCATTCTTCTCTTTAACATAAATCCATAGCCTCTTCGATGAGCTAGGCTCAGCACCACTAATAGCAAGAGCATAATGAGCCTCCTCTGCTTGCTCACTTCTAAGCCAATTAGAAGTCTTTGTGGTTCTTTTATCTTTGCCTTGAACGATGATATATAACACTTTCTAAGCGATGTCTTGTTTTTGAATCATGACTTGTACTCTCATCTTTCATTTGTAAAGTTTGATTTTTTTCCAAGTAATCCAATTCCAATGAAACTTATTTTGCATCTTTCGTTTCTTTGCCATTGCCTTCTTATTCATCTTCTTGATCCTTTGATAGTATATAAGCTTCATCAAATACTACATCCCTACTACACAATGTATTTCTATTAACCGGATCCCAAAGCTTGTACCCAATCAAACCCTTTTCAAAAAAAATAAATATACAATTATGTGACTTGGAATCAAGCTTAGACCTTTCATCATATGGAACATGTGTGTATGCCAAATACCCAAAGAGAGTAATCCACTTCCTTGCCACACCATACCTCTTCGGCCGCCTTGAGGTTAAGAGCTTTTGAAAGTGATCTATTCACAATATAACAACCATGGTTAACAACCTTTGTCTAAAAGGACTTTAGCAACCTCACATGAATCCTCATGCATGTAGCCCTCTTCAAGAGAGTTCTATTCATCCTCTAGACCACGTCATTTTGTTTAGCATTCTTTGCTATGATGAAATTCCTTTTGATCCATTCATCCTTGCAAAATTATGGAAATTTTCCATCTTGGTATTCATCCGCATTGTCGGTTCTCAAGTACTTCACCTTTCTTCCTATTTTGTTTTCAACATCCACCTTCCACTCCTTGAACTTGAAGAAAACCTTGGACTTGTGCTTTATGAAATAAACCCAAAGTTTTCTTGAGAAATCATCTATAAATGTCACAAAGTAGGAAGCTCCACCTTTTGACATAACCAGGTTTGACCCCACACATCGGAGTGTATGTAGTCAGGAATACATTTAGTCTTGCATTCTTTCTTTGTGGTGTTAAATTACACATTCCTTTATATACCCGCCTAAAAAACTTGCATTGGTCTAGCTTGCATGTCTTCATCCCCTTCAACAAATTTTTCTTATGAAGTTTGTACATGCCATTTTCAATCTTATGACCCAATCGCATATTACATAACTTACATTAATTACACTCATCATCTTTCTCTATTGCAGAGATTGAGGCTCCATCCAAAATGGTATCTACCATGAGCTTGAAATATTGTTACGCTAGTCATAACCTGTGCCCTCGGGCACAGATCATTTAAGATTTTCCCTCGCGAAATCTTCCCAAAAAATTATTTTTCCCTCCAAAATTTAAAAGAACAACAAATTAGCGTAAAAATATTTAGCGGCACGGGCGCCTTCGGCGTGCATGCCTTCGGTGCAGAACAACAAATTTGGCGCATGCGCCTTCGACACAGAACAATAAAGTCGACGTGGGCGAATTAGACGTAGAACAACAAATTCGGAGTGGGTGCCTTCAGCGCGGAATAACAAATTCAACGTAGAACAACAATTTTGGCACTGAACAATAAAATAGCGTAAAAGAATTTAGCCGCGGCACGGGTGCCTTCGGCGCACCCGCTAAATTTTTTTACGCTAATTGGTTGTTCCGTGCCGAATTTGTTGTTCTACGTGAATTTGTTGTTCAGTGTCGTAGGCTCCTACGCCGAATTTGTTGTTATGTGTCGAAGGCGCCTGTGTCGAATTTCTTGTTTCGCGCCGAAGAAGCTCGTGCCGCTAAATTTTTTTACGCTGCTTTATTGTTTTGTGTCGGAGGCGCCCGCTAAATTTTTTAACGCTAATGCGTTGTTCCGCACCAAATTTGATGTTCTAGGATAATTTGTTATTCCGTGTCGAAAGTACCCGTGCCGAATATATTGTTCCGTATTGAAGGTGCCTGCACCGAATTTGTTATTCCGTATCAAAGACGCCCACACCGAATGCGTCCTTACTGCTATGTATTTGTACGCTAATTTGTTGTTCTTTTATGTATTGGCTGTGGAAATAATTTTTTCGTGGAACAAATATTTCACGGGGGAAAATCTTAAATGAACTGTGCCCACGAGCACGGGTTATGGAAGAATTTAAGGAAGGGGTCACGACATTGGTGTTGGGGAGGAGACAAAATAATTAAGGTAGAGATAGAGCGAGGAAAGGGCTTTTGACCTACTTAAGCTCAAAAACATTACTCAATAATAATTAGGGCGATAAAGAAGTTAGCTCGTAAGTAGGTCCCGTGAGATTAAGCTTAAAAACAATTAATCGTTTCGTTTACACCCCAAGAGGAGGACCATGTGGTAGATGGCGGTGAGCTCACCGGAGGTGTATTTCATGTGAAAGTGTTTAACATGTAGTAGGGTAATGTTGGTACACATTTAATATTGGGACTCGATAAAGAAAATTTTACCCTTGGGATGGATGACGCCCGGAGAACCTAGGAGATTCAATAATGGCATCCAAAGTTGTTGGGGAGCCCCATGCCCGCCACGTGTACATTGTTGGGTCCTACCTACATAAATAACGGGCCCCAGCGCCATGAACAAAGTTCCCATCATCGGGCGGTGCATCACTGCTTAGGCCAGCCCATGCCGGCCCAATTTAGTAACTCGGGGAAAATATTAGAACACAATCCAACCTAACATATTACCGCATTGTTTTTTAAAAGAAAACTTCAAGATGCAATTTTGTAACTAAATATATTACAAATAAACTGATCCAAAATAGCTACAATGAAACATATGATGCATAAGGTGCTCTAGGACTATGTAAGTGTGTAAAGGAATTTCTATGTAACATAGAAACAAAGAAAATAATCAAGTCGCTAACCAAAAATTCGTCGAGTGGTTACTTATTTACACAGATATCAACTGAGATTCTTACGTTACAAAAAGCAAGAGGCGGTGAAATTGGTATCTTCCGTCGGACTCCAAGGCGTCTAGAATCGGAGTCTCTCATACTGAAGTGATTATGATGATCAGCGGGAACAGAAATAGCCTCTATCTCCATTTGCCTCGAATTAAGAGCAAGATGGTTCGGTGTAGCCAGGTGTACCTGGCCATTGCTTTGAGTATCTGCCAACTTGCTAAAGTATGCATGAGGCCCCCAACATGCGTCACACAGAAAATATGGTGACACTCAAGCCTATAATAACATAAATCAGCAAAACAAACGAGGGTGATAAGATTCTAAACTTATCAACATCGAAGACCATATCATCGACATCAATAGATTAGAAACGAAACTAATAAGAATATATTTAGTTACATTTGAGCTATAGTGACTCCTATTTCAATATGATCAGAAAGTAAAAGCACATACCAGAAGGCCAACAAACTTGATGGCACTGAATTTTAAATGATCAATAATTATTGAAGTACAATTATCTTTATTTAGTTCCACAAAATTTTATGGACACGAAAAACAATTAATAAGACTTGGAGATATGTAGTTTAATAATGATTTAGCATACAAATATCATTCAATAGATCCAACTATCCTAATAGCAAGCCCCAATAGATTTAGCCAACAATTAATATTTATTTTGGAAATGGATTACTTTCTCAATTGTGTGCTTTCAAAACTTCGTAACTTCCAAGTTTTCCTGCAACTTCTTTCGCCTTACCTCCTTTATCTGTGGAAATCGACTTATTACAAATCAAGATTCTGCTCATATCTGAAAACCTTTGTTCTCGGTATAAGTAGAATTTTACCCTGTTCGCCAAACCTTCCCTTGTATGTACACGGACAGGACCCCATTTTAACAAAAGCCGCTACTTGAATGTAGGACTTCCCAAAACCAATTTCCACGCATCAACCACTTAGCATGCTTCCATGGCACCATTGTAATGCAATTTAATTTGTCTACCAGACATGATAGTTTGCCTATATTTCTTTATGAATAGACATGATAGTTTACATGTCACCATTGTTTTGAAGATATTTGTTTAATCCTAATTAACAAAAACATCTATAACTTTTTTACCGAACAAAGAAAACAAAAATGATTGTATCTCAATTTTCCAAAGAAAACAGTTTTATAGAACAAAGAAAACAGTTTCCAATGAGCAATTTTTACAGAACAAAAGAAAATAGTTTTACATTTTTACATAACAAAAGAACATTTTTACAGGAAAAAGAAAACTGTTTCAATGGCACAATTATGCAATCACACATTGTTAAGATTATTTCCAAGTAAGCATTAGACAATCTAACAAAGAAAACAAAAATGATTTTATCTAAAAGCATACCATAAATTGGGATTAGCATGATTTTTGTTAGGAAACATCCCAATGATAAACATCACAATGATGAACTGCTAACAAACGTATGCTCATGGATTAAGTTTGCATCCACACTGAAAGAGACTTGGACATTTATAATAAAAACAACACACAATTCATTGCTTATAATATTGTAAGTATGTTTTACAAGTGTTTTATTATACACAAACATTGAGTCTGTTTTTTACTTATAGTCTTTTGAAATCTGTGTCTGGTTGTGCCAATAACACTAAATAACACGTGCCAATAACACTAAATAAGATCTGAATGAATTCCAGAAATGCACCTAGGTCTAGTTTGGGACTTGTACCTCAGTAGGAAACAGGAGCACCTCATAGAAGAAAGACAACTGACGATGGTCCATGATTTCAGATGGCATTATTCAGATCCTCAGTACCAAAACACCCAGCAAGAATCCAAAATTCAACACTACTTGGCGTTCTCAAATGCCCCTCTCTTCCTTCCGTAAATGCCCAACCCCAATTCTCAATCTTCAAGCTCACCAACGTCCTATCTGACATGTAAAATCTTCAATCAGATCAACCAAATGAAGAATAATAAACTCAAAATCACAATACAACTCTAAGACCAGCTATATTTCCTTACAATTATTCAAATCTTTTTGGAGGTGAAAAATGCAAAAAATCAACAGATTAGAATAATTCACACTAATTTAGAACTAAAAGAACCAACTACCCCAATCCAAGATGGGATCACATCTGCAAAGTCCAAGCCAATGGGATCCTGCAAAAAGGAAGAGAAATTACATGAATCACAAATAGAGGTTTTGTTTTTAACTCTGGAAATTACATGAATCACAAAGAATCTGGACACCTGATTTTAATTCGAACTTAAAAATTGATCAGAGAACAACTACATAAAATACAACCAAATTAATTTGTATCTCGAAACCAAATTGACTCGATCATGTCATTAATCACCAACCAGCCTCACCCTGCCAAGCTCATCGAATGTGAAGGCTACCAATCTCGATGTCGATGAGGAAATCATCCTCATCGTCGGCCACCGACTCCTACTGGTGCAGCATCAGAAGCGGCTGGGTAGCAGTCGCGGAACGATTTTGGTAGGCTGAGGAAATGATTCCTGCTGCACCTTCTCATTTTGATCATCCAATGTTGTTTACGGCACAAAACACAGTGATGGCCTCATGGGCTAAATACCGACATGGAAGTATATAAATATTTGGTCTCCAGTAACAAACATTTGTGGGCAAGAAAAAGCTTCTCACTTTCTAAGACCTCTCAGCCTTCCACCAATGTCGAATTGGTTTTGATTAGCAAAATAAACATACACATGTTGCAGTTCCAGTAGTGAAACATATTGAAATATTATTCATCAATACCATATGAACTCAAAAGGTACAAAAGGCATTAGTAAAGTTACTGAGAAAAGAACATTGCCTACATTCACCAAAAATAGGGAAATAAAGGGGGGGAAAGAGAAGAAAAAGAAAGTACCCAGAGACCTAGAGTACCCAAATGGCATTCAGTAGAAAAATTGATAAAGATTAGAAAAAAAACTTGGTTAACTTGCAAATATTTCGATAGGCATAAACCT